>SJYX01024629.1:51804-85963 GCA_006410675.1 Oreotragus oreotragus
ATGATGCTAAAGCTGAAACTGCAATACTTTGGCCACCTCATGCGAAGAGTTGACTCATTGGAAAAGACTCTGATGCTGGGAGGGATTGGGGGCAGGAGGAGAAGGCGACGACCGAGGATGAGATGGCTGGATGGCATCAAGGACTCGATGGACGTCAGTCTGAGTGAACTCCGGGAGTTGGTGATGGACAGGGAGACCTGGTGTGCTGCGATTCATGAGGTCACAAAGAGTCAGACACAACTGAGTGACTGAACTGAACTGAACTGAACTAATTTTTCGGAGTTTACTTTTTGTAGATCATTTCCTTCTCTGTGTTTCCTTCCTAGAGAAGTTCCTTTAGCATTGATGATAAAGCTGGTTTGGTGGTGCCAAATTCTCTTAACATTTGCTTGTCTGTAAAGCCTTTGATTTCCTGTCAAATCAGAATGAGAGTCTTGCTGGGTAAAGTATTCTTTGTTGTAGGTTCTTCCCTTTCATCACTTTAAGTATATCATGCTATTCCCTTCTGGCTTGTAGAGTTTCTATTGAGAAATCAACTGATAACCTTATGGGAGTTCCCTTGTATGTTATTTTATCATTTTTCCCTTGTTTTTAATATTTTATCTCTGTCTTTAATTTTGGCAATATGATTACTATGTGTCTCGGTGTATTCCTCCTTGGGTTTATCCTGCCTGGGACACTCTGCATTTCCTGGGATTGGTTGACTGTTTCCTCTCCCATGTTAGGGAAGTTTTCAACTATTGTCTCTTCAAATATTTTCTCAGGTCTTTTCTTCCTCTCTTCTTCTCCTCCTGCTGCTGCTGCTGCTAAGTCGCTTCAGTCGTGGCCGACTCTGTGCCACCCCATAGACGGCAGCCCACCAGGCTCCCCGGCCCCTGGGATTCTCCAGGCAAGAACACTGGAGTGGGTTGCCATTTCCTTCTCCAATGAATGAAAGTGAAAAGTCCCACTCCTCCTGGGACCCCTATAATGCAGATATTGATGTATTTAATGTTCTGGCAACAGTCTCTTAGACTGTCTATAGTCTTTTTTCTTTCATTCCTTTTTCTATATTCTGTTTTGTGGCAGTGATTTCTACCATTCTGTCTTCCAGGTCACATATCCATTCTTCTGCCTCAGTTATTCTGCTACTGATTCCTTCCAGTGTATTGTTCATCTGTTTGTTTGTTCTTTGGTTGTTCTAGGTCTTTGATAAACACTCCTTGCATCTTCTCTATTCTTTTTCCAGGATCCTGGATCATCTTCACTATCATTATTCTGATTTTCTTTTCTGGAAGGTTGCCTATCTTCACTTCATTTAGTTGTTTTTCTGATGCTTTATCTTGTCCCTTCACCTGGGACATAATCTGGTGCATTTTCATTTTGATTAACTTTCTGTGATGTGGTTTTTCTTCTGGTAAAAGGAAAATTGTAGTTCTTGCTTCTTCTGTCTGTCCTTTGGTGGATGAGGCTAAGGACCTTGTGTAAGCTTCCTGATGGGAGGAACTAGTGGTGGGAAAAATCTTGCTCTGGTGGGTAGGGCCATGATCAGTAAAACTTCAGTCTGATTGTCTGCTGATGGGTGGGGCTGTACTCCTTCCCTGTTAGTTGTTTTGCCTGAAGTGACCCAGCACTGAGGTCTACAGACTCTATGGTAGGGTTAATGGTGACCTCTGAGAGGGCTCATGCCAAGGGGCACCTCCCAGAGCTGCTGCTGCCCCCATCCCCACAGTGCGCCACTACTGATGCATGCCTCCACAGGAGACTCTACAAAACTAGAAGGTAGGTCTGGTTTAGTCTCCTGTGGGTTCACTACTCCTTTCCCCTGGGACCTGGTGCACACAAGATTTTGTTTGTGCCCCCCCAAAAGTGGAATCTCTGTTTCCCTTGGTCCTTTGAAAGGTCTGTAATCAAATCCCGCTGGCCTTCAAAGTCAAATTCTCCGGGGATTCCTAGTCCCTTTGCCAGATCTCTAGGCTAGGAAGCCTGAGGTGGGGCTCAGAACCCTCACAACAGTGGGAGAGCCTTTTTGGTATTATTGTTCTGCAGTTTGTAGGTCATCTACTGAGCGTGCAGGGATTTTATTTTATCATGATTGCACCCCCTCTTACCATCTCACTGCAATTTCTCCTTTGTCTTTGGACAAGGGGTATCTTTTTTTGGTGGGTTCCAACATCCTTCTGTCAATAGTTGTTCAAAAGTTGCAATTTTGGTGCTTTCACAGGAGAAGATGAGTGCACATCCTTCTATTCCGCCATCTTGAGTCAATCTCTAAGGCTGAATAATATTCTATTGTACAGATATACCACGTTTTCTTTAGTCATACACTTGGATTGTTTTCATATTTAGCTATCATGAATAATGCTGCTGAAGTTAACATGGGAATGAAAGTATCTCTTTGAGATCTTGACTTCAGTTCTTTGAATGTATACACAAAAATGAGATTGTTGGATCACATAATGATTCTATTTTTAATTTTTTAAGGAACCACCACTGTACTCTATTCCATGGATGCTGCATTGTTTTATATTCCCATCAACCATTACAAGGGCTTGAATTTTTCCATATCTTTGTCAACAGTTGTTATCTTTTGTGTTTTTTAAATAACTGTTATCCTAATAGATATGAGGTTGTATCTCATTGTCATTTTTATTTGAATTTCCTAGTAGTTAATGACTATGAGCATACTTTCACCTACCTGTTGGTCATTTGTATATCTTCTTTGGAGAAACAACGTTCAAGTTCTTTGACAATTTTTAAATCAGGTTATTGGGGAATTTTTTGGTAATAAGTTGTAGGATTTCCCTATATATTTTGGAAATTACTCCCTTATTAGATATACAGTTTGAAAATATCTTTTCCCATTCTGTAGGATGACTTTTCACTTTATTGATGGTTTCCTTTGCTATGTAGAAGATTTTTATAATTCCTGTAAGAGTTTGATGTAGTCCTACTTGTCTATTTTTGCTTTTGTTGCTTGTGCTTTTGGTATCATAGCCAAGAAATCATTGCCTAGGCAAATGTCAAGAATATTTTCCCCTGTTTTTTTCTAGGAGTTTTACAGTTTCAGGTCTCATGATTAAGCCTTCAACCCATTTTGAGTTGATTTTTATGTATACTGTAAGGTAGGGATTCAATTTCTTTTGGGGGACATGGGGATATTCAATTTTCAAAAAATCACCTGTTGAAGGAACTACATTTTCCCCACTGTGTATTCATGACACCCTGTCAAATATCAGCTGACCATACATGCATGGTTATTTCTGGGCTCTCTATTCTGTTCCATTGGCCTACAGATCTGTCTTTATGGGAGTACCATGATGTTTTAATTCCTATGGCTTTGTAGTATATTTTGAAATCAGGAAGTGACATCTTCAGCCTCATTCTTTCTCTCAAGATTGCTTTAGCAATTCTGTGTCAACAAAATTCAACAACCCTTCATGGTAAAAATGCTCAAAAAATTAGAGATTACGTCAACATAATAAAGTCTGCATATGACAAGCCCACAGCTAATATCTTACTCAACTGTGAAAATGTTAAAGCTTTTTCTCCAAGATTAGAAATGACACAAGAATGCCTGCTCTTGCCCCTTCTTTTCAACATAATGTTGAAAGTCCATGTCAGAGCAATTGAACAAGAAAAAGAAATAAAATCCATCTTTGTCACTTTCCTGGTGGCTCAGAGGTTAAAGCATCTGCCTCCAATGCGGAAGACCCGGGTTCGATCCCTGGGTTGGAAAGATCCCTGGAGAAGGAAATGGCAATCCACTCCAGTATTCTTGCCTGGAGAATCCCATGGATGGAGAAGCCTAGTAGGTTACAGTCCACGGGGTCGCAAAGAGTCGGACACGACTGAGCAACTTCACCTTCACCTTCACCTTGTCACTTTCTATATGTCTAGTCAAGTCTTTAATCTCTCTAAGCCTGTGAGCAATGTGGAGCCTAAGAAAGCGGAGTAGAAGGACATGCGCTCCTGTGATAACTTCTCCTGTGATAACTCCAAAATTAAAACTCACTGCTGAACATCCATTGACAGGAGAATGTTGGATCCCACTAAGAAAAGATAACCCACACCCAAGGACAAAGGAAAAGCCCCACCAAGATGGAAGGAGGGGTGAAATCGCATTGAAAATCAAACCTCATATTCACCAGAGATGCTCAGAGGGGAGGGCTCAAACAAAACCTTGTGTGCACCAGGACCCAGAGACCCCAACAGATAATGAGCCAGAATTGTGTTTGAGTGTCTCCTATGGAAGTACAGGTCAGCACTGGCTTGATGCAGTGGCAAGGGCTGTAGGTGCAGGAGACCTGGTCACACACCCTGTGGCATAAGCCCTCTTGCAGGAGGTCACCATTAGCCCCACCACAGAGCCACCAAGCAGACAGCCCACAAACTACAGAACAATTATACTAAAGAAAGTCTCTCACTGTTAAGAAAGTTATAAGACCCACAACAGATTTCCCAACCTGGGGCTCTGGCAAAGGGACTGAGAATCCTAGGGAATTTGACTTTGGAGGTCAGCGGGATTTGATTACAGAACTTATACAGGACTGCGGAATCAGACTTTTGGAGGGCACAAAGAAAACCTGTGCACACTAGGGCCCGGGAGGAAGGAGCAGTGAGCCTACAAGAGATTGAGCCAGACTTGCCTGTGAGTGTCCAGGAGTCTCTGGAATGGGTCGGCGGTGGCCTGCTGCAGAGTGTGGCAGTGCATGCACAGGACCTTTTGAAGGAGGTTGCCATTATCTTCATTACTTCCACCGTAGTTTGGTCTCAGGTCAAACAACAGGAAGGGAACACAGCCCCACCCATCAACAGAAAATTGGAGTAAAGATTTACTGAGCATGGCCCCACCCATCAGAACAAGACTCTTTCCCCTACAGTCAGTCTCTTCCGAAAGGAAGCTCTCCCAACAGGAACAGAATGATCTCTGTTCATTTCCAAGGCAAGCCATTCAATATCACAGTAATCCAAGGCTATGCTCGTCAGTAATGATGATGGTTCTATGAAGACCTACAAGACCTTCTAAACACCCAAAAAAGATGTCCATTTCATCATAAAGGACTGGAATGCAAAAGTAGGAAGCCAAGAGATACCTGAAGTAAAAGGCAGATTTGGCCGTGGAATAAAAGATAAAGCAGGGCAAAGCCTAACAGTTTTGCCATGAGAACACACTGGTCATAACAAACACCCTCTTCCAACAGCACAAGAGAAGACTCTACACAAGGAGCTCACCAGATGGTCAATACTGAAATCAGCATATTCTTTGCAGCCAAACATGAAGAAGCTCTATACAACCAGCAAAAACAAGACCAGGAGCTGACTGTGGCTCAGATCATGAACTCCTTATTGTGAAATTCAGACTTAACTTGAAGGAAGTAGAGAAAACAACTAAATCATTCAGATATGATGTAAATAAAATCCCTTATGATTATATAGTGGAAATGACAAATAGATTCAAGGAATTATATCTAATAGAGTGCCTGAAGAACTATAGATGGAGGGTTGTGACATTGTACAGGAGGCAGTGATCAAGATCATCCCCAAGAAAAAGAAATGCAAAAAGCAAAATGGTTGTCTGAGGAGGCCTTACAAATAGCTGAAAAAAGAAGAGAAGGTAAAGGCAAAGGAGAAAAGGAAAGATATATCCATTTGAATGCAGAATTCCAAAGAATAGCAAGGATATATAAGAAAACCTTCATAAGTGATCAATGCAAAAAAATAGAGGAAAACAATAGACTGGAAAAGACTAGAAATATCTTCAAGAAATTTAGAGATACAAAGGGAATGTTTCATGCAGAGATGGACACAATAAAGGACAGAAATGGTATGGACCTAACAGAAGTAGAAGATATTAAGAAGAGGTGGCAAGAATACACAGAAGAACTATACAAAAAAGATTATGACTCAGATAACTGCGATGGTGTGATCACCCTCCTAGAGCCAGACATTCTGGAATGCAAAGTCAAGTGGACCTTAGGAAGCATCACTACAAAAAAAGCTAGTGAAGGTGATGGAATTCCAGTTGAGCTATTTCAAATCCTTAAAGGTGATGCTGGTAACGTGCTGCAGTTAATATGCCAGCAAATTTGGAAAACTCAGCAGTGGCCACAGGACTGGAAAAGGTCAGTTTTCATCCCAATCCCAAGAAAGGTAATGCCGAAGAATGTTCAAACTACTGCACAGTTGCACTTATCTCACAGGCTACAAAGTAATGTTCAAAATTCTCCAAGCTAGGCTTCAACAGTACGTGAACTATGAACTTCCAGATGTTCAAGCTGGTTTTAGAAAAGACAGAGGAATCAGAGGTCAAATTGCCAACATTCGTTGGATCATCGAAAAAGTAAGAGAATACCAAAAAACAAACATTTTATTGATTACACCAAAGCCTTTGACTGTGTAAATCACAAAAAAACTGTGGGAAATTCTTCAAGAGATGGGAATACCAGACCACCTTACCTGCCTCCTGAGAAATCTGTATGCAGGTCAAGAAGCAACAGTTAGAACCAGACATGGAACAACAGACTGGTTCCAATTGGGAAAGGCGTATGTCAAGACTGTATATTGTCACCCTGCTTATTTAACTTATCTGCAGAGTACATCATGTGAAATGTCAGGCTGGGTGAAGCACAAGCTGGAATCAAGATTGTGGAGAGAAATACCAATAACCTTAGATATGCAGATGACACCAGCCCTATGGCAGAAAGCAAAGAGGACATAAAGAGCTTCCTGATGAAAGTGAAAGAGAAGAGTGGGAAAGCTGGCTTAAAACTAAGCTTTCAAAAAACTAAGATCATGGCATCCAGTCCCATCACTTCATGGCAAATAGATGGGAAAACAATGGAAACAGTGAGATATTTTATTTTTGGAGGCTCCAAAATCACTGCAGATGGTGACTGGAGCCACAAAATTAAAAGGCACTTGCTCATTGAAAGAAAAGCTATGACCAACCTAGTCAACATATTAAAAAGTGGAAACATTACTTTGCCGACAAAGGTCCATCTAGTTGAAGCTATGGTTTTTCCAATAGCCATGTATGGATGTGAGAATTGGACTGTAAAGAAGGCTGAGCACTGAAGAACTGATGCTTTTGAACTGTGATGTTGGAGAAAACTCTTGAGAGTCCCTTGGACTGCAAGGAGGTCCAACCAGTCCATCCTAAAGGAAATCAGTCCTGAATATTCTTTGGAAGGACTGATGCTGAAGCTGAAACCCCAATACTTTGGTCACTGATTGAAGAACTGACTCCTTGCAAAGACCCTGATGCTGGGAAAGATTGAAGGCAGGAGGAGAATGGGACAACAGAGGATGAGATGGTTGGATAGCATCACCAACTTGATGCATGTGAATCTGAGCAAGCTCCGGGTAGTTAGTGACTGTCTCTTATACACATCTCTCAAGTTCTTATAGACTAAAAACCAGGAGACACTGGAATATATCCAGGGACATAAAACAAGGTACAAAAATTTCATGGTTTAAAGGTATTGAAATTATACAGAATATGTTCTATTACTGTAGAATTATGTTAGAAATCAATATCAGAAGATATTTGAGAATAACCCACATATTTAGGGTAGTTAGTGATGGACAGGGAAGCCTGGTGTGCTGCAGTCCATGGGTCACAAAGAGTCAGACACAGCTGAGTGACTGAACTGAACTGAACTGAACCCTGTGACTAATATCTGTAAATGATAACAATAATATTGTCACTTCAAGATCATTGTACAGGATTAGAGACCATAAAAACAAATTGCTTGGGTTCATATGAAATGATCAGTTAGAGCAGTTGAACTTCTTTTCATTCAAAGATTACCTATTGTTAGCTGTGAGTCTTAGAAAACTTACTTCACCTATCTGTGCCTTGGTTTCCTCATCTGTAAAATGGGCATAATGATAAATTGTTCTGGATAATACATGAATCTGGTAAAGTATTCAGGACAGTTTCTGGCACACAGTAAGCACTATATGTGTTGTAACTATTGTAATTTGATATTTTGTGATCGGGTGGAAATTAGGTAGGTAGGACACCTGGACTTCATCTCCATCCTGTACTAGATGAACTTGTAGGAGTCACTTCCCTTCTCTTTCACTAATTTCCTTCTCTGTAAACAAGGGCATTGATAAGCCCATCTATCAAGCTTAGACATTTTAAGATGATAAACTCCACTGTGAGCTTAAGAACTCGAGAAGGCCTCCTGGCTTGTAGATGGTTTTGAGCTGCTGCTCTCTCACCAGTCTGTCAAGGCTTCCTTATTGATTTACACCAAGAACCCTGCCTCTGTCTCAACTTTTCTGCAGAGCAGTTGATCTGTTTACTCTTCACCAAGATGCATTCCTCTGTCAGTTGCATCAGAGCTGTTATATAAGCCAGCTTCATGGCAGGGAAAGAGAGGAAAATAGTGTTTTTATATTTATGCCTCACTGTGTCTTCCTTCCTCTGAAATCCCTTCTGAAAAAGGTCAAAACAGAATTCTGCAACTGCTGTGATGAGAAATGACACTGATTGAAGAAGCAGAGCCTATGTAAGCAGTCATGCCCACCCAAGGAGGCGGGGCCTGGAGCCCTGTTGGGCCTGACTCATCCTCCACCCCAGGGGGGCTCTGCCCCTAAAGAGAGCAGACGTCTTGAAAGTTATGGCAGCAAGTGGAAGAAGGGCAGTAACTAATGGAAACATGATGGAAAACCTAAAACAGGGCAGAGAAAAAGTGATAGTTTTGTTTCAGATTCAGTGACAAACCAAAATATTATATACATTCCCTCTTGCTTTGCCTATATTCTTTTTTTAATTGGAGTATAATTGCTTTGCAATGATGTGTTAGTTTCTGCTGTACAACAAAGTGAAATCAGCTATCAGTTCAGTTTAGTTCAGTAGTTCAGTCGTGTCTGACTCTTTGCGACCCCATGAACTGCAGCACGCCAGGCCTCCCTGTCCATCACCAACTCCTGGAGTTCACTCAAACTCACATCCATTGAGTCAGTGATGCCATCCAGCCATCTCATCCTCTGTCGTCCCCTTTTCCTCCTGCCCCTAATCCCTCCCAGCATCAGAGTCTTTTCCAATGAGTCAACTCTTCACATGAGATAGCCAAAGTACTGGAGTTTCAGCTTTAGCATCATTCCTTCCAAAGAACACCCAGGGCTGATNGGACTATACAGTCCATGGAATTCTCCAGGCCAGAATACTGGAGTGGATAGCCTTTCCCTTCTCCAGAAGATCTTGCCAACCCAGGGGTTGAATCCAGGTCTCCTGAATTGCATGCAGATTCTTTACCAGCTGAGTCACAAGGGAAGCCCAGGAATAAGTTTAGGGGGAGATTATGTTTTGTTTGGGGCAGTATTTCATTTTAGGTCTATGCAGTATCCCACATATCCCACAGGGTCAGAAAATAGATTTATACACCAAGTTTGCCAGGAAGGACTGACCAGCAGGTTCTTCATCCAAAAAAAAAAAGCCAGGATGCCCCATGTACCCCAATATTCCAGGGAAAACTTCTGAGGTAAATGTCTCATTTACGCCCTTGATCTTATCTGAGGTCTGGGATTCCTGATTGCAAATCTCTGATTTAAGATGTAGAAGTGACATTTGAAGTGCTTGAGACCCTAGTCCAACCTCCTCACTAGAAAATATGGGGACTCCCTCTTTATCTAAGAGCATGTGACCAAGCAGAGGGGTGGCTATTGATTTAACCTGCATTAGTCTCCAAAATGTTACTTGGGAGCCCAGAAAGTAGCATTAGCACTGTTAGGTGGAGCCCTCTTGTTGGAAGGTCATGTCTTAACTGTGATGTATGCATGATTTTTAACCAGTGTAACTCACCTCTCTGTTTTTCACCCATTTTTTGCTTGGGTATAATTAATGATCTCACTTTTTGGCTCTCTTGCCTTCAGAAAAAAAAGAAAATGTGATTCATATAATCAAATCATTGCTGCCACTGTGGAAGCTACAGGCATGAACTCAGGCACCTGGTTCCATCTGCAAACCACAGAGGCTCTGCTGTGGGGAAAGCATTAGTGTTGGAATCAGGGCACTTACCTTCAAATCCCAGACTTTTCATTCACTATGTGGTACCTTTGGCAAGTCACTTACCTCCTTTTGGTCTTACTGAACTTATCTGAAAAATGGCAAATTATTAGTCACTGTTGCAGAACAGGGCTTCTAGGAGATCATGGCAAAAAATGCTAAGGAAAGCCAGTGGAAACCAAAGGTGTACCTCATCCCACAGGCTGCAATCCTAGACTTTTGACCCAGAAAGTTTTCATTGCATTCAGCTGCTGTGGACACATTCTTAAGTTAAAAAAAAAAAAATCATGTCTTTTCTGTTGCAGTGCATAGTGTGGGACTGGGACTCCAATGGCAAACATGACTTCATTGGAGAATTCACTTCAACCTTCAAGGAGATGAGAGGAGCAATGGAAGGCAAACAGGTATGTGGTGAGCCCCCTGTGGTATTTTCCCCAGACTCGCCTCTCACGATGCCGCGTTAGCACCCAGACAGAGCACCTAGAGGTGAAATATTAGTGTATAATTAAATGAGGCCAGGAGGGAGCATGGAGGGATCCATAACCCAGGTTCTACTGCCAACCCAGCCTATAGCAATTAGTGTGACTGTGGACAGGACGCTGCCCAGTGTGATACCATTCCTCCACTGGCAAAGTGCAGAAGTCAAATAAGGATGGTTCAAATTTTCTTTAGCTGTGTAGCCCTGGACAAGTGACGTGGTCTCTCTGTGCCTCAGCTTTCTCACTTAAAAAAAAAAAAAAATTAAGGTGACAATGGTACCTACCTGGGAAGACTAAATGAGATAATCCATGATTTACACTTGGCAGGGTGTCTTCACTTACAGAATATGTACTATTGTTATTATCTAGTAGCAGGACTCTTTCCAGCTCTACATTTCCATAACCTGATAGCATTAATTACACATTTAATGCTTTGGACAAATTGATTCCTTCAAGTTTGAATTTTGGGCACCAGATTTTCATTTAGTCTCACCATTTCATTCTTACACTCTTGATATCAAGACATCAATCTGAACACTACCACAAACCACAGGGGCACATAGGGATTTCACTGCATCATGTAGAAGCCTGCCCCTTCTCTGCGTATCTTTCAGGCAGTTGTACTTTGATAGATACATACATGCATCTATTATTCAGTTGCTGTCTTCTGGACCCTGACCATGTAACTTCTGCTCTGACCTGTTCCGGGTTCACTTGCCCAACTTCAGCTGCAGAACCTGAATCTCTTTGCTTGAGAGCTTTTTCTGGCTGCTGAATCCTGCTCTGCACCTGCCAACAGCAGACTGAATGTGTCAGGGAAGATGTACATATTTCAGACAGCTGCCCTCAAAAAATAGCTAGCGGTAAGCAGGATATAACACCCCATCTCTATTGCCCTTCAGGCAGCAGAACTCTGAGGTGTGCTCTGAGCAGCTGCCCACAGCTCACCAGCAGGGACTGGCCTGGCCGACAGTGGAGTCCCTGACTTGATCACACGCCCCTTTTTGGCTGCTTCCCTCTCCCAGTTCCCCACTCTTCTACTCTTGTTTCCTGGAAATACCTACCAGATGAACTGTTCTTGTTGTTGGTGTGCGGTTGCTAAGTCATGTGTGACTCTTTGTGACCCCATGGACTGCAACATACCAGGCTCCTCTGTCTTCCACTATCTCCTGGAGTTTGCTCAAATTCATGTCTATTGAGTCGGTGATGCTATCTAACCATCTCATTTTCTGCCACCACTTTCTTCTTTTGTCTTCTTTCCCAGCATCTTTCCCAGTATCAAGTCTTTTCCAGTGAGTCAGCTCTTCATATCAAGTGGCCAAAGTACTGAAGCTTCAGCTTCAGCACCAGTCTTTCCTATGAATATTCAGGGTTGATTTCCTTCAGGATTGACTGGTTTGAGCTCCTTGTGGTCCAAGGAACTCTCAAGAGTCTTCTCCAGTACCACAAATCAAAAGCATCTATTCTTCAGGGCTCAACCCCTTCTTTATGGTCCAGCTCTCACATCCATTTATGACTATTGGATAAACCATGGTTTTGACTATATTGACCTTTGTTGGCAAAGTGATGTTTCTCCTTTTTAATACACAGTCTAGGTTTATTGTAACTTTCCTTACAAGGAGCAAGCGTCTTTAATTTCATGGGTACAGTCACCATCCACAGTGATTTTGGAGACCAAGAAAATAAAATCTGTCACTGTCTCTACTTTTCTCCCTTCTATTTGCCATGAACTGATGAGACCAGATGCCATGATCTTCATTTTTTGAAAGTTGAGTTCTAAACCAGCTTTTTCACTCTCCTCTTTCACCTTCATCAAGAGGCTCTTTAGTTCCTCTTTACTTTTGATCACTAGAGTGTTATTATCTGCATACCTTAGGTTGTTGATATTTCTCCTGGCAATCTTGATTACAGCTTGTAATTCATCTAGCCCAACATTTCACATGATGTACTCTGCATCTAAGTGAAATAAGCAGGGTGACAATATACAGCCTTGTCATACTCCCTTCCCAGTTTTGAACCAGTCCATTGTTCCATGTCCTGTTCGAACTGTGCTTCTTGACCCACACACAGGTTTCTCAGGAGACAAGTAAGGTAGTCTGATTATCCTGTCTCTTTAAGAACTTCCATAGTTTGTTGTGATTCACACATTCAAAGGCTTTAGCACAGTCAGTGAAACAGAAGTAGCTGTTTTTCTGGAACTCCCTTGCTTTCCCCATGATCCAATGAATGTTGGCAATTTGATCTCTGGTTCCTCTGCTTCTTCGAAATCTGGATTGTATATCTGGAAATTATCAGTTCACATACTGCTGAAGCTAGCTTGAAGAACTTTGAGCACAACTTTGTTAGCATGTGAAATCAGCACAATTTTATGGTAGTTTGAATATTCTTTGGTATTGCCCTTTGGGACTGGAATGAAAGCTGACCTTTTCTAGTCCTATAACCACTGCTGAGTTTTTCCAAATTTGCTGGCATATTGAGTACACTTTAACAGCATCATCTTTTAGGATTTTAAATAGCTCAGCTACTTGAATTTAAATCTTTGCTTCAGCATTAGCTTCTGGAAGAACTCAAACAAAGATATCTGCCATCCTTACTCTGGGACCACTAGACTCATAGACCAGAAAAGAGTGATAGCAAAGAAAGACCTTTTCTGTAAGGGATAAGACTTTGCCTGGCCTGCTCAGAATTACTGCTCAGGAAACATGTCCCAGCTCATTCTTCAAGTCTCTCCTTTCAAATATAAGTCTAGATTTAACCAGACTGGATGGACATAAATTAATATCCTTTAGGATCAAAGGCTTAATCAGAATCAGGCCATTTGTTGAATACCTTTCTTTGGCCTGAGAAGTCAAGCACAGTTCTCCGCATAGCTTCTACAACCCACTCTATATAGTGTTGTATACCCAGCACTGCAAGAAATTTGTCAGATAGAGGCCTTCACCTATAAGCAGGCTTTCTGAGTTTCAGGACTATAATTAAAACCAACAGTAAGCTATAAATAAAGTGACTCCCCAAATAACTTGGAACTTATCCAGAGATGTTGTTGGTTCTTTGAATGCACAAGACAAGGCCCCTTTGAGTTAATAAATTAATGACAGTTATCCACATCACCCTCTAGAGTTTTAAAGAGTTTTACCAAGTTTTGCCTTGTTCTCCTTTACAAAGAGAAATAAACAAACCAATAAACATGGGAAACATTACATCTTTAGAATGCTGGGAACATACTAAAAGTAAGATTATAGCATACATCACAATTGAAATATACTGAAGTCTCATGCTTTAAAACAAACAAGGAAGAGTCTTTAAGTGCCTCTGAGGAAATGGATCATATGTTCTTGTTCAGGCATTAAGATGTGTCCAGATCTCTGCAGCCCCATGGACTGCAGCATGCTAGGCTTCCCAGTCTTTGACTATCTCCCTGAGTTTGCTCAAATTCATGTCCATTTAGTCAGTGATGCCATCAAACCATCTCATCTTCTGTCATTCCCTTTTCCTCCTGACCTCAATCTGTCCCAGTATCAGAGTGTTTTCCAATGAGTTGACTCTCCACATCAGCTGGCTAAAGTACTGGAGATTTAGCTTCAGTATCAGTCTTTACAATGAAAATTCAGGGTTGATTTCCCTCAGGATTGACTGGTTTGATCTCCTTGCTGCCCAAGGGACTCTGCAAAGTCTTTTCCAACACCACAATTTGAAAACATCAGTTCTTTAGCACTCAGCCTCTTCTCTATGGTCCAACTCTCACATCTGTACGAGACTACTGGAAAAACCATAACTTTGACTATGTGTACCCTGTTGGCAAAGTGATGTCTCTCCCCTTTTATTACACTGACTAGGTTTGAACTGTGTGTTGGAGAAGACTCTTGAGAGTCCCTTGGACTGCAATGAGATCCAATCAGTCAGTCTTAAAGGAAATCAGTTCTGAATATTCATTGGAAGGACTGATGCTGAAGCTGCCCAATACTTTGGCCACCTGATGTGAAGAACTGACTCACTGAAAAAGACCCTGATACTGGAAAAGATTGAAGACGGGAGGAGAAGGGGATGACAGAGGATGAGACAGTTGGATGGCGTCATTGACTCAATGGACAGGAGTTTGAGTAGGCTCCAGGAGTTGGTAATGGACAGGGAAGCCTGGCATGCTGCAGTCCATGGGGTTGCAAAGATCTGACATGACTGAGCGACTGAACTGAACTGAACTAGGTTTGTCATATCTTTTCTTCCAAGGAGCAAGCATCATTTAATTTCATGGCTGTAGTCATGGTGTGCACTGATTTTGGAGCCTAGGAAAAGGAAATCTGCCAATGGTTCTACACTTTTCCCCTTCTATTAGCCATGAAGTGATGAATTAGTCTTTTCAGTGTTGAGTTTTAAGCCAGCTTTTCACTCTCCTCTTTCATCCTCATCAAGAGGCCCTTTAATTCCTCTTTGCTTTCTGCCATTAGAGTGGTGTCATCTGCATATCTGAGGTTGTTGACATTTCCCCTGGGAATCTTGATTCCAGCTTGTGCTTCATCTAGCCCAGCATTTTTGCATGATGTTCTCTGTATATAAGTTAAATAAGCAGGATGACAATATACAGCCTTGACATACTCCTTTCCCAATCTGGACCCTAGTACATTGTTCCCTGTCCAGTTTGAATTGTTACTTCTTGAACTTCTTGACGTTTCTCAGGAGGCAGGTAAAGGTGTTGTAGTATTTCCATTTCTTGAATAATTTTCCACAGTTTGTTGTGATTCACACAAAAGCTTTCACCTAGTCAATAAAGCAGAAGTAGATTTTTTCTGTAATTCCCTTTTTCTGTGATCTAACGGATTTTGGCAATTTGATCTCTGGTTTCTTTGCCTTTTCTAAATCCAGCTTGTATATCTGGAAGTTCTCAGTTCATGTAGTGTTAAAGCCTAGCTTGAAGGAATTTGAGCAATACCTTGAGAATGTGAGATAAGCGCAATTATACAGTAGTTTGAACATTCTTTGACATTGCTTTCTTTAAGATTGGAATGAAAACTGAATTTTTCCAGACCTGTGGCCATTGCTGAATTTTCTAAATTTGCTTTCATAATGAGTGCAGTACTTTAACAGCATTCATTTTTTAGGATTTTAAGTAACACAACTGGAATTCCATCACCTCCACTAGGTTTGTTTGTAGTAACGCTTCCTAAGGCCTACTTTACATCACACTATAGGATGCCTGGTCCAGGTGAGTTTCCACACTACCGTGGTTATCCAGGTCATTAAGGCCTTTTTTTGTATAGTTCTTCTGTGTATTCTTGCCACCTCTTTTAATCTCTTCTGCTTCTGTTAGTTCCTTGCCATTTCTGTCTTTTATTGTGCCCCATCCTTGCAAGAAATGTTCCCTTGGTATCTCCAATTTGCTTGAAGAGATCACTAGTCTTTCCCATTCTATAATTTTCCTCTGTTACTTTGCATTATTCACTTAAGAAGTTTTCTAATGTTTCCTTGCTTTTCTCTAGAACTATGCATTCAGTTGCGTATATCTTTCCCTTCTCCTTTGCCTTTTGTTTCTCTTCTTTTCTCAGCTATTTATAAGGCCTCCTCAGACAACCATTTTGCCTTCTTGGCATTTCTCTTTCTTTGAGGTGGTTTTGGTCACCACCTCCTGTACAATGTTATGAAAAGCAGTCCATAGTTCTTCAGGCACTCTGTCTCCCATATCTAATCTCTTGAATCTATCTGTCTCCTCTACCAGAGTAAGGCCCAGTTTTCCCCACAGTCAATGTCTCCTATCAGGAAGCTTGCCTCTTATCCTCATCCATCAGAAGGCAGACAGAACAAGCAAGAACTACAATACTACTGCCTTTGGAATGAAAACAAAAATCACAGAAAGCTAACCAAAATGATCACATGGATCATAGCCTTGTGTAACTCAAGGAAGCTATGAGCCAGGCCATCCAGGGCCAGTAAGGACCAGTTTTCCCCACAGTCAATGTCTCCTATCAGGAAGCTTGCCTCTTATCCTCATCCATCAGAAGGCAGACAGAACAAGCAAGAACTACAATACTACTGCCTTTGGAATGAAAACAAAAATCACAGAAAGCTAACCAAAATGATCACATGGATCACAGCCTTGTGTAACTCAACGAAGCTATGAGCCAGGCCATCCAGGGCCACCCAAGATGGACAGGTCATAGTGGAGAATTCTGACAAAATGTGGTTCACTGGAGAAGGGAATGGCAAATCACGTTAGTGTTCTTGCCTTGAGAAACTCATGAATAGTATGAAAAGGCAAAAATATATGACACCTGAAGATGAGCCCCCACCCTCACCTCCCCGCCCAGGTCAGTAGGTATGCTATGGGGAAGAGTGGAGAAATAGCTCCAGAAAGAATGAAGAGGCTGGGCCAAAGCAGAAACAATACTCAGTTGTGGATGTGTTACCACTAGGTCAAAGTAAAATCTAATGCAGTAAAGAATAACGCTGCATAGGCACCTGGAATGTTAGGTCCATGAATTGGATATGGTCAAGCAGGAGACGGCAAGACTGAACACTGACATCTTAGAACTAAATGAACTAAAATGGATGGGAATGGATGAGTTTAATTCACATGACCATAATATTGCCTACTGTGGGCAACAATCCTTTAGAAGAAATGGAGTACCCCTCACAGTCAATGTACTGTGTGCTTAGTTGCTCAGTCATGTCTGACTTTTTGTGACCCCATGGACTGCAGCCTGCCAGGCTCCTCTGTCCATGGGGATTCTCCAGGCAAGAATCCTCCAGGGGATCTTCCCAACCCAGGGATCGAACCCAGATCTCCCACATTGCAGGAGGATTCTTTACAGTCTGAGCCACCAGGGAAGCCCAAGAATACTGGAGTGGGTAGCCTATCCCTTCTCCAGGGGATCTTCCCAACCCAGGAATCGAATCAGGGTCTCCTGCACCGCAGGCAGATTTTTTGCCAGCTGAGCTACCATGGAAGCCAAAATAAGAGAGTCTAAAATGCAGTATTTGGGTGGAATCTCAAAAACAACAGAATGGTCTCAGTTTTTGTTTTCAAGCAAACCATTCAACATCACAGTAATCCAAATCTATACACAACCCAGGGATCGAACCCAGATCTCCCACATTGCAGGAGGATTCTTTACAGTCTGAGCCACCAGGGAAGCCCAAGAATACTGGAGTGGGTAGCCTATCCCTTCTCCAGGGGATCTTCCCAACCCAGGAATCGAATCAGGGTCTCCTGCACCGCAGGCAGATTTTTTGCCAGCTGAGCTACCATGGAAGCCAAAATAAGAGAGTCTAAAATGCAGTATTTGGGTGGAATCTCAAAAACAACAGAATGGTCTCAGTTTTTGTTTTCAAGCAAACCATTCAACATCACAGTAATCCAAATCTATACTCCAACAACTGATGCCTAGCTGAAGTTGACAAGTTCTATGAAGACCTACAATATCTTCTAGAACTAACACTCAAAAAGGGTATCCTTTTCATCATAAGGGATTGGAATGCAAAAGTAGGAAGTCAAGAGATATCCAGATTAACATGCAAGTTTGGCCTTGGGGTACAAAATAAAGCAGGGCAAGGGCTAACAGAGTTTTTGTCAAGAGAACAGGCCGATCATATCATATACACTCTGCCAACTACACTAGAGATGACTCTACAAATGGACATCATCAGATGGTCAATATCAAAATCAGATTGACTATGTTCTTTGCAGCCAAAGGTGGAGAATCTCTATGCAGTCAGTGAAAACAAGATCTTGGAGCTAACTGTGGCTCAGATCATAAACTGCTTATTGCAAAATTCAGGCTTAAATCGAAGAAAGTAGGGAAAACCACTAGGCCACTCAGATATGACCCAAATAAAATCCCTTATGATTTTACAATGGAGGTGACAAATAAATTCAAGGGATTAGATCTGGTAGACAGAGTGCCTGAAGAACTATGGGCAGAAGTTCATAACACTGTACAGGAGTCAGTGACCCAAACCATCCCCAAGAAAAAGAAATGCACAAGGGCAAAGTGGTTGTCTGAGGAGGCTTTACAAATACCTGAGGAAAGAAGAAAAGCAAAAAGCAAGGGAGAGAGGGATAGATATACCAAACTGAATTCAGAGTAGCAGAGAATAGCAAGGAAAGATAAGAAGGCCCTCTTAAATGAACAAGAACAGAAATAGGGGAAGACAATAGAATAGGAAACACTAAAAATCTCTTCAAGAAAGTTGGAGATATCAAGGGAAATTTTCATGCAGGGATGGGTATAATAAAGGACAGAAACAGCAAGGACCTAAAGAAGCAGGAGATATTAAGAAGAGGTGACAAGAATAAACAGAACGGTACAATTAAGGTCTTAATGACCCAGAAAACCATGATGTTGTGCTCCTTCTTTCTGAGCTGAACATCCTAGAGTATGAAGTCAAGAAGACATTACTACAAACAAAGCTAGTGGAGGTGATGAAATTCCATCTGAACTATTTAAAATCCTAAAAGATGATGATGTTAAAGTCCTGCACTCAATATGTCAGCAAACCCAGCTGATAAAGAATCTGCCTGCAGTGCAGGAGACCCCAGTTTAATTCCCCTGGAGAAGGGATAGGCTACCCACTCCAGTATTCTCAGGCTTCTCTTGTGGCTCAGCTTGTAAGGAATCCACCTGCAATGTGGGAGACCTGAGTGTGATCCCTGGATTGGAAGATCCCCTGGAGGAGAGCATGGCAACCCACTCCAGTATTCTTGCCTGGAGAATCCCCATGGACAAAGGAGCCTGGCAGGCTACTGAGCATGGGGTGGTAAAGAGTAGACACGACTGAGAGACTAAGCACAGAAACACAGCACAGCAGTGGCCACAGGACTGGGAAAGGTCAGTTTTCATTCCAGTCCTAAAGGGCAATGCCAAAGAATGTTCAAACTACTGTACAGTTGCTTTCATTTCACATGCTAACAAAGTTATGCTCAAAATCCTTCAAGCTAGACTTCAGAAGTATGTGAACCAAGATTCCAAGAGGTAGAGGTACCAGAGATCAATTAAATTGAGAATATTCATTAGATCATAGGGAAAGCAAGGGTGTTCCAGAAAAACACCTACTTCTGCTTCATTGACTATGCTAAATCCTTTGACTGTGTGAATCACAACAAAATGTGGTAAATTCTTAAAGAGATGGGAGTGCCAGACCACCTTACCTGTCTCCCGAGAAACCTGTGTGTGGGTCAAGAAGCAACAGTTTTAACTGGCCATGGAACAATTGACTGGTTCAAAAATGGGAATGGAGTACTTTAAGGCTGTATATTGTTACCCTACTTCTTTCACTTATTAATATATGCAGAGGACATTATGTGAAATGCTGGACTAGATGAATCACAAGCTGTAATCAAGATTGCCGAAATATCAACAACCTCAGTATGCAGATGATACCATTCTAGTGGCAGAAACTGAGGAGGAATTAAAGAGCCTCTTGATGAAGGTGAAAGAGGAGAATGAAAAAGCTGGCTTGAAACGTAACATTTCAAAAACTAATATCATGGCATATAGTCCCATCACTTCATGGCAAATAGAAGGCGGGGGGAGTGGAAGCAGAGACAGGTTTTCTTTCCTTGGGTTCCAAAATCACTATGGAGGTTATTGCCACCATGGAATTAAAAGACCCTTGCTCCTTGTAAGGAGAGCTGTGACAAACCTAGACAGCATAGTAAAAGGCAGAGATATCACTTTGCTGACAAAGGTCAATATAAGTAATGCTTTGGTTTTTCCAGTAGTCATGTGTGGATGTGAGACTTGGACAGTAAAGAAGTGTCTGAGTCCGAAAGAACTGATAGTTTGGAATTTTGGTGCTGAGAAGACCCTTGAGAGTTTCTTGCACTGCAAGGAGATCAAACCAGTCAATCCTGAAAAAGGAAATCAACCCTGAATATTCATTGGAAAGACTGATGCTGAAGCTGAAGCTCCAATACTTTGGCCACCTGATGCAAAGAGCAGACTCATTGGAAAATACCCTGATGCTGGGAAACATTGAAGGCAAAAGAGAAGGGATGGCAGAGGATGAGGTAGTTANAAGACTGATGCTGAAGCTGAAGCTCCAATACTTTGGCCACCTGATGCAAAGAGCAGACTCATTGGAAAATACCCTGATGCTGGGAAACATTGAAGGCAAAAGAGAAGGGATGGCAGAGGATGAGGTAGTTAGATAGCATCACC
The DNA here is from genome assembly GCA_006410675.1 of Oreotragus oreotragus. Classification (NCBI taxonomy): domain Eukaryota; kingdom Metazoa; phylum Chordata; class Mammalia; order Artiodactyla; family Bovidae; genus Oreotragus; species Oreotragus oreotragus. The sequence continues at coordinate 72,435 of SJYX01024629.1, forward strand.
AACTCAGTGGACGTGAGTCTATGCAAACTCCAGGACATTGTGGAGGACAGAGGAGCCCAGGGTGCTACAGTCCGTGCAATTGTAAAGTGTTAAACATGACTTAATGACTGAACAACAACAAATCAAAAACTGTAATTATACATTGTAACAAATGCTATTAAAAAACTGAGCCATTTTAGTTATAAAGGTGTAACGTAAAAGAGATCACCTGAAAAAAAAATGAAATTTAACATGAGGGCCCTTAAAAATGAAATGTCAACCATGTAAAAAGCAAAGAAACAGCATTTCAGGTAGAGGGAACTTTGCAAATTACTGAGTCAGAGAAGAGTTTGGTGTGTTTAAGGATCTGTAAAGAGACCAGTTTATCTGTAGCAGAGAGGGTGAGGGAGCCATGCATGGACATGCATGATCAAGGACAGAGGCAGAGGCCAGGAAAAGAAGGTTCGGATAGCTTGGAGAAAAGAGTTTGTATTTTCCTATAAATGTATTGAGAGCGCACTGAAGACTCTCCAATTTAGTAGTCACTACCTATATACACCTATTTCAGTTTTAATAAGTTTTAAGTTAAATTCAGTTAAATCTCAATTTTCTCTCTTTCACTTACACACACACATACACACACATATCAAGTGTTCATGTAGCTAGTGTCTTTCACATTGGTTGGTACAGATGTGGAATCTTCTCATTATTGCAGAAAGTTTAATTGGGCAATGCTATGAGGAGTCTAGGCTGGAGAATGATAAGATTGGAGAATGACATTAATTTTTTTCATGATTACTCTGGCTACTGTATAGAGAATCAGTTGTAGAGAGACAAGAGAGTGAAGCAGGGAGATTTTTTCAGGAAGCCATAGGTATAGGCAGGACAAGAGATCAGCAATCTGGGCTGAGTTCCTCTGCGAAACTCTTCTCTGCTCCAAACAATGCCAAGGGGACTCACTCCTGCATTTGTGCCTCTGCAGCTGGAGTAGCTGAGATGTTTCTCAATGTGCTCTTTTATCCTCTAGGATACCAGCCTAGGCTAATTTCACATGGTGGTGAAAACATCCAATCAGCAAGAGCAGGGCAAGCCCCAGTGCACAGGCACTTGTGAAACCTCTGCTCATATCACTTTTGTTAATGTCCCATCAGTCAAAGCAAGTCACCTGACGAAGTTCAGAGTCATCCGTGCACTGGGAAGAATGGGTCGTTGTGGACAGTGCTGTATCAGCCTATCCACTAACATCTGCCTCAGAAATTTCTTTGTTTTCAGACACTTTCAGTTGTCAGGGGGTGAAATTTTGTCTTCTGAGTGGAAATCCAAGGATGACTCCTCTAGGACAGTGGGCAGGAGCAATTCGGTGACTTAGATGCTTGACTTTGTCAGTGGTCAAAATGCAGTTAGCTTTGTCCCATGAAGTCTTTTTTTTTATTTTTTTAATTTGTAGAAAGGTCGAGCTCTGTTCATGCATCAACTCCCATCTGCCTCCTCAGTTCTATTCTGTCCCCCACAGAAGCCCCTCTGGGCTTCCACCATTGTGATGTGTATCGATCCATCATTTTAGTCCTCTGTGAAGTTAAGCAAATTCATTATCCCCATCATCTTCCTATAACCAGTATTCAATGTTCCTCAGCTTTCCTGCCTCTTAAGTCAATTCCCAGACACTAACACTCAGCATTTGGGTTACTCAGCTATGTGCCCAAGATCTCTCCTTCTCTCTGCTTTTTGATTTGACCCCATTCATAGCAAGCATTTATAAGTGTCAGGTACTGTTCTAAATGTATTATAGGGGTTACTCATTCAATCCTCATGATAACCCTATGATAGCTATAACGCTAGATAGCTATAATTATGGACTCCATTTTATAGAGGCAATATGCAAGGCGTGAGGGAATCGAGTCATTTGTCAAAGGTCACACAGCTAGAAAATGAGGAGCTGGGATTCAAACCAGGCAGGTGATGTCACAGTCTTCCTCTCACCACTTCCCCTTCCTTCTCCTCCAGATGCAAGGGGATCAGCTGGAGACCAGGTGTCAGCCCTCAGGACCACCTGCAATGGTGCCCAGGGGCCTTCTCATGAATGACTCCACTTCTTCCTGAGCTGGCAATCATAGTATAATCTTTCTTATTGCAGGTGCAGTGGGAGTGTATCAACCCCAAGTACAAAGCCAAGAAGAAGAATTATAAGAACTCGGGCATTGTGATTTTGAATCAGTGCAAGGTATGAACATAGCCCCTGTCTTCCAGGAGTATGAAACTAAGGCTGTCTGGGAGGAAGGCTCAGGTGGTCTGCACAGAAAGAGTGTCAAGAAGATATGATCTTTTTAAAATAAGAAAATCAGAAAGTCAAGGTATTATAAGTTTGGGTGGTTTTGGAGTTGTGGTAAGCCAGTGCCTCCATCACCTCAACAAAAACAGTCCTGCCTGAAGATAACAGAGTCCTGGTCACAGTCAGGTTCTTCTCTGCCCAGGACAGCACCAGAGGGAGGTCCCCAGATGGGGGCAACCTACATTTCTAAAGCTCCGAGTGAGTGAAAGTCGTTCAGCTGAGTCCAACTCTTTGCGACCCCATGGACCATACAGTCCATGAAATTCTTCAGGCCACAGTACTGGAGTGGGTGGCCGTTCCCTTCTTCAGAGGATCTTCCCAATCCAGGAATCAAACCCAGGTCTCCTGCACTGCAGGCGAATTCTTCACCAGCTGAGCCACCAGGAAAGCCCAAGAATACTGGCGTGGGTAGTCTATCCCTTCTCCAGGGGATCTTCCTGCCCCCGGAATCGAACCAGGGTCTCCTGCATTACAGGCAGATTCTTTACCAGCTCAGCTAAATGGAAGCCCCAGTTTACATGTAATAAGCACTAAGTTTTTAATAAAAAAGATTTTAAATAGAATAGTTAATATTATCAGAACTGTACCAAGACAATGTAATACCACAAAAAGTTATGGAAAATAGCAATAATCTGCCAATAACAGGATTATTTCTATTACATTCTAAATTCAAATTTTAATCTTCATTTATGCATATTTCACAAAAGAAAACATTAATATTAAGTTTTAGAGTAAATGTTTACTCTTATGTTTTTGTACTTTTATTCCATAACTACATTAAAGTATTGCCATTTCAAAGAAACATCCACAGCTTCCCAGAAGAACTAGTTTTAATATTGGCAGTCTTCCTGTTCAATATACACCAATATAAATCTTTTCTTGTCAGAGATCTCAATATTAAGTACTCTATACCAGGCTTTTTTGTTCTGTGAACTCTGTTTCACTAAAACTTTCGTTCTCCATTTCCTCTTCCATAACCACAGGCACACTCAAAGATTTATCTTTCTTACGTATATTCTGCGTGCCACCTCTGTCTCTGGAAGACACTTTCCTTCCTGCTGACACTTTCTAAAGCACCTCCTCTGTGCTTGTGACACCAAGTGATAATCGCTAGTACTTACCACTCAGTCTTCTGTATGCAGCACCTCCTCCATGCTGAAGAGATGCCATGAAAACAAGACACGGGGGATGAGGAAAGCACCTAAAAACTTCTCCCAGAGGGGCTCTAACTCCACAGAAAATCTCCTCTGGGAATAGTTTTGCCACTGGTTGAGTACTTACTATGGTAAAAATAACTACAATACATTCTGTTATTCTTACCACAACTCTGAGATATCTGCTTTCAGATGTGATTGTAACTAGTTCATTGTCTCACATACATGGTAAGAGCTGAGATTTTAATCTCTGTCTGTCTGATTCCATGATGTGAGACTTCCATGCCATCCAGTTTCTCTCTAAATATCTCAGGTTCCTTTTCTCAGAGTTGGGATTGCTGGCTTCCAGGGGCTGTAGGAGCCCATTCTCACATAACGGAAGAGCCGGGGTAAAAACGAATGGGTCTGGCTTAGGTCACAGGCCTATCTCGTGAACTAATTACTGGAACTAGATGATAACAAGGCTTACGATTGGCCATCTGAGGTCATTGTTTTGATAATGTTTGCTGTATTTTATGATGCTTTGATATCTTGGGGCCTTGCATACTGGGAGGAACTGCCTCTCTTCGGTTTAGCTAATTCCTCAAGATAGCAATCAGCGTGCCTATGAGCCCATCTTTGACATGCAGATGGAGCAATCCAGAGCCTATATCCCTAGCCACCCCCTTTCCTGAGCTCTCACCAAGCTCACACCAAGCCAATGTTCCCCCAGCCCTGTATAACCCCAGAGCCAGCTTCAGACAATTAGAGACCATCCCTATTGCCCAGAGCCTCCAGAATCATTCATTATTCAGTCCTAAACCTGCTTAACTGCTTACCTTGCCTCACTCATTCCTCCCCACAAAAACCACCATAGTGACTTTTGTCTGTGCTTTCCCTGCATGCCTCCTGCCTCCTGACTAACCCAGTGCTACCCCATATGGCTCTCTTGTGTGGCAGGACATGCCTTCAGTCCTTGGGGGAGCTGTGAATAATAAACTCTTCTTTCAAAGGCAGTCGTCTTACCTACCTACCTATACAGACCAAATCCTGGTGCATTCAGAACAGTCCTGTGCCCATAGAAGCAGGAGAAAAGACGATCCAGATGAGTCAGTTCAACCGTCCATCTCTGTGAGGTGACTGTGCATATAACTGTTTTGATCTAAGAGTCTGGCACTCAGAGGACATGGTATTGATAGGGATACAGTAGTAGGTCCACCCACTCCAGTATTCTTGGGCTTCCAAGGTGGCTCAGACAGTAAAGAACCTGCTTGCACTGGGGGAGATCTCCCCTGGAGGAGGGCATGGCAACCCACTCCAGTATTCTTCCCTGGAGAATCCCCATGGACAGAGGAGCCTGGTGGGCTATAGTCCATGAGGTTGCAAAGAGTCAGACACAACTGAGTAACTAAGTATAGCACAGCATCTCAACTATTAGGCAAAGCATCCCCATNCTGGAGGAGGGCATGGCAACCCACTCCAGTATTCTTCCCTGGAGAATCCCCATGGACAGAGGAGCCTGGTGGGCTATAGTCCATGAGGTTGCAAAGAGTCAGACACAACTGAGTAACTAAGTATAGCACAGCATCTCAACTATTAGGCAAAGCATCCCCATAAGGAAGCCGGGAGCAGGCACTATTCTGAGGGCCCAGTAAACATCAGCCCTGAGACAAGTCTGCTGATAGATGTGCGCCACCTGGAGATGGTGCCTGGAAATGCTGCCACAGGGTTTTGTGGGTCAGTCTTTGGGAAGCTGCCCTGAGCCTCAGATGGAATATGAGGAGCAAGGATCAAAAATCAGCTGATGGTTTTACCAGTAAAATGATCCAGACTGTAAGCTCTGTAACTGCAGGTACCATGCCTGTTTCTCTTTTCCCTGTATCTTAGCATCCAGGGCATGGTGGAGGCTCAATAAATCCTTGTCAAATAACTGCATAGATGAATGTCACCAAGACTCAAGCAGCAGAATCATAATGAAGCAGAAATGAAGACTAGAAATCAGTAAAGAGTGTGAGAACACAGAAGCTAGGGGTGGCGCAGGAAGCAGGAAGCGTGTTGATTTCTAGCCTAGAGGTCAAAAGGATGCATTTGGGTCCCACCTCCACCATCTAGGTAGATGATCTTAGCCTCAGTTTCCTTGTGGATAAAATGGACACAATAATAATCATAGCATCACCTTCACAGGCTCATTCTAAGAATTAAATGAGATCATGTATGTTAAGAGCTTGGAATACAGTTCAGTTCAGTTCAGTTCAGTCGCTCAGTCGTGTCCAACTCTATGCAACCCCATGAATTGCAGCAGCACTCAGTAAATATTAATCCTTGTTCTTCATGGCAAGGGAGGAATCTCACTAGCTGGCAGCTTACAGTGGAGAGCTTCTTGGATAATTGTGACCTTGAAGCTGCTCGTTTTTTTTCACTGTGGTGTTAGGAGCTTTACCAGAACTGGGACTTATATATGGGCAGCAAGGCTGAAGCTAAGTGTGAGACTTCATGTATTTCAAACCAGTGGTGACCCATGAAAACACAGTACCAGTCTCACCCCAGAGGCAGAGGCTGATTAAAATCATATGTATATCCAAAAAGAGTGAGAAAGAGGAGGGATGGTTGCAGCCCTCACAGCCCATCTGTTTTCTTTCTCTCCTCTCATGAAAGATAATCAGCTGACTCATCTTTTTCCCATAGGCCTTTCTCTGCTCTCCCCTCTAGGTCAGCAAACCCCATGTTTAGGCCTTGAACGTGTAAGTACTCGGATCACACTGTTCTAATACAGCTTCCTCTCCTCCCGTGCAGATCCACAAGATGCATTCTTTCTTGGACTACATCATGGGTGGCTGCCAAATCCAGTTTACAGTGAGTTGTTTGTTTGTTCTTACTCAGGGAGCAAGGTTGGAGGGCAGTGCTGGGTGTGGGGCACGAGGACCCACAGTCTGTTAAGACCCTGGGTTGGCTTTGCTCAGGTCTCACTGCTGAAATATCATACAGTAACATCTCTGACCAACCTAGATAGCATATTAAAAAACAGAGACATTACTTTGCCAACAGAGGTCCGTCTAGTCAAGGCTATGATTTTTCCAGTGGTCATGTATGGATGTGAGAGTTGGACTGTGAAGAAAGCTGAGTGCTGAAGACTTGATGCTTTTGAACTGTGGTGTGGAGAAGACTCTTGAGAGTTCCTTGCACTGCAAGGAGATCCAACCAGTCCATTCTGAAGGAGGTCAGTCCTGGGTGTTCTTTGGAAGGAATGATGCTAAAGCTAAAACTCCACTACTTTGGCCACCTTATGCGAAGAGCTGACTCATTGGAAAAGACTTTGGTGCTGGGAGGGATTGGGGGCAGGAGAAGGGGACAACCTAGGATGAGATGGCTGGATGGCATCACCAACCCAATGGACATTAGTTTGAGTGAACTCCGGGAGTTGATGATGGACAGGGAGGCCTGGCATGCTGCGATTCATGGGGTTGCAAAGAGTTGTACACAACAGAGCGACTGAACTGAACTGAACATCTCTTTACAATGAGGTCACATTTCTGTTTTCCCCGTGACTATTTTTTCAGCATCCTATCAGGAAATGCATGCCATTCAACCTCAGGGGGTTTGGGGAACCAGTCTATTATGCTTTCCATTCTTTCCGTAACTACAGCAGGGAGGAGGCAGTGGGTGGGTTTTCAGATTCCACCACTGGGTGAAAAGGGTTGGGGAAGGAGTGAATCGTGCTAAAACATCCCACTGAACCATGGCTGACATCTTGGCTGTGTTCATTTGGACAGAACACAAGCTTACTTGTTGAGCCCAATGGTCAGTGCCACGAGTAAGCCATCTAGATGACTCATCGGGCAATGAAAAAGTGAATTCCAAAAGACTGGAGAACCAGTCTGTCAATGTTGAGAAATAGAATTAATGAGTAGACTAAGAATCTTCTCCTACATGGAATCTGTGAGCCCATGGGATTTGTACACTCCTAATAATGTATTTGGTGGTGGGCTGGGTCTTTTTTAAATGTCTAGGTGGGCCAAAATTGTAAGTCCACCTGCTCTGGAAAAATTTGCTCTCAGTGGCTTCATATTCAAAATCCTCCTAGTTTCCAGGAGAATACCCAGGTGACAAGAAATAGATCTATTAAAACCAGTGGGAAAGTCATATGCATGTAAACAAGCTGTGCAACATCTGTGCCCCATCTTACAGAAGTGTACTTGTGAAACTCAGCCCTATTTAGCTCCCTAGACAGGCTCAATCATGTGAGGAAGGGAAAGAAAAAACAGTTTGAGCCCAAGAGAGTCAACTGGACCAATATGTTCCTGAAACAAAAGGTAGTGGAACCCAAAGGATTAGAGGGGGTTTTCCCAACGGGATGAGATAAGACCTCTCCTAGATAGAGGCTGAGCTTTTGCTATAACCTACCTATATCCTGCCTAAACTCAGGCCGTTGTTCATTTGCCACTGAATACTTATGGGAGTTAATTATAGATTATGGTCGTTTCTTTAAAGTCTAAGGTTCTCTAAAGGCACACCCATAGAGCACCCCACCCCCATATACACACTGGTATGTTTAGAAAGTAGTAAGCACGTGCATTGTGGGCAAACGCCCCGACCTCTGTCTGTCCTGGGCACTTGGAGGTGGAGGAGCCAGCAATGTCACAGAGGAGACAGTGTCCCATGATCTTAGGCAAAGGTTGGTTTCAGGAAACTATTCATAGATTTTCAAGTGAAAGCTCTATCGATTTGGGTCTGTTTTAGGTTCTATAGATCCCATGCTTTTGGACAACTCTTTAGTCAACCTTCAGGGCCTTGCTTTGCCCTTGGGCTGCAAAGAATCAGCCCCAGTGAAAACTGGAAGTTTGAGCCCAGAGGGTTTCCAGCTCTACACCCTGGCTCACAGAGGAGAGGGGAGGTCATGTGGTCCCCCTGACCCAAGGAGATTATCCTGGCATTGCTCTCCCCTCCTTCTCATTTTTTAAAAAGTGCTTGAGTAATAAGAAATTACTTGAGTAATAAGAAACCCATTTTTTAAAACTAGTTACTTGCCAATTAACTTTTTATTTTTTAACTTTATTTATTTTGGCTGCACTGGGTCTTTGTTGCTACGTGTGGGCTTTCTCTAGTTGCGGCAAGTGAAGGCTGCTCTTCATTGCAGTGCACGGGTTTCTCATGGCAGTGGCTTCAGTAGTTGTGGCTAGCAGGCTCTAGAGCATGGGCTTAGCTGCATGTGGAATCTTCCTGGAGCAGGGAGCAAACCTGGGTCCCCTGCCTTGGCAAGCAGATACTTAACCACTGGATCACCAGATGTCCCATCCTTCTCACTTCTGCTGACCCTCCCCAACTTGGAGGGACCACCTCTGTGGTTATCACCACCACTTCCTCAGCCCCCACTTCTCAGCCCTCCAGCATCCACGAGGGACCTGCAGGAAGTCTGCAGTGAGTGAAGAGCAAGACCTCTGAAGAGGGAGAGCAGGTGCAGATAAATCCCAAGGAGAAGGGGCCAGACCACAGTTCAGTTCAGTTCAGTCGTTCAATTGTGTCCGACTCTGCAACCCCATGAATCACAGCACGCCAGGCCTCCCTGTCCATCACCAACTCCTGGAGTTCACTCAGATTCACATCCATCGAGTCAGTGATGCCATCCAGCCATCTCATCCTCCGTCATCCCCTTCTCCTCCTGCCCCCAATCCCTCCCCAGCATCAGAGTCTTTTCCAATGAGTCAACTCTTCTCATGAGGTGACCAAAGTACTGGAGTTTCAGCTTTAGCATCATTACTTCCAAAGAAATCCCAGGGCTGATCTCCTTCGGAATGGACTGGTTGGATCTCCTTGCAGTCCAAGGGACTCTCAAGAGTCTTCTCCAACACCACAGTTCAAAAGCATGAATTCTTCAGCGCTCAGCCTTCTTCACAGTCCAACTCTCATATCCATACATGCCCACTGGAAAAACCATAGCCTTGGCTAGACGGACCTTAGTCGGCAAAGTAATGTCTCTGCTTTTGAATATGCTATCCAGGTTGGTCATAACTTTTCTTCCAAGGAGTTAAGCGTCTTTTAATTTCATAGCTGTAGTCACCATCTGCAGTGATTTTGGAGCCCAAAAAAAAGCAGTGCCTAAAACAAAATCCTTCCTCCTGGAGGGCTCCAGGCCAGGGATGCAGGAGAAGGTGCTAGGTGTTCTATTTTGAGGTTTCTGTTAAAGAAAGCATAACAACCACCTCATTGTCATTTTCCTCTAAAATTAAGTCAATAATTTCTTATTACTCAAGCATTGCCAGCTAATGTAAATGATAAGCTGTAATGCAAACTATTATTAACAATTGACCTGCCTTACTTAATTTGGCCTATAAGTATTTATTATCTACCCAGTCATTTCATTGAAGCCATCTGGAAAAATGAAGGGAACTTTGCAGAGGGATGAGAAATGAGATCAGGGCTTCCTGGTATGGAGATGAACAGAACAGAGGAAGTGAATCCAGGATGACTCAAATGTTTTGTGCCTGAAGACAAAGCATGTTTACCCCATTCACAGAAATATGGAAATCAAAATTAGCCACCAGACAGCAGAAGGAACTTCCCTAAAGATGTGGTGGGGGTGTTTTCAGGTATCCCAGTGAGATGGCATTTATAAATATGGCCCTTGGTTTCAGGAGAGAGGTGGAAGCTGCACATATATAGGTCTGGAGGAGATAGCTAAAGAGAAGAAGACAGAAAGATAGGGGGCCTGGTAACAGAATGTTATGGAAAATCTGCATTCAGCAACAGGGGAAAGAGGAGCCAACAGTAAGATAAGATGCGCCAGAGAAAAAGGTCCCAGAGGAGGCAGTAACTCAGATGATCAGGAGAAAGTCTTACAGGATCAAGGACAATCTCTTATGCTAAAGAAAAGATAAGGTGAAGAATGAAAACCAGTGACTGAGCCATGTGACGAGTAAGCACAAGTCATCTTCAGAAGAGCAACTTCAGCAGAATGAGACCGTAGGCCCAGGTTTTGGGGTATAACAGACAGTGAGGACGTGAACGCAGTGGGTATATCTACTCGATCAAGACAGCCGACAGTGAAGGAAAGACAAGAGGCGGAAAGTAGGTGCCAACCTGAGGATGAGAAGAGGGGAATTTTAAGTAACCAAATAAGCAGAAAAGATCCCAGGGAAGGAAGCAGATAAAGGATGCTAAAGAGAGCCCCCATCAGTGATTCTTCCTCTTTTTCGGTCCCATGGCCCACTTGAAATCCGACACAAGATCTATATCTGCTCACTGGAAAGTGCACACACTCCATCCCACTCACAACTACAGGATGCCCTTGGGCACCCGTGAGGACAACCTTTGTTCCTCGTGTGAATTCTTGGGTCATAAGGACTCTGGAGCAACAGTCATGTCATGGTCTTGGAAGAGCTGGGCAGAGGTTAGCAGAGATTGAGGGAGAGAGATGGGTTCCATGCATTTGGCACATGGCACAGCAGCCAAAAGAAAACCAGATACTAGAATTTCACCTACAAAATCAACAGGTATAGTCAGCATAGATGAGGCCAGACTCCATAAGATATCTGGAAAGACAATGGTAAAAGAATTAAATGTTTCCGTTGAAAGTTATTGCCTTTCCAGATGGGAAAAACATTCATTGTAAAATGGATTTTCATGGAATCAGGTTGTAAGCAACACAAACGTCCAACAATAAGGTAATGGCTATATAAATCTTTGTAGCTCGTTTAAGTGGACTATGATAAAGCCAGTTTAAGTGATAATTATAACGACTTGTAATCACATGAGGATATGTTAATATCATTAAGTGAAGAAAAAGAGAATATAAAGCAAAGCTACCCTATGATTATAACTATGTTAAATGTCTTTATGTATTATATATATATTTTACATATAAAATTTTAAAATATTTTATATTTACATATATATGTAAAACTGAAAAGGAAAAATATGACCTATTGAACTAGTAGAATCCTGAGGGGTCATTTTTCTCTTACTATATTCAGATGACCCTTTTTATTATTTGTAATTTTTTTTTTTATTAAAAGGGGTATTGCTGGGACTTCCCTGGTGGTCCAATGGTTGGAACTTTGCCTTCCAATGCATGGGGTGGGGGTTCAGTCCCTGGTCAGGGAGCTTAGATGCCACCTGCTTTGTGGCCAGGGAACCAAAGCATAAAACAGAAATATTATTACAAATTCAATAAAGGCTTTAAAAATGGCCCATATCAAGAAAATCTTAAAAAGGGCAAGTATCACTTTTCATTATCTCTGATTTTATTATCTATTTTTAATGATATGATATAACAAGCTAAATGTGGCTAAGCCTGAAGATTAGCCTTCAAGCCTAAGAAAAGATCACCTATTAAAGGTCCTCTCATGTCGTCTTTCCTGACTTTAATACACTTAGGACATCCTATGCCCACACTATGTCTCAGTTTAGTTTTAAACCCTGATTTTAAATGCCAGACTAAATAGTGATGGACTCGTGTGTAGACCTCGGAGACATGAGACTGAGTCCTGGGTTGAAGAGGAGAATGCTTTGCACGTTCCAGGAAGTGAGCCAGACAGATTCTTTCTCATCTTGTCTTGGTTCCTATTTCTTTCCTGCTATGGAGTTTTGAGGAGGCAGAAAAGCACAAGAATTATATGTGTTATTTAAGAAATGGTCCAGACTGAACAGTATCACCACCTATAAGGCTCATTGTATAGGCCCAAACTGTATACAGACTTAAAAAGAAAAACGAACAGCTGCCCTATAGCGGATGATATCACAAAGATTTCAGAGAGATCAGACAACTAACCAGAGATGGGTTCACAGCAGCTTTCCCAAAAAAACATCCAGGTGGGTCTTAAATGGCCCAATTGTCAGAGGCAGGGAAGGGATCAGAGGCAGGGAAGGGATCTGAGGCATGAGCTCAGTTCAGGTAAGAAGCTAAAAATATCCAAGGAAGGATAACATCGTTAGCGTCCAGCCTTTTTCGGAAGCAGTTCCTCACACTAGGGACTTGGCAGCATGGAGAAAGTAAGCACTTTGCTCTCATACTTTACAAGATTTTGCAAAACTGCTCCATGGCTCTGCTTAATGAACAGCAAGACCTCCTGGGCAGAAGGGGAAACAAAGGAGGCCTGCTCTGGGGCTGCCCACTGGGAAGACGGGAGTGCACACCAGAACCACAGGCTTTCCTAAATGCTCCATAGCAGAAGGGGAAAACAGTAGCTCTGCAAGCCTGCCACATTCAGGAAGCCAGGAATCAAGAGCCTCCTCCACAAACTGGCATTTTTCAGTCATTTTCATGCTTTTATTTCTCAACTTAGTCCCATCTTTCACAGCCTCCCTGTTGCTTTTTAAAATAAACCTAACCTTTCTCTCTGTTCTCTTGCACTCGTGCACTTTATTAAAGAGCACAGAGAATTCGTGGTAGAAGACCACCTCCTAGAGACAAAATTCTTATCTCCAGCCTCATCAGGGAGACTTTAGGAGCCATCACTTGCTGGAGGGGAGGAGAGGGGATGGAGGGGCATCTTTGAGCTGCCTTGTACCTGAGACTGTCTGTTTACTGTCAAGTCAAATGATAAAAGTGAGACGAGGTAGCTGAGAACTGTACAAAAAGATCTTAATGACCCAGATAACCACGATGGTGTGATCACTCATCTAGAGCTAGACATCTTGGAGAAAGTGTGAAGTCAAGTAGGCCTTAGGAAGCATCACTACAAACAAAGCTGGTGGAGGTGATGGAATTCCAGTTGAGCTATTTCAAACCCTAAAAGATAATGCTGAGAAAGTGCTGCACTCATTATGCCAGCAAATTTGGAAAACTCAGCAGTGGCCACAGGACTGGAAAAGGTCAGTTTTCATTCCAATCCCAAAGAAAGGCAATGCCAAAGAATGCTCAAACTACCGCACAATTGCACTCATCACACATGCTAGTAAAGTAATGCTCAAAATTCTCCAAGCCAGGCTTCAGCAATATGTGAACCGTGAACTCCCTGATGTTCAAGCTGGTTTTAGAACAGGCAGAGGAACCAGAGATCAAATTGCCAACATCCGCTGGATCATGGAAAAAGCAAGAGAGTTCCAGAAAAACATCTATTTCTGCTTTATTGACTATGCCAAAGCCTTTGACC
>SJYX01024630.1:6993-21731 GCA_006410675.1 Oreotragus oreotragus
AAAAAAAAAAAAAAACAAAACAACAAGTTGATGAACTGGATTCAGGAAGCAGGGAATGTTCAAGAGGGACGGACCATAGCAGCTTTGATTCACAAAACTTGTAGCATGATTAAAAAAAAAAAAATGGGAGAAAGATTTAGACCATTATCTATTAAGGCAAAAAAGGGCTACAGACATCTGTGGACTCCTGTTCCTTATATTTGTTGAAACCTTTCCTAGTTTCTCTCTATTTTCTGTGTTAGACAACTATTTTAAAATGCTTTTCAGAATTTCACAAAAAACATGACTTTTTTCTAAAATTCAGAATTCCTGTGATTTCCACTACAAAAATTTGACTTTAATTATGCATCATTATTGTAGTGAGCAGAATAATGGTCCCCCCAAAATTCCCACATCTTAATCTCCAGAATCTGTGATTATGCAACTTTATATGGGAAAAGGGACTTTGCTTATCCAACTAAGTCAAGGATCTTGAGATGGGGGATTAACTGGGATAAAGCAGATCTACTTAATATATCCACAAAATCTTTATAAGGGGAGGAAAGAAAAGGATACAAAAGAATTAGCCAGAGAAGAAGATGGGATGGTGGAATAGAAGTAGAAGTGATGAAGAACTATGAGTCAGGGAATCAAGGCAGCAGCTAGATGCTGGAAAAAAGAAATAGATTTTCTTCTAGAGTCTCCAGAAAGAAAGTAATCCATTTTATAGTTCTGATTTCTGAATCTGAATGATAGTACATTTATATTGTTAGAACACTCTTTGGTAATCTTCTACAGCAGTGATGGGAAAATGATAGATTGTGGTACCTAGAGGGAGATAAAGCTGCAATAAATATCTGAAAATATAGAGGTGACTATGGAATTGGCAATAGGCAGAAGCTGGTAGAGTTTCTAAGAAGACAATAGGAAAAATCTTAGTAATTTATGTATGAATCTATATAAAATATACATATATGTATATTTATATATGTACGCTGCTGCTGCTACTGCTAAGTCGCTTCAGTCGTGTCCGACTCTGTGCGACCCCATAGAAGGCAGCCCACCAGGCTCTGCCGTCCCTGGGATTCTCCAGGCAAGAACACTGGAATGGTTGCCATTTCCTTCTCCAATGCATGAAAGTGAAAAGTGAAAGTGAAGTTGCTCAGTCATGTCCGACGGACTGCAGCCTACCAGACTCCTCTGTCCATGGGATTTTCCAGGCAAGAGTACTGGAGTGGGGTGCCATTGCCTTCTCTGTTTTATATATATATGTGTGTGTATACACATATATGTATACACATAAATTATATATGCAATTATTATGTCCTATTCAGATTACAATAGGCCCTAGACATTTCTCTATATATTTTTCTATTTTTCCTAATACTTTAGTGAAATTATATAGTGTGAACATATATTTTAGCAATTTGAGTGCTGAATGTGTGACAGGCAGGTTTCTAAGAACTTCATATATAAAAATATACATAAAAATTATATATACTGTAATATATATGTATATGTACATATTATATATAATTATACATGTATGTTTATGTGTATATAATATATATACATATATAATTTATTTTAAAGATAATTTGTTTATATGTAGATTTATTTTTCCCTCAACTCTATGATAAAATGATTATTATATCCATATATTGCCTGAAGAAACTGGACTTAAGGGAATTAATACATTTCAAGTCATACAGTCAGTTAGTATTGATGTCAGAAAATGAACCTTTATCTATTTGATTGCAGAGCTTGTGCTATCAACTGCTATGTCATGCTGTATTAATCATTATGCTTAACATACACATTTTAATTAATACTAAATAATTTTGACCTATAAAAATTCAAAACTCTACTTTAGATTGCTTAGTTCAAGAATGTGTGAGCATGCCATTATCACCTCGTACTGATTTTTATTTCAAGCTTATTGAACATCTTAGTGAAATATTTAGAGCAATCTCCTTTAAAACTCCCTCACACAAATACTTAAATTTTTTATTTAAAAATTCTGTAAAATCAATTTTTGAAGCAGCAGCAGTTCACATACTTAATGATTGTCTCCAGGCAAGCTCAGTCCTCTAGATCATGACTGAAAATAAGGCATCACTAAAAAGTGATTATGAGCAATCAAACTAATTCTCAGATTTTTAGCTTTTCTATCATTGATTTTTGAGAGTGAACCTGAGTCAATATTATGCAATTACTTGCTCTCTGGCAGAGGCATAAAATGTAATCACACAGCAAAACCAGTAAGTGAAAGAAGTGTCAAGATTTGTGAGTGAATCCAGCTACTGCCAGCATCCATATCTCAGAGTGATTTTTTCTTTTTAATTATATTATATATGTGAATTATGCTATATAAATTGTTCTGTTTAAGAATATGAATCAGAGAGGAAACAAATAATAGGATTAGCAACATTAATATGTATTTCCTGAGAATGTCAAGAATCTACCATAATGTATTTACCATTGAAAATAATTTAATAAAGTAGTTAATATTTTTTAAACTTAATTTAACATCAGTGGGATGAATTCTTATAAAGAGAATAATAAGAATAAATGGCATATATATTTATATAGTCAGCTAGTAAATGGTGTATATCCTGGGATAGTCATTTATACACACTAATTGTAAATATATTACCACTTTTTGATTAACTGACCCATAAAAGCTATGGATTAGAAGAGTTCTTGAAACTAAAATTTAGAGGCAAAACCTGACAAACTTGAAATAAACATACACACAATAGAAGCAATTCTTCAGTGAAATTAGATTTTCCCTTTCTAGAAGTATTATGAGGATGTTTATGAATGCTGCAAAGAATGTGCTGTCCAGTGGCATGTTTCCTATTGTTAAGTCAAAAACTCCCCTTGACAGCAGCTGATAATGGTAATGAGTTCAATTAGTATGAAAATCCTCATGACAGTCAGCCACTGAACCTGTTCACATCATACTCTGTCACTCCCTGAGGTATAAATATACAGAAAAAATTACTCCAGAGAGAGTCCTTTTTACTGAATTCAAATTAAATACCATATAAATGGATAGCACTTCCCACAAGAGAATCAATCTCTCAGCCAGATGATATTTTGAAATTTATGTCTGAAAAGAAATTCACTGGCTACTCCATTCTTATCTCTTCCTTCTGTGAAAAATGGCCTTCTCTGGTATCTTACAATGTATATTTTGTTTGTATTTCTTCTTCTGCAGGACTTTCCCGGTGGCTCAGAGGGTAAAATGTCTGCTGCAATGCAGGAGACCCGGGTTCAATCCCTGAGTTGGGAAGATCCCCTGGAGAAGGAAATGGCAACCCACTCCAGTATTCTTGCCTGGAAAATCCCATGGATGGAGGAGCCTGGTAGGCTACATGGGGTCACAAAGAATTGGACACGACTGAGTGACTTCACTTTCACTTTTCACTTTCTTCTTGAGCTGTTTCATGTTCAAATCTTAATGCACTTCTGCCTAATGAACCAAGAAACAGTATCTGTGTATGTGCATGTGTAGGTGTGTATATATGTGTGTGTGTGTGTGTTTACGTGCATACCAGATGGAGCTACCTTGGGTTTGTGAGGCTTCCAAGTCCTCCTGGAAAATGTCTTTTTATAACTTCAGGTCTGAAAGGCAGTGTGACATTGGAAGAGGAATACAGACAAGAGAATTAGAAGGCCTGAATTGTAGGCCAGGCTGAATGTATAGCAAATCATCCTCCACTGCCAATTTCATGCACACCATTCCCTACCACAGGGGATTATGGTTTTACATCTGTAAGTGAAAGATTTTCAACTAGATGCAATAAAGGTCCACTCGAGGTCAAACAGCATGAGAGCTACATCAACAAACAGGCACTTTGAGAACAAAGGCAGGATATATATATATACATATATATATACATATATATATATACATATATATACATATATATATATATTTGTATTTTCTCCAGCACATGAATTACTAGCTGGGCATATTCTTTGCAAGTATAATATATACTGTCTGTCTCTTATACACATCTTATCAAAATTAAAATTTTACTCTTTATAAGACCTTGTTAAAAAATTAAAAGATAGGCTATAGCATAAGGAAAAAATTTTGTGAATAAATAGCTCATAGAAGACTAGTATCTGGATTATATGAGAAATTCTCATGTCAATAGTAACACAACAAATAATTCAATTAGAAAATGGGAAAGGACATGAAGAAACATCTCAGTTGAGAGAATCTAGAAGTGAAGTGAAGAAGTGAAGTGAAGTCACTCAGTCGNATCCCTATTTACTATATTATATCTCCTACAAAATAAGCAGAACTTTTTCAATTCTTGATGCTATGATTGAAGCAAAAGCAAATTGTTATCAAAGAAAATTACATATTGATGCAAACATGTCTTGTTTTGTTTAAAGTGATCATTGATCTCAGCTGTTTATTTGAAAAAAATTGTAAATTCTTACAAAACTGAGTCTTCTCTACATCTCCAAGTGTATCTTTGCCTGTTGTCATGGAAAGTATTTTGAACATAAATGTTACTCAGCAAGTTTTTGCATTGATTGGTTGATAATGTCTATAATGAAAATGAAGAAGAAATAATAAATAGTGCTTAATATTGGGAGAATTATAATATCCACCAGTAGGGAACTATTGAGAAATGTTAGATAATTGTTAGGATTAATGTTAGATATCTAATTAATTGTTAGATAAATGTTAGGATTAATCTAAAAGTATAAAGCCAGCAAAACTGAGCTTGGCATTTGTTGCATGTGTCAGGTTTCCAACTCTTACCTCATGCTGTGTATAGAACAGTTAAGAGAGTTGAAGATTTGAAATCACAGCAAAATCTACATTTACTAAAAATCAAAGCTCTCAACTTCCCTGCAAAGTGTTGAAGCACCAACATTTCATCATTTAACCCTATTAACAGTTATGCCAAACAATTTCACACCTCTGCATGTGGGCTGTCCGCTGGGGTTTGCTCCTAAGGCTGCCCCAGAGGACTTGGGTTTGCCCCTATGAGGGCCAGGTGTGGAGATGGTGTAGCTGCTTGGGCCACAGGGATTCTGGCAGCACCAGGTATTCAGGGGAGTTGGAGGTGAGTTTTGTGTGGTTCTGTATATTCTTTTCCACTCCTCATGTACTCCTGTGCAGACAGGAGTGTTCTACATGTACTTCTCTGTTTGAAGGTATATTCCTGATGTATCTGTGGAGAGTGAGGTGCTCCACGTCCACCTACTCCTCCATCATCTTGTTCTCCTATCCAATTTTCCAGATCCTAAAGTGTACTAGGAAAATAGACACAGATGTCTAGAGCGGACTTTTGGACTCTGAGGCAGAGGGAGAGGGAGAGGGAGAGGGAGAGGGTGGGATGATTTGGGAGAATAGCATTGAAATATGTATACTATCATGTAAGAAATGAATCGCCAGTCTATGTTCGATGCAGGATGCAGGATGCTTGGGGCTGGTGTATGGGGATGANGATCCACCTTCTTTCTCTCTGTGGATCCATCCTTTTCTCCAGTTTTGACTCCTTTGCCTTCAGACAGCCAGTGAGGAAAGAGGACTGGAGGATCCTTGCATAGGAAGGATTGTTATGAGTCATCACATCAGCTCACTTTCCACTGGCTACAACTCAGTCACCTAGCCATCACTAACTGCATGCAGCAGATGCTGGGGTATATAGAAAAAAGGGAAATAGGTTTGATGAAAAAATATGTGTGTGTGTTGTATGATGGGTTAAACCAAGGAATAGAGCCTCCATCTTTGGCATCAATCAGACTGTCATTCGAGAATACTGATTCCTTATGTAGCTACTCTGAGCATTGATTAGTCTTCTCCAAGAACCTTCATAATTCAAGGCTGAAATTAATTCCAGGATCTATTCTAAGGTGCGTACGTGCATGCATGCTAAGTTGTTTCAGTCATGCCCAGTTCGTGGCAATCCTATGGACTGTAGCCTGCCAAGCTTCTCTGTCGATGGGGTCCTCCAGGCAAGAATGCTGGAGTGGGTTGCCGTGCCCTTCTCCTCTATTCTAAGGTATGAATGTTGTATTCTCCAAATTTTATGATGTAGCAAAACCTCACTTTCTCACTTTTAGGGAGAATTTCTCTCAGTAAAATATTCCTTCTAAAAATTAATATTAACTAATTAAGCAAATAATAGGAAAAGTATTTTTAAAAGACTTTAGCAGGACATTTTAGGACAGTGGTTTCCAAAATTGGCTGAACATTATACTTACCTAGAAAACTGGCTTTCGGAGAAGGCACTGACATCCCACTCCAGTACTCTTGCCTGGAAAATCCCATGGGTGGAGGAGCCTGGTAGGCTGCAGTCCATGGGGTCGCTAAGAGTCGGACACGACTGAGCGACTTCACTTTCAGTTTTTGCTTTCATGCATTGGAGAAGGAAATGGCAACCCACTCCAGTGTTCTTGCCTGGAGAATCCCAGGGACAGGGGAGCCTGGTGGGCTGCCATCTATGGGGTCGCACAGAGTCGGGCACGACTGATGTGACTTAGCAGCAGCAGAAAACTGGCTTTAATGCAGTCTTGGACCCCATGCACAGAGATTCTGATTCAGCAATCTCATACTGGACCCAAGAATATTTTTTTTTTAAGTTTCCTTAGAAATTGAGAGGGTCAACCACATTTGAAAAGTCACTGGCATAAAATGTCAGATCCAGCTGTCTTATGGACAAGAGAGGGAATCAAGTGCCTGGAGAAGTGTCACTGGCTGTCACCTTGTCAGCAATTATGTACTAAACCTCCATCGAGCACAGAGGCTGGAAAGGGGTGTATGATGCAGCCTCTCGCTGGGTCACAGGAGCTGCATTGAGGGACGTGGAGCTACACACTGAGAGGCCAACAGCAACACACAGAGTGCTGGGTCCGACAGAAGTGGCTGGTCTTCAGGGGGCTCAGTGACTGGTGTCAGGGGAGCGAAAATGGGCTTATTATATATATGCTGGACCTTGAGGACAATTTAGGTCTTAGGGAAATGGGAAGGGGACAAGGGTATTCCGGAGATGACCATCAGGACAAGCAGAGGCTTAGAATCAGGAATGTTTTATGTGGGTTCAAGAATTCTCAAGAGGATTCTATGTCGGAGAATTCTGAGCATTCTCCTTGGAGAGGCTGGATAGGAGGTCAAGTATTTTGGACTCCAGGATGTGGGGTATAGGGAGCCACTGGACACAGAGATAAAATGGAGGATGGGAAACCAGAGCTTGGGGACTGTTGGAGGCTCTTTCAAGGGACCAGATATGAACTGCCTTGAGCCTCAGAGCTGTCTCTTATACACATCTAGATGTGTATAAGAGACAGACCTCATCCACTCCTCCCCTCTCCCCATGTCCATAAGTCTATTCTCTATGTCTGTTTCTCCATTGCTGGTCTGTAAATAAATTATTTAGTACAATTTTTCTAGATTCTAGATTATGCATTAGAATAAGAGATTTATCTTTCTCTTTATGACTTACTTCACTCTTTATAATAGGTTCTAGGTTCATCCACCTCAAGAAAGCTGACTCAAATGTGGTCCTTTTTATGGCTGAGTAATATTCCATTGTGTATATGTACCACGACTTCTTTATCCATTCATCTGTCAATGGACATCTAGGTTGCTTCCGTGTTCTAGCTAATGTAAATAGTGCTGCAATGAAAAATGGGATATATTTTAAATTTTGATTCTTAGTGGTACATACCTAGGAGTGAGATTTCTGGGCCATATGGTGGTTTTATTCCTAGTTTTTTAAGGAACCTCCAAACTGTCTTCTATAGTGGCTGTATCAATTTACATTCTCACCAACAATGCAAGAGCAGTCCGTTTTCTCCACACCCTCTCTAGCATTCATTTTTTGTAGACTTTTTGATGATGGCCATTCTGACCGGTGTGAGGTGATATCTCATTGTAGTTTCAATTTGCGTGTCTCTAGTAATGAACACTGTTTAGTATCTTTTCATGTGTTTGTTAGGCATCTGTATGTCTTCTTTGGAGAAATATCTGTTTAGGTCTTTTACCCATTTTTTGGTTGCGTTGTTTGTTTTTCTGGTATTGAGCTGTATGAGCTGCTTGTATATTTTGGAAATCAATTCTTTGCCACTTGTTTCATTTTTTATTCTCTCCAATTCTGAGGATTGCCTTTTCACCTTGCTTATAGTTTCCTTTGCTGTGCAAAAGCTGTTAAGTTTAATCAGGTCCCACTTCTTTATTTTTGTTTTTATTTCCACTACTTTAGGAGGTGTGTCATAGAGGATCTTGCTTTGATTTATGTCGTTGAGTGTTCTGCTTATGTTTTTCTCTAAGAGTTTTATAGTTTTATAGTTTGAGTCTATCTTTGTGTGTGATGTTAAAAAAATGTTCTAATGTCATTCCTCTACATGTAGCTGTCCACTTTTCCCAGCACCATTTATTGAAGAGGTTGTCTTTTCCCTATTGTATATTCTTTCCTCCTTTTTCAAAAATAAGGTACCCATAGGAGCATGGATTTATTTCTGGGCAATCTATCTTGCTTCATTGGTCTATATTTCTGTTTTTGTGCCAGTACCAAACTGTCTTGATGACTACTATAGTACAAAGTATAGTTTTGTACTATAATCTGAAGTCAGGAAGATTGATTGCTCCAGCTCCATTCTTCTTTCTCAAAACTGCTTTGGTTATTTGGGGTCTTTTGTGTTTCCATATGAATTGTGAATTTTTTTGTTCTTGTTCTGTGAAAAATGTCATTGATAATGTGATAGGGATCACATTGAATCTGTAGATCACATATGGTAGTAGTCATTTTCACAATACTGATTCTTCCTACCCAGGAACGTCTCTCCATTTGTTTATGTCATCTCTGATTTTTTTCATCAGTGTCTTATATTTTCCTATGTACTGTTCTTTTGTCTACTTTTCTAGATATTTTATCCTTTTGTTGAAATGGTGAATGGGATTGATCCCTTAATTACTCTTTCTTATTTTTCATTGTTCAGTTCAGTTCAGTCGCTCAGTCGTGTCTGATTCTTTGCAACCCCATGAATTGCAGCATGCCAGGCCTCCCTGTCCATCTCCCAGAGTTCACTCAAACTCATGTCCCTTGAGTCGGTGATGCCATCCAGCATCTCCTCCTCTGTCGTCCCCTTCTCCACCTGCTCCCAGTTTCTCCCAGCATCAGGGTCTTTTCCAATGAGTCGACTCTTCACATGAGATGGCCAAACTATTGGAGTTTCAGCTTTAGCATCATTCCTTCCAAAGGACACCCAGGACTGATCTCCTGGGACTGTACTGTAATTTTAGGAAAATTACAGTAAGAAAAAGCAAACAAAGGAATAAATGTAGCAAAAATAATAATAGGTTTTAAAAAATTAAAATTATAAAAAGAGAAAAGGAAAAAAGGAAAACTCCACAGAACTGTAAAAGCCCAATGTAGAGGCAGAGGTTTATAACAGCAATAAAAAAATGTGACTGAGGGAGGAAAGATGTGTATAAGAGACAGACCTCATCCACTCCTCCCCTCTCCCCATGTCCATAGGAATAAATGTAGCAAAAATAATAATAGGTTTTAAAAAATTAAAATTATAAAAAGAGAAAAGGAAAAAAGGAAAACTCCACAGAACTGTAAAAGCCCAATGTAGAGGCAGAGGTTTATAACAGCAATAAAAAAATGTGACTGAGGGAGGAAAAAAAAAAAAGCTCAAAAGCTTAATTAGATTTCATAGTGCCAATAAAATCGCCAACTACAACAACAAACCAGGCAGGGCCTGCAGGGTAGGCAAAAAGAAAAAAAAAAGAAAAATAAATACAAAGAATCTGTAGAACAAGTCAAAGCATAAGAATAATAAATGTTTTTCTTGAGTCAGTGCTATCAGAGTCCTTTCCCTTGCTGGGAGTCATGATCTACCTCACCTCCCTAAGAGGCCCTCCAATAATGTGCTGATCTCTGGACATTGTGGGGGCAGACAGATTCTGCTCTGCTCCTACTCCTGTGTGTTCTAGCCTCCAATGTCCACAGCCATCAGACAGAACTAGTGCATTTTCTTTTGTGGGAGCTCTCAATGTTCTTTTGTATATTCCATAGACACAGAGTCTACCTACTTGATCGTGTGGATTTAATCTGCAGCTTATACAGCTGGTGGGAAGGTTTTTGGTCTTCTTCCTTAGTCACGCTACCCCCTGGGTTTCAACTGTGGTTTTATTTCCACCTCTGCATGTGGGCTGTCCGCTGGGGTTTGCTCCTAAGGCTGCCCCAGAGGACTTGGGTTTGCCCCTNGACTCGATGGACATGAGTTTGGGTGAACTCTGTGAGTTGGTGATGGACAGGGAGGCCTGGCGTGCTGCAACTCATGGAGTCGCAAAAAGTCGGACATGACTGAGTGACTGAACTGGAGTGATCTGAATGGTATTATTCCAGAAATGATTCCAAGATGGTGGAGTAGAAGGACATACACTCATCTTCTCCTGAGAAAACTCCAAAATCACAACTCACTCCTGAACCACTGTTGACAGGAGAATGTTTGATCCCACCAAAAAAAGATACCCCAGATGCAATGACAAAGAAGAAGCCCCAGCAAAATGGTAGGAGGGGTTAAATTGCATTTAGAATCAGACCCCATACTCACCAGAGATGCTCAGAGGGCTCAAACAAACCTGTGTGCACCAGGACCCAGAGAACCCACAGAAACTGAGCCAGAATTGTGTCTGAGTGTCTCCTGTGGAGATATGGGTCAGTAGTGGACTGCTGCAGAGGCAGGGGCTCTGGGTGTGGTAGACCTGGGCATGGCATAAGACCCCTTGGAGGAGGTTGCCATTAATCTACCATAGAGCCACCCGAACTTACACAGGACTGGGGAAAGAGATTCTTGGAAGGCACAAACAAAACCTTTTGTGCACCAGGACCCAGGTGTAAGGAGCAGTGACCATAAAAGAGACTGACTCAGCCTTGCCCATGAGTGTCCAAGAGTCTCCAGCAGAGGCGTGGGTAAGAGGTGGCCTGCTACAGGATTGGGGACACTGAGTACAGCAGTGGGAGTATGTGACATTTTGAAGGAGGTAACCATTATCTTCATTACCTCCACAATAATTTGGCCTCAGGTAAAACAACAGGGAGGGAACACAGTCCCACCTATCAACAGAAAATTGGATTAAAATTTTTCTGAGCATGATGCTGCCCATCAGGACAAGACTCAGTTTCCTCCTCAGTCAGCCTCTCCCATCAGAAAGCTCCCACAAACCTCTTATCTTTCTCCATCAGAGGGCAGATGAATGAAAATCACAATCACAGAAAACTAACCAATCTGATCATATGGACCTCAGCCCTCTTTAACTTAATGAAACTATGTGCCATGACATAGTTTCATGCCAAAGAAGGACAGGCCGTGGTAGAGAGTTCTGACAAAATACGGTCCACTGGAGAAGGGAATGGCAAACCACTTCAATATTCTTGCCTTGAGTACCCCATGAGCAGTATGAAAAGGCACAAAGATAGGACACTGAAAGATGAACTCCCCAGGTAGGTAGGTGCCCAATATGCTGCTTGAGGTAAGTGGAGAAATAACTCCAGAAAGAATAAAGAGATGGAGCCAAAGCAACACCACCCCCCAGTTATGGATGTGACTGGTGATAGGAATAAGTCCAATGCTGTAAAGAGCAATACTGCATAGGAGCCTGGAATGCTAGATCCATGAATCAAGGCAAATTAGAAGTGGTCAAACTTCTAGCAAGAGTGAACATCAACATTTTAGGAATCAGTGAACCACAATGGACCAGAATGGGGGAATTTAATTCAGATGACCATTATATCTACTACTGTGGGCAAGACTCCCTTAGAAGACATGGAGTAGTCATCATAGTCAACAAGAGTTTGAAATGGAGTTCTAGGATGCCTTTTCAAAAGTGACAGAATGATCTCTTTTCATTTCCAAGGCAAACTATTCTATATCAGAGTAACCCAAGTCTATGCCCTACCAGTAATGCTGAAGAAGCTGAAGTTCAATGGTTCCATGAAGACCTGTAAGACCTCCTGGAACTAACACCCCCCAAAAGGTGTCCTTTTTATTATCAGGGTCCAGAACACAAAAGTAGAAAGTCAAGAGATACCTGGANTCCAAGGCAAACTATTCTATATCAGAGTAACCCAAGTCTATGCCCTACCAGTAATGCTGAAGAAGCTGAAGTTCAATGGTTCCATGAAGACCTGTAAGACCTCCTGGAACTAACACCCCCCAAAAGGTGTCCTTTTTATTATCAGGGTCCAGAACACAAAAGTAGAAAGTCAAGAGATACCTGGAGTAACAGACAACTTTGGCCTTGGAGTACAAAACAAAGCAGTGCAAAGGCTAACAAGAGTTTTGCCAAAAGAACACACTGGTCATAGCAAACACCCTCCTCCAACAATACAAGAGAAGACTCTACACTTGGACATCACCGGATAGCCAATATTGAAATCAGAGAGATTATATTATTTGTAGCTAAAGATGGAAATGTTCTAAACTGTTAACAAAAACAAGACTGGGAGCTGACTGTGGCTCAGATCATGAACTCCTAATTGCCAAATTCAGACTTAAATGGAAGAAAGTAGGGAAAATCACCAGACCGTTCATGTATGACCTAAATCAAATCCCTTATGATGATAAAGTGGAAGTGACAAATAGATTCAAGAGATTAGATCTGATAGAGTGCCTAAAACACTATGGTCAGAGGTTTATGACATTGTACAGGAGGCAGGGATCAAGACCATCCCCAATAAAAAGAAATGTAAAAGGTAAAATTGTTGTCTGAGGAGGTCTTACAAATAGCTCTGAGGAGAGAAAAGATGCCAAAAGCAAAGGAGAAAAGGAACGATATACCCACTTGAATGCAGAGTTCCAAAGAGTAGCACAGAGATGTAAGAAAGCCTTCCTAAGTGATCAACACAAAGAAATAGAAGAAAATAATAGAATGGGAAAGACTAGAGATCTCTTAAAAAAAAAAATTAGAAACCCAAGGGAACATTTCATGCAGATGGGCACAATGAAGGACAGAAATAGTATGGACCTAACAGAAGCAGAAGATATTAAGAAGAGGTGGCAAAAATACACAGAAAATCTATACAAAAAAGATCTTCATGACCCAGATAACCATGGTAATATCATCACTCACCTAGAGCCAGACATCTTGGAATGCAAAGTCAAGCGGATCTTAAGAAGCATCACTATGAACAAAGCTAGTGGAGGCAATGGGATTCCAGTTAAGCTATTTCAAATCCTAAAATATGATGCTGTGAAAGTGCTGCACTCAATCTGCCAGCAATTTGGAAAACTCAGCAGTTGCCAGAGGACTAAATGTCAGTTTAATTCCAATTAAAGAAAGGCAATGACAAAGAATGCTGAAACGATTGCACAATTGCCCTCATCTCACACCGTTAGTAAAGAAGGAAATGGCAACTCATTCCAATATTCTTGCCTAGAGAATCCTGTGGACAGAGGAGCCTGGTGGGCTGCCATCTATGGGGTCACACAGAGTCAGACAGGACTGAAGTGATATACCACGCATGCATGCATTGGAGAAGGAGATGGCAACCCTCTCCAGTATTCTTGCTTGGAGAATCCCAGTCACAGAAGATCCTGGTGGGCTGCTGTCTACGGGGTTGCACAGAGTTGGACACGACTGAAGCAACTTAGCAGCAGCAACAGCAGCAGCATACTAGTAAAGTGATGCTCAAAATTCACCAAGCCAGCCTTCAGCAGTACCTGAACCGTGAACCTCCAGATGTTCATGCTGGATTTAGAAAAGGCAGAGGAACCAGAGATCAAGTTGCCAGCATCAGTTGGATCATCAAAAAAGTAGAGAGTTACAGAAAAAATATCTACTTCTGCTTTATTGACTATGCCAAATTATTTGACTGTGTGGATCACAACAAACTGTAGAACATTCTTAAAGAGATGAGAATAGCAGATCACCTAACCTGCCTCCTGAGAAATCTGTATGCAAGTCAAGAAGCAACAGGTAGAACTGGACATGGAACAACAGACTGGTTTCAAATCTGGAAAGGAGTACGTCAAGGNCATGCATGCATTGGAGAAGGAGATGGCAACCCTCTCCAGTATTCTTGCTTGGAGAATCCCAGTCACAGAAGATCTTGGTGGGCTGCTGTCTACGGGGTTGTACAGAGTTGGACACGACTGAAGCAATTTAGCAGTAGCAACAGCAGCAGCATACTAGTAAAGTGATGCTCAAAATTCACCAAGCCAGCCTTCACCAGTACCTGAACCGTGAACCTCCAGATGTTCATGCTGGATTTAGAAAAGGCAGAGGAACCAGAGATCAAGTTGCCAGCATCAGTTGGATCATCAAAAAAGTAGAGAGTTACAGAAAAAATATCTACTTCTGCTTTATTGACTATGCCAAATTATTTGACTGTGTGGATCACAACAAACTGTAGAACATTCTTAAAGAGATGAGAATAGCAGATCACCTAACCTGCCTCCTGAGAAATCTGTATGCAAGTCAAGAAGCAACAGGTAGAACTGGACATGGAACAACAGACTGGTTTCAAATCTGGAAAGGAGTACGTCAAGGCTGTATATTGTCACCCTGCTTATTTAACAAATATGAGGAGTGCATCATGCATAATGTTGGGGTGGGTGAGCACAAGCTGAAATCAAGATTGCCGGGAGAAACATCAATCACCTCAGATATGCAGATAACACCACCATTATGGTAGAAAGCAAAAAAGAACTAAAGAGCCTTTGATGAAAGTGAAAGAGGAGAGTGAAAAAGTTGACTTAAAGCTCAACATTCA
>SJYX01024631.1:0-20248 GCA_006410675.1 Oreotragus oreotragus
ATTTTTCAGTCTGCTGGCTTTCTGAATAAAATCTCTCTTCCTTATCCCAGCAACTCCTCTCGACTTATCGGCTTGTTGTGCGGCAAGCAGTATGAGCGTGGACTTGGTGACAGTTCCAGGCATTGACCACTGGTTGATGGAACCGGCAAGAGGATAAACATTTACAAAACCCTGGCATTATCTCCATTTCATCTTGCATATCACTGCAGATTAAAAATCCAAATGGGATTTCTACCCAACAAGCACTTTGCAGTTATCACTTCTTTATTTCGTACCCTTCTGTGTGAATTTGCTGCAAACTGAAAAAGCTGACCTTATTTTGTTAAATATTTATGTCAAGCATGTCCTGATTTTTTTTTTCTTCATTGCTATTGACAAACTAAGAATGTGCTACCCCTATAAATAGTGAAGGTTCATTTTTAAATCTCTCACATAAAACCTGATTTAGTATTGGAAACAAATTGTTATTTGCTAGATACAATTATTAGGGCCTCCTAGGTGGCTAGGTGGTAAAGAATCTGCCTGCCAATGCAGGACACACAAGAGACACAGGTTGGATCCCTGGGCTGGGAAGATCCCCTGGAGGAGGAAATGGCAACCCGCTCCAGTATTCTTGCCTGGAGAATCCCATGGACAGAGGAGCCTGGCAGGNATGGTCAAAACTGACAAAACCCTACTTTTCTTTTTTTGGTTGTTGTTAATTTGGAAAGCATACATAGAGTTTCAGGATTTTGTTTCGCTTACGTTTCAGAAAATATCTGTTTAATTGGGGCAACATGGAATAAACAGATCCAAATAACTGTTTCCATTTAAAGTTAAAGATTCTCAGCATTTCTTGTTCCAGGCAGCAGATTGCTGAATGGGATATTTCCTTTCATTTGGGCACTACACATAGGGAAATATTGTTTCCATCAATATTGATAATTGCTTGCCTTGAATAATTGAGAAGAAATCAATAGTTAATTAAATATCACTCCCCGTAAGAAAAAAAAAGCTATTTTTCTTCTTCTTGGACTTGAATGTAAATCAGTTGTTGAACAGAGGTTTCTTTTTTTCAAGAATCTGGTGATTAAGTTAAAATTCAATACCTTTCCTACATTTAAATAATCTACTAGTTGATGTGGATGATTGTGAGAAATTTAATAAATACTCAAGGACCAGATGAAACCCAGGATTAATAATCACATTAATTGGAGTAATATGTTTTCTATAAGTGATAAGGAGAAAAAATGGAAACTGGAATATATTTAATTACTTCAGAATTTACTTTAAGACACATTTCATTTGGTCTCTTGATTGTGCTATTCAACAAACACAGAGCTTTACCATATGCACAGATCCTTCGGTTGGAATCACATGTTAGAAGCACATCTAAACCTAACTGCAAGTCTTACCTGCTATTCATAAACTTATGCTCCATCCTCATGTCATTTTAAACTAAATTTGTGGTGCCTAATGAATAAGCTAAGTAGTTAACAAATATCATTAAGCTCTTCTTCAGCATATAAAACCCTGAACTAAACACCATAAAAAAATAAAATAAATAGCATGACCTCTGCTCTCACAAAGTTTACATCTGGTTTGGAAAATAAAATATATATACAAGAAATAATAATATAATGTAAATTTCATTAAAATACTTTTATCAGTTCTGTCCTGCTCAGTCAGCATCTGTCGTGTGTCAGATGTGTTGCTAAATCTACTGCTGTATGGTTATAACTCTGTCTGCCCTAAAGGATCTCACAGTTTTGCAGAAAACAAACAAATGAACATATACAGAAATAATTATGATACAATATGAAAAGAAAACTGTAATGGAAGCAAACTGCTAGGGGAACTCAAACACTGGTGTAAGTAATTATCTGGGGGAAGATTTGAGAAGAATACAGAAAGGAGACTGTATTTGAACAATGGCATGCATCAGGCAAATATTGGTAGAAAAACATTATGGTTGGGGAAACTCTATCAGTAAAGGCAAGAAGATGTGAAAGTACTTTGTGCTGGCTGTTAAGCGTTTGTCACTCAAGTCTAAATCCACCTTTCTTCTGATGTTGAGGCTGAAACCCTGCAAGCTGTCTCCTGGTTTCCACCAACAGGGTGCACTAGAGAGAACAGAGAAGGCAGGAAGAAGGAAGCCGAGACTTCCCTTTCCCTGACTTAGGGCTCTTCCTAAGAGTATTATCCCAGCAACGGCCCCACATCCCAACAGCAGCAGGTTGTTCTGGGGCTCAGCCTTTTCAGAACCAGTTTCAGTCTCACCCTTAGAGGTTTCTGCCCCAACCTGGCAGTATTCCTTCTCTAGAGGTGTGAGCCCCAGTTCCAGGGGGCTCCTGCCTAACATTTCAGGGGTAATAGTAGCAGCTAGGCATTACCTCTCCTAAGAGGCATGGGTCCCACATCTGTGGGGTCTCTCCTCTAAACTGCTAGCTTCTCATAACCCCATCCTCTTTCACTACTCCCTGCTCACACAATTGAACATTTCTGAGTTATTTCAGTGTTCTCTTCTCATGTCTAAATTCTAAAGCACCTGTTTAACCATTTCCTTTAGTAAATTCTCTCTACCGAAATATGTAGTGTGGGTTCACTTTTCTGATTGGACCCTGAGAGACACATGGAAAATGTTGGTGAATGATGAAAATTCTGTGTAACATGCTACAGAGTTTAGACCGTCTGAGCCACCAGGGAAGCTCAATAAGCAATGAGAAGCTGTCAAAGACCTATGGGCTGGGTGGTGATTTAAAGGGGGGAAAGGTGAGGCTAGGCCTGAGAAAGGACAGGCTGGAGGCAAGGTGACCAGATACTTCAACAGAATAGGCTTCGTCTGGGTTAGAGCAGTGGGGAGGAGGAAGGGAGAACATATCTGGAGGCAGGTTCTTTGAAATAGGTAAGAGAAAGTCTGAGGTTCCGATTTTTGACATTTGGACACATCATAATGTAATTTATTAAGAAAAGACTGGAGGCAGGGTTTGGTTAGGGAAGAAAATAAACTCTCTCTCTCTCTCTCTTTTTTTTTTTTTGATCTGTTGACTTAGAGGGATCACAGGCTCTTCTGCAGGGGTCTTGTTATTAGTTGGAAAAAACTAGTTAACGGTTCAGGAGGTAGTTCTTCCTGGAGATACAGATTTGGAACAGGGGTGATGGTGGTCATTGTTACAAATAGTGAAGAGAAAGGAATAGAAGACCTCATCTGCTAGAATATAGATTAAGTTGAAAGGAAAACTGAAAATAGAACCCTGAAGAATATCCACATTTAAGCCATAGGCAAAGAAAGAAAAACCAGGAATGATGCTGAGAAAAAAAGATTTCAACAAGATGCAGTGATGATATGAGGTTATAAAATTAATCACAGAAGTCTTCCTGCTGTGGTTAGCTGCATCTAGGAATAGACTGGAAGAGTATGAAAGGAAGGGCACTTTGAGCTGGGTAAAGGAAATATGCAAAGTAAGCCCTGCATGCTCTTGATTGAATCTGACAGAAGGGATTTTAGAATAATTAGAAAAAGGATTGGAGGAATTTGAGGAATTAACGTTTAATAGAGGTCTTTGGTTGTCAGTCTAAAGTAGTAGCTTTCAACAGTGGATGATTCACGTCCCCCCCCACCCCACGGGACATCTGACGACATCTAGAGATGTGTTTGGGTGTCACATCTTTGGGGAGGGCATGGTGCTGGCATCTCATGGGTAGAGATGCTACTAAATATCCTTCAATGAACAGGGTAGCCCCCTCTCCCACCCAAACAAATAATTACTCCTCAATTAATGTCGGTGATAAAATGTTGAAGGTCTGGATCAGGTTATCGGCCACAGCAATGAAGACGGACAGGTGTCCTTATATACATTGGGGGAAGGAAAATGAAGACACCTTGGTGATTTTAGATCAGAGGGAGAGAGCTTTCAGGTGCAGAACCATAGGAATTAAGATGACTGTAGTATTCAAAACTGAAGTAAGAGCAGATTATCTTCCTGGGGGAGTTAGATACAGACGACGAATATCTAAGACAGACCACTTAATATTGCTTACAATTAAAGAGGAACCAAAATCACTCTTGTCATGTAATTTGTTCTATACCTTGCTCTGATAGAAATCAAAACGTGTGGTTCAAAAACTATCTAGACAAGCTCTAAATGAGGAAATTGAAAACAATCAAGGGTAGCTCTGGAACTACAGGTCTCCAAATTTATAGATTACTGCTTTTCACATAGAAGAGAAGAGTCGGAAGAAATGCACAGTGTGCAATGCTTTCCATGCTCCTTGCTGCTGCTGCTGCTAAGTCACTTCAGTCGTGTCCGACTCTGTGTGACCCCATAGACGGCAGCCCACCAGGCTCCCCCATCCCTGGGATTCTCCAGGCAAGAATACTGGAGTGGGTTGCCATTTCCTTCTCCAATGCGTGAAAGAGAAAAGTGAAAGTGAAGTCGCTCAGTCTGTCCGACTGTTAGCGACCCCATGGACTGCAGCCCACCAGGCTACTCCATCCATGGGATTTTCCAGGCAAGAGTACTGGGGTGGGGTGCCATTGCCTTCCCCGTTCCATGCTCCTTAAGACAATATAAATAACTTCTGTAGATCCTCTGGTTTCCATTTGTATTGACCAACTGATCTGTTTTCATATCACACTGGGTGGAGCTCTTGTTGACAACATTAAATTTCACATCTTCTAGAGTGCCACCACATTCTGGCAGAGCTCCAAAAACAAACCAGCCCATACATAAAATACCAAAAATATCACAGGTTTAGGTTGGGGATGGCAAATATGTTGCATATGCTCTCATTTCCTTTTCCTCTATGTAGAAAACATAGCTACTTAATCATGGTGTTCTCTTGCACTAACCTTCAGAATTCCTTTCAACACAAGGTTCTGTAATAACGAAGAACCTTTTGTATTCTATTACAAATTAATCACCCAAAGGGATGTTGCCTATAAGCTTAAGTGATACATATGGCCCATCTCTGAGAACCCTGCCTCACAGGCAATGAGCATCAAGCTATTAATAAAATCTTCATCTCACAGAGAACATGCCCACCAGGCCCACCTGTGAATCACTGCAGGGAGAAAGAGGCTAACATATCACCTCTGGAGGCTGACCAGAACCAGGAAATGTTTGACATTACTCTCTCCCCTTTTAGTATAAAAGAAGCCTGAATTCTAAACAGGCAAGATGGTTCTTTGGGGCATAAGTCCACCAATTTTTCAGTCTGCTGGCTTTCTGAATAAAATCTCTCTTCCTTATCCCAGCAACTCCTCTCGACTTATCGGCTTGTTGTGCGGCAAGCAGTATGAGCGTGGACTTGGTGACAGTTCCAGGCATTGACCACTGGTTGATGGAACCGGCAAGAGGATAAACATTTACAAAACCCTGGCATTATCTCCATTTCATCTTGCATATCACTGCAGATTAAAAATCCAAATGGGATTTCTACCCAACAAGCACTTTGCAGTTATCACTTCTTTATTTCGTACCCTTCTGTGTGAATTTGCTGCAAACTGAAAAAGCTGACCTTATTTTGTTAAATATTTATGTCAAGCATGTCCTGATTTTTTTTTTCTTCATTGCTATTGACAAACTAAGAATGTGCTACCCCTATAAATAGTGAAGGTTCATTTTTAAATCTCTCACATAAAACCTGATTTAGTATTGGAAACAAATTGTTATTTGCTAGATACAATTATTAGGGCCTCCTAGGTGGCTAGGTGGTAAAGAATCTGCCTGCCAATGCAGGACACACAAGAGACACAGGTTGGATCCCTGGGCTGGGAAGATCCCCTGGAGGAGGAAATGGCAACCCGCTCCAGTATTCTTGCCTGGAGAATCCCATGGACAGAGGAGCCTGGCAGGCTACAGTCCATAGGGTCGCAGAGTCAGACACGACTAAGCAACTGAGCATGCATGCAGGCACAATTATTATTATATAAAATATAAATCCTTAGATATAGAAAAAGCTGATACTACTTTGATAACACTTTGACTATATTCTAAAGGATCATTTTACTATTGATTGAAATAAATTCATTATGGTGTGTCCAATACATCACTGACTCGATAGACATGAGTTTGGGTGAACTCTGGGAGTTGGTGATGGACAAGGAGGCCTGGCGTGCTGCGATTCATGGAGTCGCAAAGAGTCAGACATGACTGAGCGACTGAACTGAACTGAACTGAACTGAATACCACACCATCTAACCTATAATCCCATGATGTTTCAATATTACAAATGTCTTCAAACCAAGACAATCTTTGGCCCTTGACAGATAAGGTTACAGTATTAATGTTAGACCCAGAGTTGTATGGCTAAAAGATGAAATGTGGAATCCTGATGGAAAGGCTAAAGACAGCAAGGTGTTCCAAAAGCTCTGATAAGCAAGCCACCACAGTAGATATTGTAGTCTGTTACAAATTAATCACCAAAGGGATGTGCCTATAAGCTTAAGTTATACATAATGGGAACCCTGCCTCCCAGGTAATGAACATGAAGCTATTAATAAAATATCTTTGTTTGGCTCACAGAAAATATCTCTATCAGGCCCACCTGTGAGTGACTACAGGGAGGAAGAAACTAATACATAAGCTCCTACACAAACTAGTTGTTACAAGTTTATAAAAACACTCAGAATTTTCACAGTGAAAGAATAGGAACAGATAGCATTTCCTCCCCTCTCTTTCACTTCTTCTTATTTTTCCTTTATCGTGGATCATGAGAGTCACAGGGATGTGACTAAATCATCTGATCCTTTAACTTGCTTTCTGTAGGTTTCCTTCTTGTCATCCGCTTTTCCCCTTTCTAAACTGTAAACTATTGTCAAAATTTGAATGATAAGACTTCGGCTCCTTTTTCCTCTATTCATCATTTCTGGAAGGGATGGGAAAGCAAACTTAGAGGGAACCCCAATGTGCAGAGAGGGCACCAGCCAGGACTTAGAATCGCTGCTTATTCTGTTCTTCGTTTCTTTTGTGACTTGGAGGGTCACTTACTCCCATTATAGTCACGATGACCCATTACATCACCAAAGGGAAGTTTTCTTTTTTCTGTTTGGGTCTTGTTCAAAGCTATATACATTTAGGTTCGCCCTGTCGGTAAGCTGCTAGGCTTGAGCAATGCTGGGCCTGTATTTATAGACTTGAAAGTTTCTCTTTCTGGCTTTGTCTCCTGCACTTCAAGGAATCAAGGCAATGCGTTACCATGACAGCCTTCCTTGATGGTTTTATTAATAAAGTGACCTCTACCTTCACCACCTGAAACAAGCCTAGGATTGCTGAAGGAAAGATATTCCAAATTGTCTCTGTCCTTTTCAAAGAAACATGGAAGAGTGAATAACCTCCACCAAACAGGCTAATAACAAAGGCATGTGTGCAACACACAGCTCTGATTGAGGCATTTGAGAGCCTGCAGCAGGGAGATGAAGGGCAGTAATAATAACCCATTTATTCAGCCTTGGTGGCTGTTTTACTAAGTTTTGAGATGTGAGATGTAAAACTGAATCTACAGATTAGCTCATGGTGTATCGAGGAAACTCTATAGACTGTTGTCTAATGGCCTTTTGGGGGAACTCAAGGTACATTTTTCCTATCTGTTCTTACTTATGGCTGGCCACAATTGGGGATATGGTTTAGTGATAACAACACTGATTAAGAGTCATAAAACCTGGGTTCTAGTTTGGAATAGTCATCACTTTGCAGTAAGGCTTTCAACATTATCATGAAACCACTTAGTGACATCCACCCATCATCCAACCAGGTGCTGTTCCAGATGATGGATGCACAGTGTGAGCCAGACAGACCATGCAGCTGCCTCTGTGGAGCTTACATTCTAGTGGCAGCTATGAAGTTAGGGAAAGAGTTTGAAGTAGGGGAGTTCGTGTACACCCGTGGCAGATTCATGTCAATGTATGCCAAAAATAATAAATAAATAAAATAAATAAAGACCCCAGGGAAGATTAAAAAAAAAAAAAGAATTAAAAAAAATAATAAAGTCCTTTTGAGCTTTATGAGTTGCATGAATATTTCTCATGGAAAGCCTATCATTTTAAAAGGCAAAGAGTGAGGAATTCTTCCTCTTTTTCATCAGATACATGATGACAGTTGGACTTCTCCAATATTGTGAGCCCTGGTGATGACTCGGGTGACTGTTTGGCTTGATCGGTTTTGCCTGCTCGTGTCCCATGGAAGAGAGATAGTTTTTTTTCTCATCACTAAAAGTATGAGGTGGTATGAAGAGAATTAGGTGAAGAACTTGTGATTCAAGTTTGGTCTCTGTGGTTAATGGGCTGTGTGAACTTGGGGAAATCATTTAACCTCTTTGTGCCTCTCTTTCCGCACTTCTAAGGCAAGGATAATAACACTTGTCCTACTCATTGACCTCACATTTGTTGGGAGCCTCAAGATGAATTATGTGATGGTGCTTTAAAAAATATAAAACCTTAGTATACTTTGTTAATGTTCAATACCTTCCCAGTTTCCCTTAATGCTAGAAGCTCAGAGTGGAAGAGTGAGGTGCTTATTTCTATATCTGCCAGAAGAATGAATTAATCACTACCTATCAAATTCAAGGTACTTGAAGTGAAAAGGAAGTAGATGTTGTACTCTTTCAAAGACAGCATCTGTGTCTGTCCTTTGAGGGCATGAATCTCGAGACAGCGTGGGGTCAAACATGCAAATATTGAATATTTTAATTCAACTGCTGTGTACTTGCAAGGTCACTGTGGACAGGTGGTGCCTGTTTTCTCAAAGGTGACTTGTATATACTTGCATTCAACGTGCATTCTCCTGTGCCACTCAGAGTGCATAAGGTGTGTTTTCAGAAGAGCAAGGGTGATACTGCCTGTTGGCCAATATTTAGCCTCTGCAGTGGTGAGGCAGTGTCTGTATGGACCGAAACTTGGGAGCCATCAAGTGGAAACATCCTTGCTTTCCTGCTCTCAGCCTGCATTCCTGTCAGCCTTTTTTCATCAGCGACAGTGATGCTGGTGGCATAATCCCCATGTGACAGCAGCCAGCCCACTTTGTTTCACGGTAATGAGGCCAGGGAGCAGAGCTAAAGGGGCTGTAGCAAACAATGTGGAGCTGTCAGCAAGTGGTCAGACACGTCTGGGTAATCAAGTGCAGCAGGTTCTGACATTACAGAGCAACCATTCTATACTTATTCATCTACTATCAAAGCACTGATTATGGCAGTGACACTTGCTCTTGTACAATCAAAGGAAATGCTACTCAAAGCATCATAAGAAAGCCATGTTCATTTGAAGAGGCCTGCGTCTGCAGTATATGGTAACTCAGCTAGCATGAATGAGACTCGAATGCAGGAGCTAGAGGTACTGCCCAGACACCTCCAAGTTTTTAGCTGTTGCAACCTGAAAAAAACAAAAACAAAAAAACCTTTGCTGATACTGAGATATAATTAATTCACAGAGAATTCCACAAGCCAAAGGCTGGTCACCTTTCCTAAAGCGATCATTAATGATGTATTGAAATCCTATTTAGGTCAACATCTCAGACACAGATGCAGGCAAGATGCTCATAAAAATGGTGCTGAGAAATCACAGAGTTTCTCTTTGGGTATCAGAAAATGCACTTGTCTAGTTTAATAAAAATGTGCAACCTCTACTTTTTTTTGCCCAAGGTGAAAGATGGCATTCATTCGGAGGCATAGTCACACACAATGGCAACATACACCAGGGTATAAACCATCATTTCAAAGTACATGACATTATGTCAAAAGAGAAAGTACAAATATTTATCCAGTGTGAACCCCATAAGTACAGACATGTACCTCTTCAAGTACCTTATGTAATAAAAACTTAAGAGAATGTGCCAGGACAGATTCTACCAAAATGTGACCAATGTTTATCTCTGGCTGGTAGGAGTGCAATTGATTTTAATAACTTTAATTTTCATCTTTATACATTTTACTCTTTCCAAATTGCCTGAACTAAATATAGAGTCCTTGGAAAATAGCGAAAGTGTTAGCCACTGATCATGTCCGACTCTTTGTGACCCCATGGACTATAGCCCACCAGGCTCCTCTGTCCATGGAGATTCTCCAGGCAAGAATACTGGATTGGGTAGCCACTCCCTTCTCCAGGGGAATCTTTCTGACTCAGGGATTAAACCGAAGTCTCCTGCATTGCAGACAGATTCTTTATCATCTGTTAATAAAAAAAATTGTTACTTGAGAAAATCAAAGTATCTTTTGCTGAGATGATAAAGGTAATTTCAACAAATGTGACCATATTTTGCCATATTTCCATATTTGTCATTAATATATATTCCTAGTCAAACTACCAATTACCTTAAATGTCTACAAAAATTATCTCACAAAAGGCAAGAGTTCCTACATAATCCTATAATTGTAAGAGAGACTTACACACAAGGATTCCTTGTCTTGCAGAAGGCTGCATAGCTTCAGGTATGAATGGAACCAGCAGGGTCTCCTGAGCGAAAGTCTTCTGTAGCCCAAGGGCCATCTCATGTGGACTAGTGAAGACTAATAGAATGTGAGGGGACATTTTTACACTTGAAGATCAAACAACAGTGATGACTTTAATCAAATCTCCCACCACCTTCTCATGGTCAGATTTAACCTAAAGAAAATGTATTTCATGCTGTTTGAACTTGTGGGAGACGCATATCTGCTACACTTGTACATGTCTGCACCACATATATTGACCTGTTCACTGTGGCTGTATCACAAATATTCAGCCTTGTCTCTGGCAGAAATAAATGCCAAATAAATATTTATTAAGCAAGTAAACAGAAGTTGTGTTTTATTCCCTGCCTTCTTCTGAGTGGTGAATACAAGCATATTATTAGTAGACTGATATCAATATAGGTGGATAGATAGTAAAGATATCCACTTACTAGATAGGTAGGTTGGAAAATGGGAAGTAGAAGGAACATTTTAGTTTCCACAATGTGGGAGGTAAAGCTTCTGCTGAGCATGAGAGGCAGAGCAGAGCTGGGGTTAACTCATGCTCTAGAGTTAAGGGACGGGGAAGGCAATGGCACCCCACCCCAGTACTCTTGCCTGGAAAACCCAATGGACGGAGTAGCCTGGTGGGCTGTAGTCCATGGGGTCGCTAACAGTCGGACAGACTGAGCGACTTCACTTTCACTTTTCTCTTTCATGCACTGGAGAAGGAAATGGCAACCCACTCCAGTGTTCTTGCCTGGAGAATCCCAGGGATGGGGGAGCCTGGTGGGCTGCCGTCTATGGGGTCACACAGAGTCGGACACGACTGAAGTGACTTAGCAGCAGCAGCAGAGTTAAGGGAAGGGGGAGATATTTTGCAGGGAATGGGAAAAGTTAACTAGGAACATGTAGAAAACCTGCTGGTCAGCTTTGACATTCCAGCTCAGCTTGTATGTCATGATTTTTCAGGGCTTCTCATATGTGAATCCATAATGGAGAGCATTAGCTAGAAGAAAATGGTGATTAGTTTTGGGTTTCTTCCTTTAATAATACAATATATGCCTTGGGAGGGGTGGGAGAGAGGGGAAGAAGCAAGGGTAGGCAGATGAGTTAAGAAATTAGAAGCACTCCTTTCATTTTTCATTAGTCAAAACACATTACCTCTCATTATAATTTTGGCATTGTNTGATTTTTCAGGGCTTCTCATATGTGAATCCATAATGGAGAGCATTAGCTAGAAGAAAATGGTGATTAGTTTTGGGTTTCTTCCTTTAATAATACAATATATGCCTTGGGAGGGGTGGGAGAGAGGGGAAGAAGCAAGGGTAGGCAGATGAGTTAAGAAATTAGAAGCACTCCTTTCATTTTTCATTAGTCAAAACACATTACCTCTCATTATAATTTTGGCATTGTGGGTAATATGAAGGCAAACATGACAAGGACGGAACTTAGTGACATGTTTCTTTTCATCAGAAGGTGACTAGTTAAATTTGGAACACAGGCTGAAGGAAAATCCAGATGGAGCTGTTCTATGTGGGCCTGGGGTGGAGGTGAGAGACCATCATAGCACATAGGAAAATGTAAGAACGAAGACTTGGTGTTCCTTGAGAATTATAAGACAATCCACATAGCTCCATTCAGAACTGAAGGCAGCTCTGTAAGACATTTCGCATTCTGAGTACAAAGGAAGAGCAATGCCACAGGCTTTTGATTTTCAGCATAAAGAAATTCAAGTATCTGTGGCTGAAAGGAGATAATTGTGTCATTAATTCACATGCATGGCTTTTTTTTTTTTTCTTTTCTTTTGAGACAGAATTTCAATGCCTTTGAGCACTTTGTAAAGCTAAAATATAATCTGAGTTTCCTGTTTGTCGAGCTATAGCCAAATGTCTCCTTAGAGACTTAATTTTTCCTATATATACTTGGCAGGAGTGTTCTAAATATGGTCTAAGCCCTCTTAGGATTTTTAAACAGCAGGGATATTTAAGTATGAAAAATAGCTACTAAAATCACACAGCAGTAACTTTTTAAATGATTCCCACCACCCCCCAACCCCGGGAATCACTGTAATTCACTTTTGTCTTCTGTGGCCTTGCTGTCACCATAATCACCTCCTGACAATGTCAAACCAAATCTTGGGAGGTGATATTATAATGTCAGGATGAAACAAAGCCATTTTCCTGCTAATGCCAATGTCAAAGCAAAATGAATTGATGTCGATAAATTCAAGGTGAGGAAAACAACATTATGGAATCAAGAGAATGTGCAAAATGATGACATGAGTCATTTAAGGATGCTGGAACCAAACAAAAATGACTGCTAATTTTCAAAAATGCACTCGCTATTGCACTGGGGACCAGGCATTTAAGTGACCTAAAATACGTTAGTGAGGTTAGGAAAGGACAAAGGGGTTACAATTATGGACAAGTCATAAGTATATCTTTTCAATAAAGTCACACCTCACATTGCAACTTACATCATCTTCCCCCATGGATAAATTCTTGAGACACTCAAAATTTGAATCTAGCCCTTAATTGTGTACTGTGGTGTTGTCCAGAAGTCTGGGTGCAAATACTGACATCACCACTTGTGGCTCTCCAATCTGAATCAAAAAAAATTTTTTTCTATTTTTTTTAATCTGTAACAGAGGCCATTTCACAAGGCTGTTATGAGCACGAGAGATCATTCAACGCAATTATTAAGTGCTTTTTAAGTGCCAGGCATTGCTCAAAGTCCTACAACAAAAAGACAAACCAGAAGAGCCACAGAAATAGGGTTTATTTTTATAGGTTCGTGTATTTGCATCTTATTAGATAATGTAACTTCACAAAGTGGATGCTGTAGTGTCCTCTAGTTCAGTTTCATCATTAATAATTTCTAGCTTCTTCGGTGCTTAAATACTCATTGATTTGAAAAATATCATCTTTCACTCCTCTTGCTTCTTACATGAAAAAAATAATTGCAATTTATTTCTTTAATGAAGAGGAAAACAGACAAAAATTCTACTAAAGAAAGTGTTTACATAAAAACCTGCTCATGAGTAACATTAAGTAATTCTAGGCAACACAACTTTACTAAAACTAAACTTCAAACATGAAGAATTAGAAAGAGGTACTCAGAGTCTTTTCTCAACATCCAAAAGAATCCTTTCATAGCTGGTTAAGAAAAAGGTGCAGGAATGAGAATAAATCCATATAGTAGATGATCTGAAGAGGAAATGAAGTCATTGCAAGTATGCAGAAGGGCGTTTTACGGCTTTCCCTAAGAAGAGCAAGGCTGTTATATCTCAGGAGAGAAGAGAGCTGGTTAGACAGAAATCAAGAGGCTAGCAAGCTATGCCTTCTGGGGCTCTCAGATCCAGCAGCAGGAAGGAAAAAAAAATTATAAATTGGTTTAGATACAACTGGGAGGCTGTGAACATTATTTAAAGTACAGTGAAAAGATGTTAGTGCTTCTCTTTGAAGCAGACTAAGGCATACCAAGGTTAGTTGAAGCAGGGAGGAATAAGATTTGGGTGGGCTGGTTAAAGAGAAATCATACGACATGCTTTGGAAATATCTTGTTCTAACACATTTCACTTTCTTCAACATCTCTGATTCTTCTCTTTGAATATATGTAATTTTATATAACAAAGGCTCAGATGGTAAAGTGTCTGCCTGCAACATGGAAGACCTGGGTTCCCTCCCCAGGCCAGGAAGATCCCCTGGAGAAGGAAATGGCAATCCACTCCAGTACTCTTGCCTGGAAAATCCTATGGCCAGATGAGCCTGGTAGGCTACAGTCCATGGGGTCACAAAGAGTTGGACACAACCGAGCAACTTCACTTCGCTTTTTAAAGAGTTACTACAGAATATACGCTCTGTGAAGACAAGGATTTTGACTTATCCAAATCCTTTTTTTGATTTTGTGCATGCCTCAAAGATTGCCTAGTATCCAATTTTCATTGAGTATGAGTATTTTTGAGTGAATGAACAAGTGAATTTTACAGAAAAAAATTCACATATTCCATACCCACTGTTTCATTTCTTCTTCCAGAATACTTTCTCATGGTGTTTACTTTCTGTCCCCAAAATCAAATGGCATAGAAGGGTATGGCCAGGTTGAGTTCTCATTCACAAATGGGTAATTCCGAAGTCAGGACCCCCACAATGTGAAGAGATCAGAATCTCCCATTGTCTGCTTTCACTCCCCACTGTGAACTTTCTACTCCTGGCTAATCTATTCACTATCTTTTCCAGTAGTCACATACGGATCTGAGAGTTGGACCATAAAGATGGCTGAGCACCAAAGAACTGATGGTTTCCAATTGTGATGCTGGAGAGAAGACACTTGGGGGTCCCTTGGACAGCAAGGAGATCAAAGCAGTCAATTCTAAAGGAAATCAACCCTGAATATTCATTGGAAAGACTGATGCTAAAGCTGAAGCTCCAGTATTATGGTGACCTGATGGGAAGAGCCAACTCATTGTGAAAGACCTTGATGCTGGGAAAGATTGAGGGCAGCAGAAGGGGATGACAGAGGACCAGAGTTTTGGATGGCATCACCCACTCAAGGGACATGAGTTTGAGCAAACTCTGGGAAATAGTGAAGAACAGGGAAGCTTGGCATTTTGCAGTCCATGGGGTCATAAAAAGTCCAACGTGACTTAACGACTGAACAACAATCATAAATATACTCACAAATTAATAAAATAAAATTATAATTAAGAGGATAGACACTTGTACATGTTATCTTGCAGAATATTTTCACTCACCTGGCAGGAGTTATTATTATTACTATTTCCACTTTACAGGAAACCTGTGCATCTCATCCACGTCTCACAGGGCCAAGTGGAGAGGCAGGACTAAAACTTAGACTACTCTGACCCCTTAGCACGATCAGTCCCTGGTGCCCGCCTGTCCTTCTGTTGTATGCTGGCCTCTGAGTTGATGCCTCTGCTCCTGGCCTGTCCTCCTCAAAACTCCCCACATATCTCTAAATGTCCAGCTCATGAACAACACTCACCATGGTTTCTCTGACTGTTCCAGCCTTCAGACACTAGTCCTGCTTTTCAAACCTTTCAGCAGATGATGCAGATCTAGCTCTGGACATAGATATAAAGATAAACATAATTTGGATGGCCTGGATTTAAATCTCGGTTCCACCAAATACTAGTTGGGTGACTCCATGCAAATCACTTGACCTATGTTTGCTTCTTTTATATAATGGAGATAATTTCATACCTGATATCCACGTCACAGGACTATGTTAATGAAATAAAGTAAAACATATAAGGCAACTGCAACAATGCCTGACGTAAAATCCTTCAGTAAAAGTTGTTTTATTTGACTCTTTAAAACCTACAGCAAACACTCCTCTTCATGTGAATTTCATGTCTCCTCAACTAAAGCATAAGTGGTGTGAGGGCAGGGCGGTTTCTGTCTTGTGCGTCCTTTCACTTTCTGCACGAGCAATAACTGGGCAGTCTATATACATTACTTCCTGAGGGTAGTAGACCTCGCTTTGTGCACTCGGCCAGCTTTCATCTTTGTATTTTAAGCATCTATGCTATTTTCTGCTATATAAGAGGAAATTCTCCGTGATGTTTCTTCCAGCAATTTCTGCATTCCTGAGATCTTGTGCTAAGTCACTTTAGTCGTCTCCAATTCTTTGCGCCCCTATGAACCATATCCCTCCAGGCTCTTCTGTCCACAGGATTTTCTAGGCAAGAATACTGGAGTGAGTTGCCATTTCCTCCTCCAGGGGATCTTCCCAACTCAGGGATCCAACACATGTCTCTTAATCTCCTACCTTGGCAGGCAGGTTCTTTACCACTAGCACCACCTGGGAAGCCCTGAGATCATATAAGAGTTAAATCAGTCCTGAGGATAGAACTGAAACAAATCTTGAGTTTCATTACTAACTCCAAGTAATGGCTTCAGAAAAGTCCCTTAGCTTAGCTTCTAATACTTTTTGTTTCTGTTTCTTT
Source organism: Oreotragus oreotragus (assembly GCA_006410675.1). NCBI lineage: Eukaryota > Metazoa > Chordata > Mammalia > Artiodactyla > Bovidae > Oreotragus > Oreotragus oreotragus. The sequence continues at coordinate 16,373 of SJYX01024631.1, forward strand.
TGTCATGGACAGAAGGAGAGCAGCAGGGAAAGAGGGGCCAGGATGACAAGAAGGAGGGAAATTACAGAGTTGGGTTGATTGGGAGAGAAATGGCCACAGAAACCTATCTGGAGATGCAGTGCCTTCTGAGGGTGTCTCTGGGTGTTTGTTTTGGAGGTTTGAAACTGTTAGTTGCTCAGTCATGTCTGACTCTTTGTGACCCCACAGACTGTAGCCCAGCAGGCTCCTTTGTCCTTGGGATTCTTTAGGCAAGAATACTGGAGTAGGTTATCATTCCCTTCTCCAGGGGACTCTTCCCAACTGAGAGATGGAACCCAGGTCTCCTGCACTGCAGGTAGATGGATGGCATTTAAAATTTAAACCCTTCAAGATCTTAAGCTGAAACTTCTTCTTGGATTTAGCTTCTGTCCAGGCTATTTTGCTCCAAGGATTGGAAGGAAGAATGACTCCTGCACGCGCCCCACAAAAAAGCACAGAAGGTTGAACAGGCCAACCCACAAATCCTCATTCAGATTTGTCCTAAGGCCAAAGCTAAGACACTGATTCAGACAAACACACTTCTTGTCACTGGCTGTGCTGCTTGGTATGCTGTGTGATCCTGCATGGATCATCTTATCTGGTTTTACCTTCCAGAGTTTTGATTCCTTTATTTCATGTGGGCTTCTGATTAATCTGAAGTTCTGTGCTTTCATTCACCCCTCTTTCCCCTGGACTCCTGCTGCCTATCACTGATACATTGGATCTTTCATCTGTGTCCAGTCACTGACTTCTATGCAGTGCTTGCTTTTTACACGAGGTGCCCCTCACAAGTCAGCCTATGAGGATCTGTTTCCGATACATCTCCAGCCTGTTCACTCAGGCAATTCCTTTGTGCCAATGATGTCACTGGTTATAGATTTTTATACCTCTTAAATAAACCTACAGTGTTTGAACGCTCTAGTCAAAAGGCAAGCCTATGTCTGGCCAGCTTTAACAAGACTAAGTAGGGTGGTATATTCACAGACTGCAAAGAAAGAAAAGATTCAACAAGTTTTTAGAGTGTGTAAAGAGGATGATTCTGCTTATGTTAAGTAGAAGGGAGGAAACATAATTCACAGGATGTTGAGCTGAAGGCAAGCTGTTACTTCAAACTTGAATATTGAAACCTTTACCTTGTTGCCACTAATTGCTTTCATATTTCCAAAATAATGGTTAGAAGCCTCTTTTTTAATAGTCTAAGAAGGAAGTACATAATTTCAAAGTAACCCTAAATCTCCCAAATCCATCAAAATGGAAATATATCTAAAAATGACACATGGCATTTTTACTGTATTGTGAGCATTAGGCAATTTTCAAGGTTATGGACAATGTGAAGAATGAATAAGTCCTATGATTTAAGGAACACATGGAAATGACTCCTAAGGACATAACTAGGCCCTCAAATAGACCAGGTAGCAAACTGCTTGAAAAAAAGTTACAAAACACAAGTACATTTTAGTTCTTGACAATTTAAAGAACACTTAGATTTTCTTTCAACAAAACACTTAACTACCTAAAAATGTTTTAATTAATATTACGGATTATTCATTTCTGTTTTAAATTCATACATTTTATTTTCAGAAAATAAGTGCAAAAAAGCAAAGAAATGAAGGGACCAATGAACTGAAATTGTGATTTTTCTTAGCATTACATAACTAATGTGATGAAAGTTTAGGCAAAAATGCAGTCAGCAAAGATAAAATTACAAAATTACCTTGCAAAATTACAAGGTAAACGAATTGGTATGACCAAGTGATAAACTACATGAGATAGATTTATTTTCCAATGCTAACGTTAGTAGATTCTTAACTGTATTGCCAACAGCAATACTGGGAGAAAAATGGAAAAAAGACTGAAGGACTATATGAAAAAAGTAAAGGATATGTAGTGATTTCCAATCATTAGTTTATTTCCTAAGAATTCATGTTGATGATGGGTACTTGCCTCATGACGTCAAAATGTATGATCAATGCATGCTAACTAGGCCAGGAATCTAGCTTGGGGCATTCTTCACTGGGAACCAGTGAAGGCACAAATGAAGACTTGAAGTGACAGCAGGAAACCAAGGGAGAACCTCACTTCCTGGCTTGTTTGATGATGGATCTGAGAGAACGAGAACTCGCTTGGTATAGCTGGTCTCTCACCCACTCCTTCTGAGAATAGCAAAGGCCGTGAAGTCATGCACAGCTGGGTCAAATCTTGGCTCCTCATGTTATTAGTTATAGGGCCCTTGCAGGGCGAGTGACCTCATCAGACATCAGCTTCCACATCCGTGAAATGGGTACATGGCAGGGTACTTCTGAAGATGAAAACAGATACTGCACACAAATGGCAACTATTTTGATTATAGAGCAGTCTAAATGAGGTATAATTGTTTATGAATCCTTCTTGTTTGGTAACTAAAGAGAATTGTGTACTGATAGGTCAATATATGTGTTTTTTTTTGAGGGGAGAGGTTTTAGTTAAGTCAAATGAATAATAGTGAAAGCTAGCACTTATTCACTGAGGGCTTGTACCGGCATTATTCTAAAGACTTTCCATGAATCGATTTATTTAATCCTCTTAATAATCTTACAAGGTAGGTACTCTCATCTCAATAGTTTTACAGAAAAAGACACTTGCTCCTTGGAAGAAAAGCTATGACCAACCTAGACAGCATATTAAAAAGCAGAGACATTACTTTGCCGACAAAGGTCCATATAGTCAAAGCTATGGTTTTTCCAGTAGCCATGTATGGATGTGAGAGATAGACTATAAAGAACGTTGAGCACCAAAGAATTGATGCTTTTGAACTGCGGTGTCGGGGAGGACTCTTGAGAGTCCCCTGGACTGCAAGGAGATCAAACCAGTCCATCCTAAGGGAAATCAGTCATGAATATTCATTGGAAGGACTGATGCTGAAGCTGAAGCTCCAATACTTTGGCCACCTGATGCGAAGAACTGACTCATTGGAAAAGACCCTGATGCTGGGAAAGATTGAAGGCAAGAGGAGAAGGGAACGACAGAGGATGAGATGGTTGGATGGCATCACTGACTCAATGGACGTGAGTTTGAGCAAGCTCCGGGAGCTGGTGATGGACAGGGAAGCCTGCCATGGACAGGAAGCTGCAGTCCATGGGGTCGCAAGAGTCGGACATGACTGAGCAACTGAACTGAACTGAGATAATCTGTTTAAGGTCATACAAGTTGTGGGTGGCAAAACCTGGGCTCCCACCCAGTCCTGTGGCCTTAGTCCCTTTGTCATTCTGTCTGATTGCTATGCCCATATGCTGGAATGCTGTGACTGTTACTACTTTTTGTTGTCTGTTTCCTTCTCTACTGAATAGAATCAAGTACTAATCAATTATAAGGTATCCACGTGGTGAGAGCAAGAGAAAGCAGAAAGAGCACATCTCTGTTGCAGATGCCTCAAAATTTAGATTTAATGTTAAGTTTTGCCGCAAAGGCAGGCACAGACTACAACAGGCTGTTAATCCATCATTTTCATTACAGGTTTTGTTCCCAACCTACTCCAAGGCACTAACAGTTCTCACATGGACTGCTGGAGTCTTGTTAGTCACCTTCTAGCCCTTCCTTCCTGACCCCTTCTACAATCTATTGTCTACACAGTACCAGAATTACTATTTTAAAGTTTAAACAGCCATATCATTCCACTCTCCTGCTTAAAGTCCACTGCTGCTGCTGCCAAGTCGCTTTAGTCATGTCCGACCCTCAGTGACCCCATGTACTGCAGCCATCCAGGCCCCCCGATCCCTGGGATTCTCCAGGCAAGAGTACTGGAGTGGGGTGCCATTGCCTTCTCCACTGCACTTAGAATAAATCCACACTTCTTGTTCTGGCCATCAGGGACCTGTAATC
>SJYX01024633.1:0-51836 GCA_006410675.1 Oreotragus oreotragus
CAGTGTTCAGAGACAGCCAGAAAAATCAGTGCTGAAAATAGACCTGGGCTGGGCTGTGGTGAGACACTCTTAGGGAAGAGGGAGGCCCTTTATAGGTTTGTATAGGAATTTGATATTGTTTCCACAGGGATAACATCTCTCATGTTGGAACCATTGCTGGGGTTTCATTCTCTTTGAAGTACAAAGGATGCTTCGTTTTTATTTTAATTAAATGCACAGGGGAGTTATATAGCAGCATCCCATGGATCCCTGTGTCTACTGGCAAGGAGAGCTGCAAAGCAGTCATATGTCCTTATGTGTCCAGTGGCACTGACCAGCCAGTATGTTACCCAGAGTAATATGCCACATCATCTTATCTAAATTCCCAGTGAAAAGGAAAAACCAGGTAAGAAAAAAGGAACTAACAAAAAGAGATATTGTCAGAGAAATTCAGGGAAATGAACATAGACTTTCCTAAAAATTTACAATATTCCTAGAGAATGATTTTTTATCCTAATGTGAAGACATATGATATGATAAGCATGATTACTGCTTACATGATAACTGAGAGATAATATGTACTTATCTACTCCACAACTTTAAGTGATATAATATATTCTATAAAATGGAAGGTAGTCACATATTTGTAGGATATACAGTTGGATGCTCTTCTCCCTGCTATGTCTCAGTGTCACATTCATTCCCACAGAGGACTAAAATCACAGTATTTAGACTTTTCCTTCCCCTTACACATTTGGATTATATTTACAAGATATTAGAATTAATACCAAACCAAAACTTCTGCAAGCATTTTTAATGAATATNTCTTCTCCCTGCTATGTCTCAGTGTCACATTCATTCCCACAGAGGACTAAAATCACAGTATTTAGACTTTTCCTTCCCCTTACACATTTGGATTATATTTACAAGATATTAGAATTAATACCAAACCAAAACTTCTGCAAGCATTTTTAATGAATATCAATATGTACATTTTTTAGAGATTTTGAGCCTTAACAGAGTTAAATAAGATAACCAAAGACTATTTTATTTAGTCGATTAATTATTTAACAAACTGATGGTTATAGAATTTCTTCTTTAAATTGAAATGGTATAGCAGAAGTAAAAGTTTTCTGAAATAGAAGTAAAGTTCATATTTTATGTGAATTGCAAATTCAAGAGACTATATCATCTTAAAAGAACTGAACTGAATAAAGAATAATGTGAGGCTCTAAAAACATATGGATAAGGTCAGAAGTATCATATTATGAATGCAGAATTTAGCAGATAACTTAGACATAAGAAATGTGATAAAATTCTATGAGAAATACAGAAATATATTACTTTGACATTTAGCTTTCCTGATAAAATTCCAGTAAAGAATGCCTATATTTTGGATCTTGTGTTTCTACTAAGAGTAGGTCTGAGTTCCTTGATCTATATATCAGGTAGAAGAAAGGAGAAGAGGAAATATTAAGGGCTTCAAGTTGAGTTCAGTGGAACGTAATGTTTGCCTCTAATTCTTCACCAAATCTTTCCAAAAGGCTGGTAATTGAATTTTAAGAAAGACATGCACTTTTGAAGTGATAGTAAAATGGAAAAGAAAACAGTGACACAAGCTAGAAAACAAACTCAAAGAAGCCAATGCTAGACTGGCAGAGGGGGAAGCTTAGAACAGCTAAATGTGCACTGCAGAACTCCCAGAGCCTCAGGAATCAGTAACAACCTATGCCTCAGGAAGTCTAGGTCACTTCACCCTGCAGTGATCAGGGAATGTGCTTATAGGTTTGGCTTAATTAAACTCAGAAGTGCCACCTCATCACTTTTGCCATTTTGTCTTTGTCCAGCCCACAGTGAAGGGGAGGGTATTACACAGGGCAGGTAGACCAGGAGGCAGAATCATCGGAGGCTGTCTGAGAAGCTGCCCACCTCCATCAGTATCACCTCCCTAAGAGAGAGTCCATGTAAGAAAAGATTGTCTTCAGTGGGAATTAAGTGAAGTCATCCTTGGAAATGAAAAACATTAAATGTAGTTTTCNGGTAGACCAGGAGGCAGAATCATCGGAGGCTGTCTGAGAAGCTGCCCACCTCCATCAGTATCACCTCCCTAAGAGAGAGTCCATGTAAGAAAAGATTGTCTTCAGTGGGAATTAAGTGAAGTCATCCTTGGAAATGAAAAACATTAAATGTAGTTTTCAGACCTTTGTCAGAGATGGAGACTGAAGAAAATAATAGAAAAATGCATTCATGCAAAAAATGAAGATATTATGAAAACCTTGCAGTATAGGTAGTTGTTATTCACCTGACTGATTTCTTCCTCTCAGATCAATGGACTGACTTTCAGATTCCCAGACTCCTGAACAGCTATTTTAAGAGTTATAGATAAATTTTGAGATTTTACAAACACTGCCTGGCCTCAAATTCACTTAACATGTTCACATCATTTAATTGTTTTCATTTGCCATGTCTCCTGTAATAGCAAATATCATTGTACTGAGGTTGGTGAGTTGATTAATAGCCTTGATTTTTCATGCGCTGGTTAATTATGAGGGCTACAATATTATCACACACTATTCAAGAGAAAAAATCATGTTTCTAAGCATTACATAAAATTTATCATTGATTGTGACTCTAGAAAAATATCATTGTTTTAGGGAAAGATATGTAATTGAAGAAAATTATTTTATCTTCAACCTAATCACGTCTGTTTTCATCAAGTAGAACTAAATTTGATTTTGATTTATTTACCCTGGTCAATTTATTCAGTGAGAATTTCATACAGTTTTGTTTTAAGAAAAAAACTTTTATTGTAAGAAAAAAAAAAGTAAGCTGCATTAAAAGTCAGCTTATCATGCAATCTTTGTCAATTCTGATGGCATCTTAAAGGTCCTTATAAAACTCTGAATGGATGTACATGTTTTCAAATACTCTGTACCTCAACTGTAAGATGTTAACTATTTTCTGAAGTAATTGTGTTTCTTGCCTATATTTTAAGTAATATATCTGTATAATTATTTATTTTACTGTTCCTCATGAAGATGCTTTGGTTAAATGAGTAGATAAGATTTAATTATTTTCTTTATATATTTCTACATAATACTTGTGATCAATAGATCCTAATGGGTCTCTTCTCTGGTAAATAATAATGAGGTCAATTTTTTTTAATATGGAAATATCAGTTTGATTTTCAGAACTAGCACTCAAAATTAATTAGCAACAGAATTTGTAGATAGTGCTGTGTGTGTGTGTGTATGTGTGTGTGTGTTGTGCTGGACATCCATCAATCTACATTAGGGATGCATTCTAGTTATGCTGCTTAGCAGTATTCAGAGGTAGAGCCGAAACTGAAGGGAAGGACAACTGGTATACACTCTCACACAAGTTGGGTCACTGGCTCTTAGAACATCTGACGCTGTTCTCAAATCAGCTAAGCAAATGGCCGAGTGCAAAGCGCGAGAGCTCCTAGACCATGGATGGCTTAGTCTGGCCTCTCATCAGCTTGAGAAATGAAGATTGACCCTTTCTCCATTGTGACTCTTAGTTTCCTCCCTGGAGAACCCACAGAGCTAGAAGATGACACTAAGTGAATGATACGGGGCCCAGGTTATAATTAATGACCACGTAAAACAAATGATGCTCAGTTTTAAAGACCACCATGGAGCCTGCTACTGACTCTGCTGGATCTTACTCATGAAAACCCATATGTTGTATTAGATGAAATTAGCTGTTATCCTCAAATTAAAAATAAATACATTTTAGAAAGAAAGTAGCTAATTTATTCAATAGAATGGAGACCAGAGATGGAGTAGAATCATTGTTTTATCAGTACTGTGAGGTGTGTATATTCAGAAGCATTTTGAATGGAGTGAAGATTACTGAATGACAAAGGAATGCTACCTTCTTCCTTGTAGTCAGTGAAGTGCTAAGTATTTTGCAGAAAAAAAAAAAGAGAGAGAGAGAGACAGAGAGAGAGAGAAATTAGGAAAGGAGGATAAGAGAATATTGAAAGAAAAATAGGGAGAGAATGGGATGGGGGAAAGGAAGGAAAGTGATGGGAAGTGGTAGAATGGTGGGGGGAGGAGTCACGGTCAGCACCTACTTACAGGGCAGGGAGACCAAAAGTGTAGAGAGACCAAAGCACAGTTTCTACTGTTCCTGTGCCCACCTGCCCATCTTAAGCACCTTTGGTGGAGAAAGGGCTTTGCAATTTAAATTCAGAAAGTGCAACAGTGGTTTATACAACAGCCTCAGTATGTATACCCTGGGTGATCATGGTAAGCACAGCTGTGATCCACATGTAAAGAACACAACATAAATTTCCGTGGAAGTCACTGGAACCAGAGGCAAGAAAGCCCATTGGTGTGTAAAAACATTAACCTAATGCTCTGATCACTGAATTTTCTTTAGCACTTTTTTGAAAATGCACTAATTTTCTAATTGACTTAGAAATTAAAAAAAAAAAAATTGCACTCACAGCTTTAGAAGCATTGATTGAGGGGAAACACACAACCTAAAAGTTGTGAATTATGTTTTATCCAGGACCTTACTGAGGACACGACCTGGGAATCAGCCTGCCAAATAACTCTGAGGAACTGCTCCCCCGAGGTAAGGGGGAGCCAGGATATATGGGGGTTTGGGGCACATATGATAAGGAACATGCCTGCATATGCAGGAGACATAGCAGACATGTGCTCAATTCCTAGTTGGGAAGATCTCCCAACTAGAGGAGGAAATGGCAATCCACTCATGTTCTTGCCTGGATAATCCCACAGATAGAGGAGCCCCTGGTGGGCTATATTCCATAAGGTAGCAAAGAGTCAGACATGACTGAAGTGACTTAGCACATCACTGAAATAATACAGTCAAACATAAAAAGATTAAAGCTAATCAGAAAAAAAACAGAAAGTTCAAGTTGATGATTTTAGTGCTTTTCTATGTATGCAAGATGCAAGAGTCTGGACTCATTGAAACTACTCCTTTGACATGCGTCTTAGCTCTCTAACCTGAATTTCCCTCAGGGGGCACTGACAGAGGGGAACTGCAGTGGCTGATGTTTTGATGGTGGGCAACTTTCATTTTCTTAAAAAAAATTTAAATTTTTACTGCAGTATAGGTGTTTTACAATGTTGTGTTATTTTCCTCTGTACAACAAAGTAAACCAGTTATGTATTATATATATATATATATAATATATATATATGTATAATAGATATTATACACTCCCTCTTGGACCTCCCTCCTGCTGCTGCTGCGAAGTCGCTTCAGCCGTGTCCACCTCTGTGCGACCCCATAGACGGCAGCCCACCAGGCTCCCCTGTCCCTGGGATTCTCGAGGCAAGAACACTGGAGTGGGTTGTCACTTCCTTCTCCAATTCATGAAAATGAAAAGTGAAAGTGAATTCGCTCAGTCGTCTCTGACTGTTCGCGACCCCATGGACTGCAGCCTACCAGGCTCCTCCATACACGGGATTTTCCAGGCAAGAGTACTGGATTGGCGTGCCATCGCCTTCTCTGAAGAAATCCCTAAAATGCCTATTTTGTATCGTATTTTCCTTCTTTACTTTTGGCTGTGTGGGTCTTCATTGTTTCGAGGACTTTTCTCTATTGACATATGTATGTACACGGCTATGTGTAAAATACCCACCTTCAATCCAGCCCCCCTAGGTCACCACAGAGCATTGAGTTGAGCTCCCTGTGCTATACAACAGGTTCCCACTGGCTATTTCACACATAGCAGTGTATATATATATGTCAGTTTCATTCTCTTAATTCATCCCTCGTCCCCTCTGCGTCCACATGTTTGTTCTCTACATCTGTGTCTCTATTCCTGCCCTGGAAATAGGTTTGTCTGTACCTTTTTTCTAGATTCCACCTATAGGCACTGATATATGATACTGGTTTTTCTCTTTCTGACTTATTTCACTCTGTCTGACAGTCTCTGGGTCCATCCACATCTCTATAAATGAGCCAGTTTTGTTCTTTTTTGTGGTATTCATTCTTGACTGATGAAATGGCAGGCAACAGATTTTAGTCTGCAAAGGGGAAGAAGAAAACAGGCAAAGCTAGCCTTCAGGGCCAACCCTTCTCACTGTCTGTTCTGTCCTGCACATCTGCCCATAGCCAGAAGAATATTTAAAATGCCAATGATTCACTCTATAGCAGACCAGCTGAGTTGAAACCACAGTCCTGCATTGTCTGGGTATGTAGTAAACAGGGTGGAATGAGGAATCGTTCCTGCCTTCCAATGGCCACAACCCAGGGGACAGACAGGATGAAGAGGTGGAGAAGTTATATGAGGACTGGATTGAAATATACCTATTATAGATTTTTGTCTAACTGATATGTGGGTAAAAGCAAATACTGTATTTTCTACAAATTTATCACTTACTCTTTCAGAAAATAGGATTCATCTTTCAAATAATGCTTACTTTTCAAAGTGGTAATGTTAGGGAACCACTGACCTAAACTGCCTACCATGGCCAGACAAGATAATAACCACTTGCATAAGTTATCTCACAACAGGAGGTCCTGATAATGAACACAGAACTAATAAGCTACCACCAGCCAGAAGAATTCAGGAGGGGCCAAAAGGAAGGAGGAGACACCAGCCTGTAATATGTCCTGCCAAGATCCCAGAAACATTTGCACTGGAATCAATCTTTACTGAGAGATGCACATGCCACCAGAAAGGACACTGAATCAGACAGAATATGGGTACAAGCAAAATGAATGCCAGAGACAACACGAAAACTAACCCCACACTCCCATAAAACCTAAAACTGTGAGCCACATGGCAGAGCAGTTCTCCTGGGTTCCCTTATCTTGCTTTTCTCCACCCAGGAACCCCTTTCCCATAAAGTCTTTTGCTTTGTCATTATGTGTGTCTCTTTGGGCAGTTCATTTCCAAGTATCAAACAAGAGCCCACTCTCAGGCCCTGGAAGGAGGGCCCATTCTGGAAGCAATATATACATTTTTAAATTTTTACTAAACAGTTTTATATTCTATGCTATATCTTCTGTTTGATGGTGTTATATAATCTAGAAAATATGAATAGCTAAGACTTTTTTCTGGCCTCAAGAGCAAACATTTATTTGGGGGAATGAATGGAGAAAATAAGAAAACAATGTCTATGAAGGTGATGTTTATTAATAAAAAGAATCACTGGGGGGTGGGAATGGAGAAAGAAGTAAGCCTAGTGTTTTTAACTGAAGAAAGAGATGTGGGGATAGATGTGGGCAATGCTACAAAGCTGTGGCTGCCCCTGCTGTGGAAGGCAGATTGCTTCAACTAAGAACTGACTGATAAAGTCAGGACATGCAGTTGCTTGATCACCTAGTTTTAAACTCTGTGATAGATGTTGACATATTTAAAAGAAGAGACTTCAGATCTTTCAGAACATGAAACCATCCAGACAGGGGGTCAATGAGGAGATGTTCTGCATGGATTTTTAAAATTTATTTAATTTTAATTGGAGGATAATTGCTTTACAATATTGTGTTGGTTTCTGCCACACATCAACATAAATCTGTCACAAGTATACATATGTCCCCACCCTTCCAAACCTCCCTCCCACCTCCTACCCCATCCCACCCCTCTAAGTAGTCATAGAGAACTGGGTTTAAGCTCCCTGCAAATTCCCACTGGCTGCCTATTTTACATATGTATCAGTGTATGTTTTTAACAATGATTTCTGTCTAAGACTGAATGTGTGAAAATCACCTGCAGGTCAGAAGGACAGCATGCTTGCAAGCTGTGTCTTCTCCTCAATTGGCCCATCTACAGTGACATCAGGCTTAAGGAACAGCTCAAAAGCCCAAAACAAAAAAACAAGTAAATAATGTCAAAGGCACAAGTGTACAGATCGCAGTGGGATATATCATTTTACAGCCAGTGCTATGAAAAGTAAGCAATCAAGTGATATAGACCACTTGATTGATACAGACCACAATGGGGAAGCATTTGCTTTACCTTGGAAAATCCTGCTTGCTGGCATTATTGAAAATTGTACAGGGAGGAAGCACTGTGGGAGAAACACTAGAAACACAATCTTTTGTCATCCTAGAAAACCTCAGCACAAAATCAAAAGCAAAAGAAAACAGTCATATTATTGAAAAAGCATTGAACCGCACATCACAGGCAGTCTGCTAACAACAGTGGACACTGTGAAGAAACGAAAGAAAATCTAACCCTTTCATACAACTGGGCAGCTAAGACCCATTATGTACATGATCTCAAGATAGATGATAATTTGCCCTCGAGTTATTGGGCTGGCCAGCACCATTTGTCACATGTAGTTCATCCTAAATTCACTTGATAATTGAGGTGGCCATCTAAGGTTAGCTAATTGCCTTTATCCAAAGAAAAAATAAACTTTTCACGTCTTTATGACAAGAAATAGTTTAAAACTTGCAGCCAGGCAGTTAGGTTCTTTCCCTCCTGCTGAGACTGGGATCTAGAGGCATAATCTTCCTTTATAATTACATTTCAAAGAGCTGGCTTCTGGGTCATTGAGAAAAACTCTTGGAGTATAAAAGCAGCAAGAGGCTTGATGATGTTTAAAAGGGTTTACATACATCTCAGAAGGACAGAGAAAGAATTTACAATTAGAAGTTTTCTAATACTTTACATATGTTAATGTATATGTATTGATGCATGTTTTTAACAATGATTTCTGTCTAAGACTGAATGTGCTCTAAAATAGTGGGGGTGGGGGGATTGATTTTCCTTTTTTTGCACCAAGAACAACTGTTTTTTTTGNAGAATTTACAATTAGAAGTTTTCTAATACTTTACATATGTTAATGTATATGTATTGATGCATGTTTTTAACAATGATTTCTGTCTAAGACTGAATGTGCTCTAAAATAGTGGGGGTGGGGGGATTGATTTTCCTTTTTTTGCACCAAGAACAACTGTTTTTTTTTGTTGTTGTTGTTTTTGTCCTTGTATCAGGACATTTCCAGGCCCTAAGAGCCCCCAAGCATGTTTTCTTTGCCCTATGATTAAAAACTTAATCACTTTTAAGTTTGCTGCCCAAATTTAAATATCGGAAGATTGCCCATGAAATCCAGTCTTTCTGCAGCTCAGAAAATTCAAATCATTTGGCAGCAGTCAGCTGGAGTGAAGATTAAAATATTGAAGTGTCATCCTACTGTTATTTCAAAGTGAACTTGTTTACCATTAATGAACTAATTATTAAGGCTAAAATCCACATTGTACAGCACCAGGGATGATGACATTTCTAGATACTTGTATAATCGTTTGTTGAATATTGTCACGTCCCATGCTGTTTTAGTAATCTCTTCACGCCTTTGGGGAGGGAGGGTTTTCTGTCCCAGGGTTATGAGGATGCTAAACACAGGAGAGTGGACAGATACAGTTGACAGCATTTTATTAGGCACAGATACACTGCCTTGGGAGGAGGACACTGCACATTCCATGCCATTCAGGACCATGTGGGGAATGCACTTGGGAATATGTCCAAGCTTGCTCTGCTTGCCACAGGACAGGCCAGTAATTCTGAGAGACCAGGTATTGAGGCAAGGAATATGACTTTATGTGGCAATCCAGCTAAGAAGGTGGCAGACTAATATCTCAAGATAGCCATCTTATTGGGGTCTGGATACCAGGTTCTTTAATAGAATAGAGATGTGGGGAGCTGAGGAAGCAAAATAAAATACCTATTAATCTTGCAAATATCTCCTTGAATGGCGGCCCTTGGGGAAGGGATGTGTAAATTTCTTCCTTCCTGGCATCGACAGGTGGACAGGGTCTTGAGCAAAAGCACTCTGGTTTAATATTCAGGTAGAGGAACAGGGTTCCTAGAGGCAGGCCATTCTGTATAAACAATATCCTTTTAGTGGAAAAAAAAAGCAATGCAAAGCAAAGGTTAAAGTAAAGGAAACAGATATAGCAAGGAGTCAGTTTTTCCCTATAACAGAGTGAACAGCCAGGCTGTGGGTGGCAGGCTTTGTATTATCAAAAGGGTGGGTTGTCCCCAGTTCCTACAGGAGGATGTCACTAGCTAGTTGGAATAATCCCATGAACTAGCAAGGAACTGAAGCCTGGGCCTCAGGGCCAAGCAGGCATCATACCTGGTCTGTTAGGTAAGGAGAGATTTTGACTTGGGAACTTTGTCCACAGGAGCAGAGTATTGAGGGGAACTGTGGTAAGACCATGCAAAATCCTCTTAATTTTACATTCAGTTGATAATAATAATTTTAGACCTATTCCCATACAGGCATATTGACTATTTCACATTCATAACACTTCTATGAAGTAGTCCTATTCTTACGCCCACTTTACAGATGGGAAAACTGAGATTCTGAGAAGGGAAGTGATTTAACTAAAATCACACAGCTAGACATAGATGCATGAGTCTGGTTCCAGGGTCAGGGCTCTCACAGCTACCCAGTAATGAAAGTGAAGGAATATTTTTATAGCTTCTTTAGTGTTAAGTGGTAATACAACCTTTTAAATTGTTATAAATACAAATAAAGAAAAAATAGAAAAACTGTCTTTGCCTGTTGAGTTGAAAAGATTTCCAGAGTAAGGTGTTTTATTTTCAAAATTGTTTTGCCTCTTTTGAACCAAGATCTGCATCAGACAAAGCCAAGAGCTGATCTATGAATGGTTCAAGGAATAATTATTCCATGATGTAGTAGTGCCTTAAAGCAACTATCAGGAAAAATTGAGGAAGTCTTTGAAATAAAAAAGATTCCTGGGTGTCCTGTCTAGCACATTTTGGGTTATCTTCATCTTTAACTGTCAGATCTATTTTACAGCTCTGCAAGTTGTAGAATTTTTATAGGAAAGCAAGTTTTCTTATCCTTAGAAAAACAAATTGGTCCCTAGAAATGTGATTGAGTATTATCATGTGGATATTGAGCAACTTTGGAGCTATTTTGTACATCATTTTAGCATTCCTGATGCCCTACAAATATATGTGTTTGAATTTTTCTTTTAACTACTTGTAACACTTGTTCCCTTGTGCTAAATAAAATCTTAACACGTTTATTTTGTATTTATATGACAATCATGATCTGCTTCTTTCTTTTGTAAGAGTCTCACTTTTTCACACAATTTTAATGGCTATACTCCACTTACAGTTATACAGAATATAGCCAATATTTTGTAATAACTGTTTTTAAAAAGGTACCTTTTAACACAGCTAACAATATTAAAGCATTGCCTTTGTAATTAAAATTGTATGATACAACTTTGTGATTTGAATTGAAATTATACTTGTGTGAGAAAACATTAACCTGTGGTCTATCAGAAAAATGGTTTCTATCTGGTATTTTAAAAAGAGTTTTCAGTCAGTCAATCAGTTCAGTCACTCAGTCGTGTCTGACTGTTTGCAACCCCATGGACTGAAGCACACCAGGTTTCCCTGTCTATCACCATCTCTGGGAGCTTGCTTAAACTCATGTCCATCGAGTTGGTAATGCCAACCAACCATCTCATCCTCTGTCAACTCTTCTCTTCCTGCCTTTAATCTTGCTTTAAAAAGAGTTTTCAGTCAGTCAATCAGTTCAGTCACTCAGTCGTGTCTGACTGTTTGCAACCCCATGGACTGAAGCACACCAGGTTTCCCTATCTATCACCATCTCTGGGAGCTTGCTTAAACTCATGTCCATCGAGTTGGTAATGCCAACCAACCATCTCATCCTCTGTCAACTCTTCTCTTCCTGCCTTTAATCTTGCCCAGCATCAGGGTCTTTTCCAAGGAGTCAGTTCTTCGCATCAGGTGGCCAAAATATTGGAGTTTCAGCTTCAGCATCAGTCCTTTGAATGAATATTCAGGACTGATTTCCTTTAGGATGGACTGGTTGGCTCTCCTTGCAGTCCTAGGGACTCTCAAGAGTCTTTTCCAACACCACAGTTCAAAAGCATCAATTCTTGGGTGCTCAGCTTTCTTTACAGTCCAACTCTCACATCCATACATGACTGCTGGAAAAACCACAGGTTTGACTATACAGACCTTTGTCAGCAAAGTGATATCTGTGCTTTTTAATATGCTGTCTAGGTTGGTCATAGCTTTTCTTCCAAGGAGGAAGCATCTTTTAATTTCATGGCTACAGTCACCATCTTCAATAATTTGGGAGGCCAAGAATATGGTCTGTCACTGTTTCTATTGTTTCTCCATCTATTTGCCATGGAATAATGGAACCGGATGCCATGATTTTCATTTTTTGAATGGTGAGTTTTAAGCCAGCCCTTTCACTCTCTTCTTTCGCTTTCATCAAGAGGCTCTTTAGTTCTTCTTCACTTTCTGCCATAAGGCTGGTGTCATCTGCATATCTGAGGTCATTGATATTTCTCCCAGCAATCTTGATTCCAGCTTGTGCTTCATACAGTCCAGCATTTCACATGATGTACTCTGCATATAAGTTAAATAAGCAAGGTGACAATATACAGCCTTGACAAACTCCTTTCCAAATTTGGAACAAGTTTTAGTTCTCAGAAATAAATGTCTAAGAATCAGTAAGCAAGATACAAGGGAAAGAAGTTGGTTCTTAGAAAGTGACAACAACTGTCTTGTCAAACTGCATTAGCCTGACATTTAAAATCTGAGTCATTCGTTACTTGGTATCACCACATGAATTAGTTCAAAGGAAGAAGCTAACTCAGGTGTGCTGGCTCCCAGCAGTCCTTTTCCTCTACAATAACTAAATGCACTGGGGTACCTCTGGGCTCCTGGCTCACAGAGTTGCTTTCCCAGGTCTCTTCCCAGGGCAGGGATCTCACTTATAGGGCCACAATAGAATTGGCTAAAAGGTGTCCTTGGGCTTCCCAGGTGGCACAGTATTAAAGAATCTGACTGCTAATGCAGGAGACACAGGCTCTACCCCTGAGTCCAGAGTAGGAAATGGTAATCCACTTCAGTATTCTTGCTTAGAAAACCCCATGGACAGAGAAGCCTGGTGGGCATGACTGAGCCTGCGTGTGCAAAAGCAATTCAAATATAGTGTTTGGTTATTTTTCATTTTATTTTGGTTTTAAACTTATACAGTAAAACAAAGAATGCCTCCTCTCTGTACTATTATTGATATCCTTTGCTTGTTTTCTAAATTCTGAAATTGTTGGACCCTTTCCTCTGAAATACTTTATTCTCTATTTCTGAAGTACATGGACAATCTCTTACACAATGTTCAAAATCAGGATATTTAACATGGATACAGTACTGTCCTCTAATTCAGTCTTTATTTAAATGTTATCAGTTGTGCCAACAACACCCTTCATACATATTTGTCTTCCTGTTTCAGGACCAGACTCAGGATATCAGATTGTCATTACCCTTTTCTGTTGTTTAGTCAATTAGTCATCTCCAACTTTTTGTGACCCCGTGAGCTGTAGCCCATCCAGCTCCTCTGTCCATTGGATTTCCCAGGCTAGAAGAATACTGGAGTGGTTTCCATTTCCTTCTCCAGGGGATTTCCCTGGCTCAAGGACTGAACCCTCATCTCCTGTATTGGCAGGCAGATGCTTTACCACTGAGCAACCGGGGAAGCCTCATTACCCATTTACTTTCCTTTCACTGAGAACAGTTCCTCAGCCTTTGTTTTTCTTTCTTGATCTTACCATTAGTAATGATTACAGGCCAATCACTCTGTAGAATGTCCTTCATTGGGTGACTGGCTGAAGTTTCTTTATACCTAGATTCATATTATACATTTCAAAGTAAAAACAAAAGGGATGCTGTATCCTGCTCCAGTACTTCATTATCAGGAGACACATGATTCCAGTTTGTTCTGTTACTGATTACTTGTTTAGGATAAAACAACTCTTATTTGTTTCATGTATAAAATAGAAAAAGTTTTAAAATTTCATAATTAATCATGTTCATCAGAAACAAAAAGTGGCCCCTTGACACCAAAATTGTTATTTGGTAAGTATATAATACACAAAAGAAGTCAATTTATTACTTTTCTGGAGAATTCCATGGACAGAGGAGCCTCGTGGGCTACCCTCCATGGGGTTGCAAAGAGTCAGGCATGACTGAGCAACTAACACTTTCCCACTACCACTGTGGAGAATATGAACCATAGAGCAATATGGGAAAAGAATCTAAAGTAGAGTGGATACATGTATATGTATAACAGATGTATAATGCTGTATACCTGAAGTAACACAACATTATAAATCAACTATACTCCAATAAAAATTTAAAAGAATAACCATAGAGTAAGTGAGATTATTTTTTACTATAATCAGAATTTTTTTTCTTTTACAAACCTAGAGTCTTTCCTTTATTTACATGTATCCGTCCTTATTTCCTTCCTTTCTTCCTTTCTGTCTCTTTTTATCTCTCAGTCTTTTTTGCTTTATAGCTTTTTTTCAAAGTAAAATGTTCCTAAAATACAACTATAAATTAACAGTGCCACTCATTGCCTATATATATATGCAAATCAATTGCAATATTAATGTATTGTTGATTATTCTGAAGTTATGTTTTTAAAAACACTTCCTAAGTTCTGTTGATCTGCACTACATTTACTTTGCAAAGACAAACAGTGGTTGTATTAGCTTTGATTTAAGATGATCTGTTTCACTGTGACTTAATCTGAGAAGTGATGAGTATTTAGTCAATATGTATAATGTAAAACAATGACTTCACTGTGAAAGTCCAATGCAGTGGATTTTTCTATTTTTATAAAATATTAATTTAAAATAGTCAAATATATTTTGCTTCCAATAATGTGTAGAATAATAAAATTAGCTTTCCAACATACCATTTTAAGCATATTAAAGAACTAGGCAGTCGTAAAATTTTATGCAAATAATGATTAGGAGCCAACTCATAGGATATTATATATGACATACCTAAAAGTGAATATAAATTGTATTTAAGTTTCAGGTGGTATCTGGGAATAAATTTCCGATTTAATCAGATATATGCTCTCTGTTTCAGAATTTATAACTAGTTAACATCACCCAACTGGTACAGATAGTTTTTAACTGATAGAGTTTTACTAAATTTAGTGTCTAGAAGGTAATGGCACCCCACCCCAGTACTCTTGCCTGGAGAATCCCATGGACGGAGGAGCCTGGTAGGCTACAGCCCATGGGGTCAAGAAGAGTTGGACACGACTGAGCAACCTCACTTTCACTTTTTTTTTTTTTGTGGGGTGGAAGGTGGGAGGGGGGTTCATGTTTGGGAGTTCGTGTAAAAAAATAAATAAATACAAAAAAAATGAATAAAATATATTAGCAAACTTTGTATATCTCTACATATTTTGTTTTCCTTCTGGTTTATCTTTTGGGGGACTATAAACTACACAGCAGGATTAATTTTAGAAATGGGATATTGGGATATGTATAGTCACAGTTTATTTTTTTCAATCCAGATATTAGATTCTTTTACTTTTTTTTTTTTTTACTTTTTTCCTGTTATAAAAGTCACACTGATCACTGAAGATGATTTAGAAAAGTACATATCCAAAAATATTAATTTAAACTTTTTCATGTTCTCTGAAGCTATCAATAAGTAATCATCATTTTACTGTATGTTTGTCCAACATATATTTTCCCCCAAACAAAATTTTCATGTATTTATATTTGGAATGTTTATATTCAGTACATATTTTTCTTAGTAATTTAAAAAATCAGCTATATAAACTATATATAATTACCTCACTTGAAAGAGCACTTATAATTATTTTTTATTCCAATAAATTATTTTAATTCAAATTTGATTGACTGCATGAGGAATTTAATCCATGACAATGAAAAAAAAAGTTTACTCTGTGATGTAAATAAAGTTTAATGAGTGTTAAAATACTAAATATAACCAAAGAGGGTGGAAATTTAGAAGGGTTAGGAGAATTCACAAGACATAATATTTATATAAATTGGTACGTATCTTACTACACTTTCACTAGAAACATACTATAGAACAAATCATGGAATTACCTTCTTTTGCTTTTTATAAGAAGGATTATCAAATTGAACTTAATAAAGTATATTATAAATGCTTATGAACCAATATTGAGGAAAGTTACCCCATGAAAGAGACCAAATATGCACAAATATTAAACAAGAAATATTCTTGTTCTTCACAGAGGTAAGGAAATGTAACAACCTCATGAAACAATGGTCCATATAGTCAAAGCTTTAGATTTTCCAGTAGTCATGTACAGATGTGAGTTGTATCATAAAGAACACTGAGCACTGAAGAATTGATGCTTTCATATTGCAGTGCTGCAGAAGACTCTTGAGTCTCTTGGACTGCAAGGAGATCAAACCAGTCAATCCTAAAGGAAATCAATCCTGAATATTCACTGGAAGGACTGACGCTGAAGCTGAAGCTCCATTACATTGGCCCCCTAATGGGAAGAGCCAACTCATTGGAAAAGACCTTGATGCTGGGAAAAATTGAGGGCAAGAAGAAAAGGTGGTGGCAGAGAATGAAATGGTTAGTTAACATCACTGATTCAATGGACATGAGTCTGATCAAGCCTAGGGAGATGGCAAAGGACAGGGAAGCCTGGTATGCTGCAGTCCAGTGGGATGCAAATAGTCAGAATTGACTTACCAACTGAACAACAACATTAAACAGAAGTGGTTGGTAATCAAAATGCGCAAAAATTATAAATACAAAATTCAAAGTGTCCATGGGAAACCTCAAGAAATTTATTTTTTTCTGCATCACTGAGATATAATTGGCTTACAGCATTGTGTAGGTTTGTGGTGTACAATGTGTTATTTGATACACTTACACACTGCAGCATGATTACAAGTTAGCATGAGGTAATACCTCCATCAGCAGAAGGAGAAGGAAATGGCAGAGGATAAGATGATTAGATAGCATCACGGATTCAATGGACACGAATTTGAGCAAACTCTGGGCTTCCCTGGTGGCTCAGTGTAAAGCATCTGCCTGCCAATGCAGGAAATCCAGGTTTGATCCCTGGGTCGGCAATATCCCCTGGAAAAAGAAGTGGCAACCCACTCCAGTATTCTTGCCTGGGAAATCCCATTGACAGTGGAGCCTGGCTGGCTACAGTTCATGGGGTCGCAAATAGACATGATTTAGCAACTAAACAGTAAAGATGGGATATGGTAGAGGACAGAGAATCCTAGAGTGCTGCGATTTATGGCGTTGCAAAGACTTGAACTTGACTTAGTGATTGAACACCACCACCGCCAATACCTTCATCATATTACCTTTTCTTTTGTGATGAAAGCATTTAAATGCTGCTCTCTTAACTTTCAGGTATGCACAGTACAGATTGCTAACTATAATCAAGGAAATTGATCTTAATTGGAATGTCCACTGGTACGGAGAATGAACTGATTCAAACAAAATATTGGGCTGATTTTGAAGGTTACTGAATTGCAAAGTGTGCTGAGTTAATAGGCTTTCTAGAGCTCCTGTATGACAGTAACTTCACTGAGGAGAACAGAGCAGGACTCTAACTTCCTCCATGTGGTATGGAAACACCTGGGAAAGATCAGATGATTGCTGAGGTCAAATTATTATGCTACACTGAGCAGCCTCGAAACCAAAATAAGTTTAACTTTTGTGTTCTGTGCTCAGTCATGTCCAATTCTTTGTGACCCCAAGGAGTGTAGCCCACCAGGCTCCTCTGTCTGTGGAATTTTCCGGCAAGATACTGGAGTGAGTTGCCATGTCTTTTTCCAGGGAAGTTTAATTTTTCATATGCCTTAGAAGTGTATGGAGACTCAAGCAGATAGATATTCTTACACACACAAAAAAAAACATATGAACATGCTCAAACATACACATAGTGATGGGGAAGTTTATTCTGGTAGTTGAGAAAAGCAATAATCATTTAAACTCACCTTTTATATCTACTGGGGCTTCCCTGGTGGCTCAGAGGGTAAAGCATCTGCCTGCAATGCAGGAGACCCGGGTTCGATCCCTGGGTTGGGAAGATTCCCTGGAGAAGGAAATGGCAACCCACTCCAGTATTCTTGCCTGGAGAATCCCATGGACAGAGGAGCTTGGCAGGCTATAGTCCACGGGGTTGCAGAGTCAGACAGGACTAAGTGACTTCCCTTCACTCACTTTATATCTACTATTCTTCCTTTCTCACACACAGCGTACTCAATGTCCTTACCTGCTTGAATACTCTGTAGTGTCCTAATTAATTCTCCTGTACAATAACATTTACTTAATTATATTTATGATTAATCTTTCTTACTCAAAGAAGGCAGATGTTTTTCTTGCTTTGTATGCTAGTGTAATTACAGCACATTAAAGTGTTACTGGCACATAAAAGCCCATCTCTAAAAGTACATTGAACTAACTTATTTGTGCTTGTTATTCCATTTAAAGACACATAGAAAAATGTTTGAAGCTCAGAATCTAAGTGATAGGAATTATATTGTACGTAGGGTTCAAGAGGAAATGTTACAAAGCTTATTCCACACCTTTTGTAGTGCATATTTCACATTTTTGTTCCTCAAACTGTAGATCAAGGGATTTAACGTGGGGATAACAAGGGTGTAGAATATAGATGCCATTTTATCAGTGTCAAAGGAGTGTTTGGATTCTGGTTTCACATACATAAATATCAAAGTCCCAGAGGACACTGTGACCACTGTCAGGTGGGATCCACAGGTAGAAAAAGCCTTGTGCCTAGCTTCTGCAGAGTTCATCCTGAGAATGGCTACAAGGATGAGCAGATAAGACATAAGAATTATTGGAATGGAGAGAATCATATTAACACCTGAGAAGATCAGAATGATCAGTTCAATTTCTTGTGTGTTCGAACAGAGCAAAGCTATCAAGGGGAGACAGTCACAGTAGAAATGTTTGATGACACTGTAGCCACAGAAGGATAAATTAACACAGATGCACTATAGAGGTAGGAGATTGGCATCAGTATCCGACACACCCTTTGTGACATGACGACTGTGTAAATCAGGGGTTTACAGATGGCCACAAAGTGGTCCTAGAACATTGCTGCCAGAATAAAAAGTTCAGTTATAATGAACATGATGAAGAAAGCCAGCTGTGTGGCACACCAATAATAGGAGATTGAATTTTGACCCACAATAAAATTTGCCAACATTTTGGGTCCTACAGCTGTTGAATAGCTAAGACCAATAAGAGCCAGGTGTCTGAGAAAGAAATACATGGGTGTCTGTAGCCTGGAGTCCACCTTAGTGAGGATGGCCATGCCCAAGTTGCCCACCGCTGAGGTCACGTAGATGATGAGAAAGAGCCCAAACAACGGAGCCTGCAGCTCAGGACGGTCTGTGATTCCCATGAGGAGGAATTCACTTGGCACAGTTAGATTTTGTGTTTTCATGCAGGTTTATCAGGATACGTATTCTGGGTTGATACATCAAGCATAGTAAGCAGATTTCGTGTATTATCACCTGGTATACTTTTCATATGTGAAGCTTGTATAAGTAAAATACATCCTAACTTTCCAAAATAGGATATTTTTTAAAATCCCACATGCTATGTATAATAATATGCATAAATAAAGATAGAGACAGTCTGAATTATTCACTAGTTCTCAGATTGTCAACATCTGAAAAACAACTGAAAGGCTATTGCAACTGGAAGGTAAGTGGTACTTGCATATAATGGTTAATGGTCGGCTATGTTTATAAACATCTCATAACACCCCTTATCAGTCCAAAATCTCAGTAGTGCTAAAGCTGAAAAACCAGAATGTTATAGATGGTATATCTAGACACAAATACAAAGATAGATAAATATCCTCTGTTCATGGGATTCTCCAGACAAGAACACAGGAGTGGATTGGCATGCCCTCTCCAGGGAATCTTCCTGACCCAGGGATTGAACCTGTGTCTCTCACGTCTCCTGCATTGGCAGGCAGATTCTTTACCGTTAGAGCCACCTGGGAAGCCCCATATAAATATATAGATACATATAAGGTGTGGATACCTATAGATACATAGATAAAGATACAGAAATGTATGCATAGAAATACATTAAAATAAAAAAAATTAAGTGTGATACATATATAAATTTATACAAATATAAACATATGATACATATTTAAAGTTTTCTATTAGTCATTTATGTAATTGCAATCACATTGTGATATTTATAAATTATACTTGATAATATCACTTAATCATATAGCTTAATACATATAAAAATTATATAAGAATTATGATAAAAATCAAAGCCATGCATTCCAAAAATGTACAGAACACACTGGGCTTCCCTGGTGGCTCAGATGGTAAAGATTCTGCCTGCAATATGGGAGGCCCGGGATTGATCCCTGGGTTGGGAGGATCCCGTGGAGAAGGCAATAACTACCTACTCCAGTATTCTTGCCTGGAGATTTCTATGGACAGAGGAGCCTGGTTACAGTCCATGGGGTCACAAAGAGTTGGACACTTTCCCTTCACTTTCACAGAACCTGCTATTTTAATATATAATCCTAAAAATCCTTTATTTAGGTGATACAGAGTGAAACAGTTAACAGACAACAAATATTAGACAATTATATAAATAAGAAAAATATAATAGAGTGCAGTGAGAATTATCCATCTATAAAATATGTGAGGCATATATGTATATAGATATAATCTCTGCTATACTTTCTTTTATGTTATATACAAATGATTACTTTGGGCAAATAATTTATCTGAAAATCTTCATTTTCTTATGCAAAACTGATATTTCTTTACCAGGTGGTTGGGAGAGAAAAATGAAGATTAAAGGATTCAATGTGTTTAGGCTACCTGGAAATCAGGTTAAATATATATATTCATATATATATTTTACATGGTGACAATAACTTAGCTCAACGAGAGTTTCTTTATGTATTTGTGTGTCAGTTCTTCTGCACTGTGGCATTATATTCTTTGTCAAGGCTGTGATATAATCATCAATAAGTGAGGACTAGGTCAAATAGAATGGAACACATTTAACTTACTCCAAGCCCTTCACTATTCCCCTCTGCAGGACTACAATTGGACCTCTGAAGTCCATAAAGTGGATTCTTTATGTTCTAGTTTTATTTACTATGTTAGCAAAAATGAAAGTTCATCATAATGCAAATTTTCCTAAAACATAATCTTTCCCTAGGAGCATTTTCACTACAATTGACATATACTAATTTGTATGTAACAATTCAAATATATGCAGTCGTGTATGAACCCAGGAGAATGCGAGGAGATCGAAGTAAACTGAAAGAAAGAGTAGTCATTGACATTTTTTCCGCATAATGAAGATGCATTAAAAACTCCTTTTGGAAAAGAAGATGCTGTGCTTAAAAAAAAAAAAAAAAGGTGTAAGGTTACTATTCACACAATGCTATGCTGTTGTTTAGTCACTAATTCCTTTATGACTCTTTGTGACCCCATGGACTGTATTCCGCCAGGCTTCTCTGTCCATGAGGTTTCCCAGGCAAGATTAGTGGAGTGGGTTTACCATTTCCTGACTCAGGAATAGATCCTGCATTGACAGGTGCGCTCTACCACTGAGCCACCAGGGAAGCNATAGATCAATGGAACAAAATAGAAAGCCCAGAGATAAATCCACACACATATGGACACCTTATCTTTGACAAAGGAGGCAAGAATATACAATGGAGTAAAGACAATCTCTTTAACAAGTGGTGCTGGGAAAACTGGTCAACCACTTGTAAAAGAATGAAACTAGATCACTTTCTAACACCACACACAAAAATAAACTCAAAATGGATTAAAGATCTAAACGTAAGACCAGAAACTATAAAACTCCTAGAGGAGAACATAGGCAAAACACTCTCCGACATAAATCACAGCAGGATCCTCTTTGATCCGCCTCCCAGAATACTGGAAATAAAAGCAAATATAAACAAATGGGATCTAATTAAAATTAAAAGCTTCTGCACAACAAAGGAAGCTATAAGCAAGGTGAAAACACAGCCTCACTTTCACTTTTAACTTTCATGCATTGGAGAAGGAAATAGCAACCCTCTCCATTGTTCTTACCTGGAGAAGCCCAGGGACGGTGGAGCCCAGTGGGCTGCCATCTAGGGGGTCGCACAGAGTCGGACACGACTGAAGTGACTTAGCAGTAGCATTTTGAAAACAATTTTGAACTAGATTTTATATAGCTGCATATCAGTCATCTTATCTGAAATATTTTACAAACAAGTTTTCAGTATATACAATAAATATTTCACTAGAGTCATAAGAGAAAACATTTTCTTTATGATATAAAGTATAATGCATTCCTCATTAATTGCATATAAATCATATTCACCAATATTTTAGAAATAATTATTTTGAGAAACATTGTCTTATAAATCAAGGAATATGAAGTTCAAAAATTTTCCATTGCTTTATTTAGTATAGCATTATTCAGATAATACTAAAAAGACTAGAAGACTTTGCAGTAAAGTTTTAGTTTGCCAACCTAAAGGAACATAAAAATATACATATTTATTTCATACATACATATTTTAATTAAAATCAGCCATGCCTCTTATCACTCTGCTGGTGCAAATACAGTATAAAATATCCTGGCCGAACAATCAATGCTTTTGAACTGTGGTGTTGGAGAAGATTCTTAAGAGTCCCTTGGACTGCTAGGAGATCCAACCAGTCCATTCTGAAGAAGATCAGCCCTGGGATTTCTTTGGAGGGAATGATGCTAAAACTGAAACTCCAGTACTTTGGCCACCTCACGCGAAGAGTTGACTCATTGGAAAAGACTCTGATGCTGGGAGGGATTGGGGGAGGAGGAGAAGGGGACGACAGAGGATGAGATGGCTGAATGGCATCACGGACTCGATGGACGTGAGTCTGAATGAAACCCGGGAGTTGGTGATGGACAAGGAGGCCTGGCGTGCTGCCATTCATGGGATCTCAAAGAGTCGGACACGACTGAGCAACTGAACTGAACTGAACTGGGCAGTTTCTTGTGGTTTTAAAGGCTGAATTTTTCTTCTTAATAGACTGAATATATACTAGTCTAAAGAATACAATGACTTTTATAGAGAATGACAAATATTATAACTAAGTGGGCTTTTTCTATCCTGTAGTGATTCATCATTTTGTTTCAGGTCCATATTGTAGGTTAAGAAATTGCCCCAAGTTACTCCTGCCATTCCTTTCTCTTGGTCCCTACCTCTAAATTCCCGTGGCCATCACAGTTCATAAGATTTTCACATTGGATGGATGCAACTATTGCATCTGGTGTCTTAATATTTTCTCTGTCTTAAGAATAAAGTGGTACAGGAGAAGGTAAGAATTTAAGTTAGTTACATGGGTCATTTGGCCTAACAGTCTAGACTTTTTTGACAAGCTGCTCATCTGCTAAAACAATTACAGCAATATTGAGAGAAAGAGAGAGAGTCAGTCAATCCTGGCCTTGATGATTTTTTTTAATACTAGGAGGAGCTTAAAAATATTTTCTAGGCAAAAGCCATCTCCCTGGATCACTTTAGGAAGGACCCTGGCAACAGAAGAGCTGAAGAAATGATCTCACTGAAATTAGTCATCTGTTCAGACTCTGAAATTCAATTTCCAGGAAAATTGTCCCCTATGTCAAGGTTGAGTGTCACCCATGGAAAATGACTCCTGTAACCTTATTAGATCCAACCAGTCCATTCTGAAGGAATCAACCCTGGGATTTCTTTGGAAGGAATGATGCTAAAGCTGAAACTCCAGTACTTTGGCCACCTCATGAGAAGAGTTGACTCATTGGAAAAGACTCTGATGCTGGGAAGGATTAGGGGCAGGAGGAGAAGGGGACGATCGAGGATGAGATGGCTGGATGGCATCACGGACTCGATGGACGTGAGTCTGAGTGAACTCCANTGAAGAAAGCTGAGTGCTGAAGAATTGATGCTTTTGAACTGTGGTGTTGGAGAAGACTCTTGAGAGTCCCTTGGACTGCAAGGAGATCCAACCAGTCCATTCTGAAGGAGATCAGCCCTGGGATTTCTTTGGAAAGAATGATGCTAAAGCTGAAACTCCAGTACTTTGGCCACCTCATGCGAAGAGTTGACTCATTGGAAAAGACTCTGATGCTGGGAAGGATTGGGGGCAGGAGGAGAAGGGGACGACCGAGGATGAGATGGCTGGATGGCATCACGGACTCGATGGACGTGAGTCTGAGTGAACTCCGGGAGATGGTGATGAACAGGGAGGCCTGGCGTGCTGCGATTCATGGGGTCGCAAAGAGTCGGACACGACTGAGTGACTGAACTGAACCGAACTGATGCTGTAATGGTGAGGCATGTTTTTATATCTTTGTCTTTAAAAACCAGTTATATAAAATTAATTATTAATTATTATAACAATTAAACAAATTGAGAAATTGCTAGTCACTACCATGTATCTTGGAGTTTTTAAAGACTACTGAAAATAAGAATTTTGAGTTGTTAACAGTTAATGGAAATTTCGGAAGTGTGTTTGACATTTGACATAAATATTTTATATAGTATTTTATATTTTAAATTATTTTATCTATACCTTATCTTATAAGGATTTAAAGGATTGTGTGTTATGTACTGGTTTCTCTCTGGGCTTCCCAGGTGGCATAGTGGTAAAGAATCTGCCTGCCAATGCAGGAGACACAGGAGACGGGTGTGATCCCTGGAGGAGGAAATGGCAACCCATTCCAGTACCCTTCCCAGCAAACTCCCATGGACAGAGGAACTTGTCCGTGGGGTCACAAAGAATCAGACATGACTTTAGTGACTGAACATGCATGTAATTATGTATACTGAGAAAGTTTTTCTATATACTGAAAACTCACAAAGGAATTCCTACCTGCGTATTTTTGTACCCAGATGCCAAACACTTCTGAAATAGAGTATAAGAATTCTATATATGGTATAAAGTGAAGTCACTCAGTCGTGTCCGACTCTTTGTGACCACGTGGACTGTAGCCTACCAAGCTCCTCTGTCCATGGGATTCTCCAGGCAAGAATACTGGAGTGGGTTGCCATTTCCATAGGTCTGTTAAAATGATTGACAAGCAAAATACTCTTCCAAATTCACTTTGACTGCTATTGAAGTCATTTTGGAATTCAAGGTATATAACATACGCTGCAGATTATCATTATCAATTTATGAAGACAAAATGGTTAAGTTTACCAACACTCATTTTCCTGATTATCTCAGTTTACTAATATTTCTACTATATTTTGGTGTGTGGAATAGAACAATATCAAATGTGGAATGTGCTCAGTCGCTCAGTTGTGTCTGACTCTTTGCGACCCCATGGACTCCTCCATCCATGGAATTTTCCAGGCAAGGATACTGGAGTGGGTTGCCATTTCCTGCTCCAGGGGATCTTCCAGACTGAGGGATCAAACCTGAGTTTCTTATATTTACTGTACTGGCAGGCAGATTCTTTACCACTAGTGCCACCTGTGGAAGAGAATATAATATCTACATATGCTCTAATACAACCAAGGCTACTTCCTTTGTTCTGTACACTCAATTATTCTCTGCATTTTTACAACACTGACTTAAATGGAAGCTGTAGTCAATTCAAACCTTTAAGACTTTTTCTTAGAAACTTTCTTTTAAGTAGGTACAACTGACTACTAGAACTACAGCTCTTAATAAATTTTATCTTACCAGGTTCTGATTATCTTTAAGCCTATCAGGATCTTTTGTTAGCATGATTCTTCTATTCAAAGTCAGGTTGGCTCTGACTTTTCTAGATTTGGATTATCTTTAAAATCAAAATTTTGTGTCTTTAGATTTTGGATAAAAATGTCAAAAGGGACAGATCTGGGTAGGAGGCTTATAGCAAGTCATTACAGATATCCTTCTTAGTTAAATGAATATCCAACAGTTACTAAATGTTTTCTATTCTAAGTGCTCTGTGATAATTTATTTAATGTTCACAACAATGCTATAAGGTAAATATAACTATTATTAACCTTATTTTTATAGGTGAGGAATTGAAACTTAAAAAGACAAAGTTATATAACTAGTGTGGCAGAGCTAGGATTGAAATCCAAGCAGATTAGTTTCAGAAACCACACTTTAACCACCTCTATACATTGCCTCTCATTAAATAATTAATGTCTCTAGATATAATTACACAATCAGTCAATAATATACTTATTGAACTATTATTAAGACCACATTTCTTCAACCTGTCCACAACAAATGACTTAGTTAAATGCTTTATACTGTGTATGGCCTTCCCTGATGTAGTAATCCTATTAAAACAAATTAAGTTACTTTGATGTGATTTGTTATGGTGAACTCATGCTAGCTCCTAGTGATCACTACTTCATTACCTAAGTGCTCACAAACCATCTGTTTAATAATCCTATTTTGTCAGGCACTGACATGGAGCTCATGAATGTTAGTAATTTTTGTACTTGGTGGCCTGTTCCATGTCCTTTATGAAAATCAGATGTTTGCCTATCAACAACAGTGTTTCTCATTTTCCATGATTATCAGGAGAGATTCCAGAGTTAATTCTAGATTTCCTTGGTGAAAATCATTTATTTGATGCTGGAGACTAAAATTCAGGTAATGTAACTGTATCATCTCTTTTACAAAATCAGCTTATCCCCTGATGTCCCTATTTCTAGTAAAAGCAGGTTGGGAAGATCTCCTGGAGAAGGAAATGGCAACCCACTCCAGTATTCTTGCCTGGAAAATCCCATGGTGGGAGGAATTATANCATTTATTTGATGCTGGAGACTAAAATTCAGGTAATGTAACTGTATCATCTCTTTTACAAAATCAGCTTATCCCCTGATGTCCCTATTTCTAGTAAAAGCAGGTTGGGAAGATCTCCTGGAGAAGGAAATGGCAACCCACTCCAGTATTCTTGCCTGGAAAATCCCATGGTGGGAGGAATTATAATTACGTAGGGTCAGAACATGAACGTCTTCAATTTCCGTTTTCCTTATAGTATCTCTGGGCTTCTCTGGTGGCTCAGATGGTAAAGAATTGGCCTGCAATGTGGGGAAACCTGGGTCAATCCCTGTTTCGGGAAGATCCCTTGGAGAAAGGAATGGCAACCAACTCCAGTATTCTGACCTGGAGAATCCCATGAACAGAGGAGGTTGGCAGGCTACAGTCCATGGGGTTGCAAAGGGTCTGATACAACTGAGCAACTACACTTATAGTATCTCTAACAAGCTCATAAAAAAATTTAAAATGTGTTATATTCCATTTTTGTACTTTCCTTCCTAATGCCTCTACTGTTGCTCTACATAAGATGTCATCCTAACAGCTGGACTAGTTCTTGAGTTCTTAAAAGGCCTCCCCTCTCTCTTTCCTCTCTACCTTCTTTCAAACATTGGCAAATACTGAGAGCTAAATGCACTGTGAAAATGTTAAGTCGCTCAGTAGTGTCCCACTCTTTGTGACCCCATGGACTGTAGCTCACCAGATTCTCCTGTCCATGGAATTCTCCAGGCAAGAATACTGGAGTGGGAAGCCATTCCCTTCTCCAGGGACTGAACTTGGGTCTCCTACATTGGCAGGCAGATTCTTCACTGTCTGAACCACCAGGGAAGCCCTGTACCAGCTACTGGAGATACAATGGTGAGGAAAAACAGACGTGTTTTCTTTTCTCACAAAGCTTTAAGTCCAGTGGAGTGAAAGTAAAAAACTATTCAATTAATGAATAATCAACAGTATAGACAATGATATAAATATACTTCTCTGAATGCAAATAACAAAGACAACTGAACTATAATGGCATTTGAAGAATGCATAGAAGATAATTAAGTTAAAGCAGTTACTTCAGGGGATTAGTGGTATATGTGTAGAAATTGAAACTGAGTTAGTACTCACTGTCCCAAGCCCTTCATTCTTTGCCCCTCATCTTCATATGTAGTGAAACATAAACTAACATATACTCTGCAACCATGTGAAAAAATATAATCTCATACATTTTCACAACTCAATTGCTGTCTGGATCATTCATTCCTAATAATTAGGAAAAGCTTCTTGAAGCAATAGGAACAGCATCTAGTATTATAATATTTTAGCAGAGTGGACACTTGATAAATATGCTATTAAAAATATAATACCATAGTACTTAGCAATTTTTTTTTCTATAATTACATAGTGTACAGCATAAAAATAAAATTACCTGCACTTATGGCTTTATGACTTCCTTGATGGCTCAGACGGTAAAGGGTCTGCCTACAATGTGGGAGCCCTGGGTTCAATCCCTGGGTTGGGAAGATCCCCTGGGGAAGGAAATGGCACCCCACTCCAGTATTCTTGCCTGGAAAATCCCATGGACGGAGGAGCCTGGTTGGCTACTGTCCATGNTTTATGACTTCCTTGATGGCTCAGACGGTAAAGGGTCTGCCTACAATGTGGGAGCCCTGGGTTCAATCCCTGGGTTGGGAAGATCCCCTGGGGAAGGAAATGGCACCCCACTCCAGTATTCTTGCCTGGAAAATCCCATGGACGGAGGAGCCTGGTTGGCTACTGTCCATGGGGTCGGAAAGAGTTGGACACGACTGAGTGACTTCACTTCATGGCTTGACTTAAATATACCATTTTGATGGTGATAAGTGCTTAAAAATATAAAATAGGGTAATGTGGTAGTGTTACTGGGTAGAAGGGGCTTCCTTAGCTCAGATGGTCTGGAAAGGTCTCTCTGAGGAACTGTCATGTGAGTCTGAGAATAGAACAATGCAGATGAGAAAGCGTGTGTGTGTGTGTGTGTGTGAGACTGTGTATGTGTGTATGTTAGTTGCTGTGTGTTTAAGTTGCTCAGTCGTGCCCAACTCTTTTCCACTCTATGGAGTATAGGTCACCAGGCTCCTTTGTCCATGGAATTCTCCAGGCACGTATCCTGGAGTGGGCTGCCATTTCCTCCTCTGGGGAGAAAGCCTGTGATGAGGTGGCAAAAGAGCATTTCAAATGGAAAGAAACAGTAAGTGAAAGCGCGAGGTGGGAATGAGCTCGATGTGATGACAGGTTAGAATGATAGCTAGTGAGGCCAGGTTCTGGTAAATGAAAAGGAAAGTGACAAGAGATGAGATTGAAGAAGTGGACAGGCCACATCTTGTAGGGCATGGAAGGCCATGGTAAGGAATTAGCTTAATCTATGTGCAATGAGAAGCCACTGCTATACCATCCAAATTAAACCAGCCACAGTGATAAGATAAATTTACTCTGAACCATTTATATTTCCTGGTTTCTCTATCTTCGATTCTTATCACCAGGAGTATATTTATAGAAACTGGGTTAAAGGTGTTTGTCATTCAATTGTATCCAACTCTTTGTGACCCTGTGGACTGTAGCCTGCCAGGCTCCTCTGTTCATGGAATTTTCAGACAAGAATACTGGAGTGGGTTACATTTCCTTTTCCAGGGGGAATCTTCCTGACCCAGGGATGGAACCTCCATCTGCACTGCAGGCAGATTCTTTACCACTGAGCCACCTGGGGTTAAAGGTAGAGTTTATTATACTAAAATTATTTTATATAATGTGACTACATTTGGGACTAAAATGATGCATATAATTCCACAGAATTATTAACTATTACATTAATTACACTTTTACTAACACAATGAAAAAAATTTTATTATTCCTTCAATTTGTTTTTCATTTTCCAGACTATACTAGAGTTCTTTGGAAAATGAAGTATTTTAATTCTATTTCTAGATAAAATCCAGAAAAATAGATTTAAAGTTAAAATCAGACCAAGCAGTTCTATAAAGCTCATTTACTTGAGAAACTATTGTGACCAAATTTCAAAACAGAAAATGAACTGCTGTCCAAGACACTAACAGTGTTTCAGAGGGAACTGACTTAAATAAAGTGCTTCTTTCCCCTCTTTTGGGGGGTCCAGGAAATGAAAGACAGGCTAGAGAGTCCAACTAAGTAGGTTACAATTATCTCAACTTGATCTTCATCAAATTCCTAAAAGGGTGATTCAGCTACCTATGAAGCAGAGTATCAGCAAGTGGCTAGAACAAGGAGACAGAGGAAATGAGACAAGCTCCTGCGAACACTTTATACCAATGCTTGCAGCACTTTTGATTTTTAGGGGTGAATAAACTCAGTTAAGTGGAAATTATTTTTAACCATTTTCTGTCAATCTTCCTCAGGTAGAGATAATTTACAGAACAGAAGGTTGGACTGGAGTTACATCAAGATTCTTAATGTGGTGGTGTAATATTTCTAAGACAGACTACTTTGTAGACTGAATGCTTGGTTAATTTGTTAAAAAAAAAAAAAAGTATAGTTAGTCCATGTTGTAAAAATTGTGTTGCTATCATTTTGATCCTTGAAAAAGCCTCTCTTGACAAGAAATAAACAGCTACAGTTATTTACCTCTAATTCTAAGAACATAAAATGCTTAAAAATAATTTACAGAACTACCACATGATAGTTTAAATAAAAAGTAAAAACTAAAATTAGTTTCTATAAAATAGATATAAATGATTTTCTCCTATCAAGTTTAAAACAAAGAACCAGAGTTATAAATAATTCTACCTCGCCAGAGGCACAGCTATTTCTTTATACTGACTGTCGAGTATCTAATTTAATTAGGGGTATTAAACTCCATGCTGAGGTCAACAAGCCTTACTTCCTTCAATATTACACTTCAACCAGTGCTCATTAATGTGTCTACTGAATGGATTAACACACCTAAAGATATATGTACAAAGGAAAGGGGGACAACCTAATGATATCCAATTGTTCATTTGTAATAGGACACATGTTCTAGGCCTCAACTTATTACCACTAATGTGGAATTTATTAAATTCAGGAGAAAAAATACCAATACAGAAAGTGATTTTTTTATTAAGGAGAATTGGTATAAGACAACTAGTTTCTATGATGAAGTTTAAGCATTTAACCTTTTATTAAAAAGAAATTGATACTATAATAGAGCTAAAATATAAGCTTGTTACTATATACTAGGACTCTGAAGGGCACTGAGCAGAGAAAATAGGTAAAATGAAATCTCATATAGAGAGCAATAAATATAAAGCTTTTTTGATATCTATGAAAAGAACATTTAGAATAATTTATACAGAATTATATAACGGGGTAAATTTTTCCTCTCTACTAAGTGAAATATTGCATCAATTTAGTCCCACCTTGATAGAGTAGATTTTAAGATTACTTAAATTACTACTGGAGAAAACAAGAGAACTATACCTTCCAAAACAATATCACTTTATTACATATTGTTTATAATTTTGACAGGTTTTATTTTTATATGTGAAAGAAATATTTTGAAGATTTTTCACTACAACAAACAAACTCCTAAAATGCTTTAGGTTAAAAATACCTATCTAGCCAGGATAATTTTCTTCAATAAAACAGGTATAGTTACTTTAGCAACTAACATAACAGCATGCTTGCATTATAAATTTTAAAATGATAAATATATGCTTACATTTTTATTTTTTTCTACCTACCTACCTACCTACCTACCTACCTATTTATATATTTATACTGGCTGCACCACACAACATGTGAGATCTTAGTTCCCTGACCAGGAATTGAACCTGTGTTCCTGCTTTGGAAGTGCAGAATCTTAACCACTGGACTACTATGGAAGTCCCCTGTATTTTTAAAAGTTACAATACTTCTTACATTTCAGTACTAAACAACTGGGAAATTATGCCATGTTTATCTGCCTGCATTCTTTTTTTAATAATTTGGAAAAAAAATACCTGTCCTATTCCACTTGGTAAATTGTTAAAATATACAATTTTACATTTATAATTAACTTAAAAGGAGAGAAAAACTAAAATTTTTGCCTAGGGTGTTGTGTCAGGAAAATCGTGCATCAAGGAATTGCTTCTTTAGAGACACTGAAAAAACACAATCTTATATACAGAAAACCCTGATTCTACAATAAAATCTGTTAGAATTAATATATGAATTCAACAAATACAAAATTAACACACAAAAGTCAGCTGCATTTTTAACAGAAGAGGAAATTGTAAAAACAATTCAATTTTTAACACATTAAAAGAATAAAATATTAGCATAAATTTAAGGAGAAGATATATGTTGAAAACTATAATATATTGCTGAAAAAATATGAAAGACTACATAAAAAAATGGAAACATTTCCCATATTCATGGATTGAAAGGCTTAATATTATTAAAATGACTACTAAAGTGATCCAAAGAGTCAGTACA
The DNA here is from genome assembly GCA_006410675.1 of Oreotragus oreotragus. NCBI lineage: Eukaryota > Metazoa > Chordata > Mammalia > Artiodactyla > Bovidae > Oreotragus > Oreotragus oreotragus. The sequence goes on from SJYX01024633.1 coordinate 32,047, forward strand.
ATGCTACTGAAATCCCAACAAGGTTTTTCACAGAAATAGAAAAACCAATCTTAAAATTCATACAGAATCCCAGGTGACTATGAATAATAAAAACAATCTTGAAAAAGAGGAATGAAGTTGTAGAATTCATATTACTTGATTTCAAAACTTACTCCAAAGCTACAGTAATTAAAGCATTAATTAAAGCAAAAGGACATTCAGACCAATGGAATAGAATAGGGAGTTCAGAAGTAAAGTTCTACATAGATGACCAACTGATTTTTGACAAGGGTGCCAAGACCACTCACTAAAGGAATGCATAGTCTTTTAAACAAACATTAGTGCAACAAATGAATAGCCACATGTAAAGGAATGAAGTCAGACTTGTACCTCATATTCTACACAAAAAAATAACTAAAAATAGATCCAAAACATAAACATAAAAGCAAAAATTAAAATACTCTTAGAAGAAAACACATGGGAAAATATTCACGACATCAGATTTGGCAATGAATTCTTGGGTTCAGAAGCAAGAAAAGAGAACATAGATAAACTGAACTCCATCAAAATAAAACTTCTGTGCATCAAAGGACACTATCACGAGAGTGAAAAGACGACCCACAAAATGGGAGAAAGTATTTGCTAGTTATATATCTGATAAGACAGTAACACCTAGAATATATAAAGAACTCCAATAACATAAGAAAATTACAAGCAACCTAATTTAAAAAATGGGTGGAAGAGCTGAATGGCCATTTCTCCAAAGATATACATATGGTCAATAAGCACATGAAAAGATGCACATAATTATTCAAAAGGGAAATGAAAGTCAAAACCACAGACAGTATAACACTCTGCACCTATTAGGATTAGCTGATAACAAGTAATGGAAAGGATGTGGAAAAACTGGAACTTTTGTGCACTGGCTAGTGGAAATGTTAAATGGCACAGTCAGTTTCAAAAACAGCTGGACAATTCCTCAGAAAGCCAAACATATAATTTCCATGTTACCCAGCAATTCCACTCATTAGTCTATACACCAAAAAGAACGGAAAATAGGAATTCAAACAAAACCTGCATGACAATGTTCACTGCAGCATTATTCACAATAGCTAAAAAGTGGAAACAATCCAGTATCTATCAATAGATATATGGACAAACAAAATGCACATACATATCGTGGGATACTATTCAGTCATAGAAAGGATGAAATTCTGACATGCTTCAACATCAATGAAGCTTGAAACCATTATGCTAAATGAAATCAGACACAAAAGAACAAATACTATATTATTCCAACTTATGTAAGATATCTAGAATTGGAAAATTAAAAGAGAAAGAAAGCAAATTAGAGGTTACTAGGGGCTGGGTGTAGGTGGTAATGAAGAGTTATTGTTAATGGATATAGAGTTCTATTTGGGAGGATAAAGTTCTGGGATTTCCAGTTTCCAGCCTGGCAAGTAAGGAGAAAAGAAGTTAACACTCTGTCCTAGCAACAAGTAAAAAGCTGAACAACTGAAAAATCAACTACAGTACTCTTTTTAGATCAGAGAAGTGAGGTCATAGGGAAAATATGAAAGAAAAAAAAAAACACCCCAAAATTGGATCGGCAAATATGATGAATAACAATTTAACAGAGCAGAAACCTCTGCAGGAATGAGTGCCAGAGCAGGAAAACCTGAGTTGTTGACAAACTGCTGGAGACTCAGTGTAAATAAGAGTGACAGACTGAAGATCAAAACCAGAGTAAGATATGGCAGGGATATGGGAATTGCAACTATGATTAATATGCAAAGGGCACTAATGGAAAAAATAAACAACATGCAAGAACAGATGGATAATGTAAGCAGAGAGATGGACATTCTCAGAAAGAAAAAAATGATGCTAGAGATAAAAAAGAACAATGTAAGTAAAATGAGGAAAGCCTCTGAGTGGCTCATTTGTAAATGGACAAGGCTGAAGAAAGAATCTCTGAGCTTCAGGATATAACAACAGAAATTTCTGAAACTAAAAAGCAAAGAGAAAAAAAAACAAAAAACACCCTCAAAAAAACCTCCCAATATCCAAGAACTGTGAGACAACTACAAAAAGTGTGAAATTTATGTATAAGAGGAGAGAAATAAACAGAAGCAATAGGATTGAGAATTGCCCCAAATTAATGTTAGACACCAAATAACAGATCCAGGAAGCTCAGGGAACACTAAGCAGGATAAAAGGCCTCAAACTACATCTAAGCATATCACATTCAAACCTCAGAAAATAACAGATGAAAAAGCCTTGGGAGAAGCCAGAAGGGGGAAAAACATTTTACCTATGGAGAAGCAAAGATTAAAAATTACATCTGACTTCTCCTAAGAAATGAAAGGAGGAACAGAATAGAATAAAATATTTAAAGGGCTGAGACAAAAACCTACTAATCTAGAATTCTATACCCTGTGAAATTATCCTTCACTCTTGCCTGGAAAATCCAATGGACGGAGTAGCCTGGTGGGCTGCAGTCCATGGGATCGCTAACAGTCGGACAGACTGAGCAACTTCAGTTTCACTTTTCTCTTTCATGCATTGGAGAAGGAAATGGCAACCCACTCCAGTGTTCTTGCCTGGAGAATCCCAGGGACGGAGGAGCCTGGTGGGCTGCCGTCTATGGGGTCACAGAGAGTCGGACACGACTGAAGTGACTTAGCAGCAGCAGCAGTAAAGGAGAATAAAGACATTCTCAGATAACAGAAACTGAGGGAATTTGTTGCCAGCACACCTGCCTTATAAGAAATACCTTTTGAGAGAGAAGGGAAATGATACATGATAGAAATTTGGATTTGCATACAGAAAGGAAAAGCATCAAAGAATCAATAACCTGTGGCGGATTCATGTTGATGTAAGGCAAAACCAATTAAAAAAAAAATCTTGAGAGGAAAAAAAGCATCAATAACTGAAGGCAAAATAAAAACTTATTTTTCTTATTCTTAATTGATCTAACACATAATAGTTTAAGGTAATAAATGGCAACAATGTATTTGATAATGTATGCTTATGTATATAAGAGCTTCCCTGGTGGCTCAGACAGTAAAGGATTTGCCTGCAATGCAGGGACCTGGGTTCGATCCCTGGGTCAGGAAGATCCCCTGGCAAAGGGAATGGCAACCCACTTCAGTATTCTTGCCTGGAGAATTGCATGGACAGAGGAGCAGCGGGCTACAGTCCATGGGGTTGTGAAGAGTAGGACACAAATGAGTGCCTAACACACTCATCTATATACATGGTTAAGTAAAAGTGAAACGAATGATACTGCAATGACACAAGGGATAGGAGGGAAAAAATTGGGTATATAGGTAATTTTAGTGAAGCACCATGTGTTATTTGAAAGAGGACTTAGTTATAAATGAATAGTACCAACTCTAGGGCAAGAACTGGAAAACAGTTTTTTAAAAAAGCACAAATGATATGCTAAGAAAAGAGAGAAATGGAATCATAAAATGCTGTTATAACCACAAATGGCAGGAAAAAAATGTAAAGTACAAACCAAAGAACAAGAGTAACAAATAGAAAATAACAACAAACATGGTAAATATTAGTCCAATTATATTAATAATCACTTTAAATGTCAATGATTCAAATACACAGAGACTGTCAGAGTGGATAAAAAAAAAAAAGCCCTAACTATATGTTGTCTACAAGATATCAACTTTAAATACAGAGACACATACAGATTCAAAGTAAATAGATGTAGAAAGATATACCATGATACCACCAATAAGAAAGCAGGAGTAGGTATACTAATTTCAGAGATAGCATACTTCAGAGCAAGGAAGACACCCAGGATAAAGGGGGGCATAACCTAATGACAGAGGTCAATATTCCAAGAAGACATAACCAATCCTAAGGTGTATGTACCTAACAACTGGGTGTCAAAACATGTGAGGCAAAAACTGACAGCGCTGCAAGGAAAACAGAAGAATCCACTATTATAGTTGGAGACTTTAACATCCCTCTCAGAAAAGGAGCGATCTAGCAGGCAGAAAGTTGGTAAGGATATAGTTGAACTTAACAGCTTCATCAATCAAGTGAGTATAATTGACATTTATAGACTATTTCATTCAACAATAGCAGATTACACATTCTTCCCAGACTTGCACACAACATTCACCAGATAGACTATACTTGGGCCATAAAACACACCTTAACAAATTAAAAAAAGAAATCATATGATGTCTGCTCTTAGACCACAATGGAATTAAACTAGAAATCAGTAACAAAAAGATAGCTGGTAAAGCCCTAAATGCTTGGAAATTAAACAGCACAGTTCTAAGCAACACATAGGTCAAAAAATATTTTGAAATAAATGGAGAAGTTCTGGAAATCAATGTTTGTGATGGCTGTACCACACTGTAAATGTACTTTATGACAAAGAACTGTACATATTAAAATGATTAAAATGGTAAATTTTATGTTTTATATACATATTTTACCACAATAAAAATTTCTGTGCTTATAAATGAAACTATTAGTATTTAAGGTTTAATCCCTCAATATACTCTAATATATCCAATACTTAAAAATTTCACCATTTAGGGTGTAATTTTAATTAGAACGCAACCATTCAACTATTCTTAAGTGGTGTTAACACATTTCCAAAATTAATTTTGCTATGATAATGGATTGTTAAACATCCATTTCAGATTCTTCTTAAATAATTAAGGAAGACTTTTGTGACTGTTGTGAAGAAAATAAGAAATCTTAATTTAAGACATTTCTACAAAGGTTGCAAAACTACAACTTCACGTACCTTATAACCATCAGGTTTAATATATTGAAGTAAAAATATCCTACATAAGTTTCTTTAAAAATTTTTCAACAAAAAATGATATACTTTGTTCTGCTCTTATGTTTGCAATTGAAGATACTACTAATTTTAGACTCTGCTCTGGGGTTTAAAAGTTGCATCCACGGTTCTGAGAAAATGAGGATCACTGACAAGTTCTTAATAATTACAATAATTTATCTTTTTGCATTATACCCATAATTGTCTCTAATTTGGGTATGGCTTATTTTTATACAGATTAAAATGAGAAGATGGGAGAAAGTGCTTAACTGAAGTTTCACACCAACCCAACTCTTTACCATTTTCTTGTTAGTATTTATGTCTCATTCTCTATTACTAACAACTATATGCTAAGATATTCTATAGAAAATCTGTGACTAAATATACTTACCTTCCTAAGCATCAATTACCTATACCTTTACTATTCATTCCAATCTAATTAGCACCCATGTATTAGTTATTCTAACCATTACTCATTTAGTAGGCAATTTCCAACAGTATTCTAAAATGTAAACAAAAAACATCAAGGGTATTAATTCAATCTTATAAAGTATTTGAGAGGAATTAAGTTCCTTTTCAAAAGAGTGTAAGTATGAAACTGTTTGCATAGGTTATTAATGAACTGTGATGAGCTCTGATATTAAGTAACATAAGAGTATTGAGTAAAATGATCTACCATATTAAGCAGGTTACATTCAGCAGTGGTTCTGAATAAACTGAGGGATAGGAAAAAAAAGATAAAAGAAATGGTGGACAAGGTTTCACTTGAAAAATATGTTTCTCCCTAAAAACACCAAACATGGATTGAGCACACACAACTTTATTCCAGGGTATGTCTGTGGTCACTAGAATGATTTTTGAATGCAGGTGTCAGCTACAGCAAAATGGTGGTGTAGGTTTTAAAAGACATGGGCCATTAAAACCATTTCACTATACCTCTCATAAATCCTAAGGCAGTAAAATCTATTTTAATGAATTAAGACTTATTTTATCTGCTGTATTAATTTTAGTTAAAATTTATTATAAAGCACATTTTAAATGCTTTGTAATAATTTACATGTTCATTTTTTCCCTTTCCCTCAATCAATATAAATGTCATATCCATCTCTGTATGGGGATATGAATTATAATTTCACCCATCTGAACATATACAGTAGTTTTTCAATTTGTCAAATGCCCATTTTCTTGAAGGCAAATGCTTTTTTAAGACTATAACCTTCAATCATATCATTAAGGAAAACAGTTTACTCTGCAACAGTTTTTTACTGTTTTTTAAGACAGTACTAGGTGAAGAACAAAGTACTCAGAAATAGCTCTTAATCAATTAGATTTACTTGCTCACATATTTTACTAAGATTCTAACTGAGCACTTTTTTCCTTAGCACTTACTTTTTTGGTCAAAGAGTCATCAGAATCTGAAGGCATTCTTGTTGACACATGAAATATTACTTCAACTGTAGAGGTAGCAAAATATGGTGTGGTCAATCCAGTGCTTTTATTTTTTTGTAGTCCTCCCATGAAACCACAATGGTTTGTAAGATTTACCTAGAAGCAATGAAAAGACACAGAATGTTTATTAACAAAACCAAACTAAACTCACTATGGAAAAAGACTCAAGTCTCTCACTTTGCACAAATATGAGGAATGAAGTCTTTTGCATACTACCAACCATGGCTTGTCCCAGAATTATTAGTTAGAACTATCCTATACACTGGTAGATCTTCTTAAGTATCTGCTGCGGCTAAGTCGCTTTAGTCGTGTCCGACTCTATGCAGCCCCATAGATGGCAGCCCACAAGGCTCCTCCGTCCCTGGGATTCTCCAGGCAAGAACATTGGAGTGGGTTGCCATTTCCTTCTCCAATGCAGGAAAGTGAAAAGTGAAAGTGAAATCGCTCAGTCATGTCTGACTCGTAGCGACCCCATGGACTGCAGCCTACCAGGCTCCTCTGCCCATGGGGTTTTCCAGGCAAGAGTGCTGGAGTGGGTTGCCATTGCCTTCTCCGTCTTAAGTATCTGAAGATCTCTAATTAGTAGGAACTAATTAGCAAAGGAATCAACTGCTGAGCGCAGCCCACCAGGTTGTTAGGCTATTAGGTGTTAAATTGTAAAGGCTGGGGGGGAGACATCAAGGGCAGAGAGTAAAAACCAAGTGGCAAAAATCAAGACTGGAAATGATCTGGGGAAAAGTTAAAAAAAAAAAACAACAAACAAAAAACAGTAATGTCAGTTTGATTAAATACTTTGGTGTGACATATTTATTCATCAAAACTGGCTGCCTAATTATTAGTACCTATCATAGCCCAGAACAAAAATACAAAAATGTACACTTCAAATGCATTAAAAAAACTTCAAAGTAATCTGTGCAGACTTTTAAATCTCTTTTTCCAATTATATCAGGGTCATTTCACTGGACTTGTTCGATGCACAGACTTGCTCATTGTAGAAAACTAAAGAAACATTGTAAAGAAAAAACCAAAACTTAAACACTGCTTGTATCTCTCCATTCAGAGAAAATAGCTATATATATGCTTGTAAAAAACAAAATATAAATAAGTGCAAAGTAGACAAGAGGATGAGATGGCTGGATGGCATCATTGACTCGATAGATGTGAATCTGAGTGAACTCTGGGAGTTGGAGATGGACAGGGAGGCCTGATGTGCTACAATTCATGGGGTCGCAAAGAGTTGGACATGACTGAGTGACTGAACTGAACTGAGAGACTTACAAAAGCAAATTTCTGCATATTTGAACTGAACATATCTCTACTAGCAGAATATCCTACTAATGGCTGAATGTATGAATAACAAGTTAGCTGTCATTCCGTTACCATAAGATTTCCTCATTTATAATGTTTTAAACATATTTTTAACTCAGTAATACATTCATATAATTAAAAGTTCAAAAGCTACACTGGTATTTTTTCTTCCATATTTCTCATCTCTAGCTACTCAGTTTCACTCTAACAAAGCAATTTCTTAAGTACGCTTCCAAAAATGTTCTCTATATACAATTAAATTTTAAAGGTATGTATGTGTGCGTGCACACACATAAAACATAGATATACAATGTTCTGCAACTTGCTTTAACGCACTTAAAACGTAAGTAAAGAGCCTCATCTTTTTCTTTTTATGACTTCACAGAAGTCCCTTTTCTTGATGTACAATAATTTAGCGCCCTACTTGAAGGATATTTAGACTTTCCCAGTCTTTTGCTATTACAGTCAATGCTGCAATGGATAACACTGAACACGTATCATGCTGCATTTGTGAAAATAGATCTGTAGGACAGTCAAAAGTGGAAATGTAAGTCAAAGGACATGTGCATTTCTGATCTTGAAACCCACTACCAAATTGCTCCCTGTAGATTGTACCAACAGGTGCATGACTGTTTCCCTCATATGCTCTCAAATATATTATCAAAATGTATGACCTCTGCTGTTAGGTAAAAAAATGATATTTTAAGTGTACATTTTTGTTGTTTTCTTTTAGTGAGAAAGTTATTTAGTTTCAAGTCAATTTTCTGAGTACATGAAGGAGAAAGTATAAGTTTAGTGCTCCTTGCTATAAAACAGTTCTGTAACGTGCAGAACTCTATTTTTTAATAAAATGTTTTATCTGGAGATTAAGTATAGATTTACAAAGCTCTAAGAAATAACAGAAAGAGATCTAATGTACCCTTTGCTCAGATTCCCCCAATGCAGAACCATATTATAACCAGGATTCTGATATTGATATGATTGAGACAACATTTTCATCACCGCAAGGATTCCCCGTGTTACCCTGTTACACGACCCACACCCACTTCCCCGCTACCCCACCTCCTTCTTAATGCTTGGCAATCACTAACTTGTTCTTTACTACTAAAACTGTCATTTCATGAATGTTATGTAAGTGGATTATATGGCATGTAACTTTTCCAAGTGTTTGGAGATTTTCCCATTCTTTCTCTGTTAATGATTTCAAGTTTGATCCTACTGTAGCTGGAAAATACCCTGTATGATTTCAACACCTTAAAATGTGAAGTTTCTTTTAATGGTTCATACATGGTCTATCTTGGCATATGTTCCTTAGACAATGAAAATATGTTATGATACTGCTGGAGTGTTTTGTATAAATTTCGTTAGGTCCTATTGGTTGTTGGTGGTGTTGAGACCCTCTATATACTTGCTGATTTTCTGTCTACTTCTCTCAGTTGTTGAGAGAGGGGTAAAGTCTCCATTTTTTGGCGAATCTGCCTATTTCTTCTTTTGGTTCTATCATCTCTGCTTCACTTATTTTGCAGTTCTATTGTTTGCTGCACACATGTTTAGGATTTTTAAGTCTTCTTAGTTGACTGACCTTTTTATCATTGTTATAGAATGTGCCTTATCTCTGATAATTTTCTCTGCTCTGAAGCCTACTTTATCTAATATAAATTCAGTCACTCTGGCTTTAAGATTTGCACAATATAATTTCTTCTGTCCATTTATTTTCTACCAGCTTATATTATTATACTCGAAGTGAGTTTCTTTTACAGTGCATATAAGTGAGTCATGTTCTTTAATCCACTCAGCCAATTTTTTGGAAAAAAAAAAAAAATTTATTTATTTGGCTGCCGTGGGTCTCAGCTGAAGCACATGGGATCTTTCAGCATGCTGGATCTTTCATTGCAGCATGCTAGCTCTTTGCTGTGGTTTGTAGGTTTCTCTATCAGGTTGTTGTGTACAGGCTTTAGAGCATGTGGGCTCAGCAGCTGCAGCACATGCATGGGCTTAGTTGCCCTGCAATTTATGGGATCTTGGTTCCCTGACCAGGGATCAAACCTGCTTCTCCTGCACTGGAAGGTGGATTCTTAACCACTGGAGCACCAGGGAAGTCCTGACTCTGCCAATTTTAATTGTTATACTTAGATCATTAATATTTCCTGTAATGACAGATATATTAGAGCATAAGCTCACCATTTTATTTTTTGTTCTCTGCACATTTGCTGTTTTATTTTTTCTATCTCCTACGGGTTACCTGAAACATATTTTAGAACTCTGATTTTAGTTATCATTTTGAGTGTATCTTCTGTTATATGTTTCTTACTGGTTTACCTTGGTATTTATATTAAACATACCTTATTACAGTCTACTGATGTTGTCATTTTACCAGTTTGACTAAAACATAGAAACCCTATGTCACCTTATGTCCTTTAACACTCCCCTGGTTTGTAATATAATTGCCATATTTGCTTGGTGGTGGTGTTTAGTTGCTAAGTTGTGTCTGACTCTTTTGCGACCCCCATGGACTGTAGCCTGCAAAGCTCCTCTTCCATAGGATTTCCCAAGCAAGAATACTGGAGTGGGTTGCCATTTCCTTCTCCAGGGGATATTTCCAACCCAGAGATTGAACCCACATCTCCTGATTTACAGGCGGATTCTTTTACACTGAGCCACATGGGAAGCCCAGTTTCCAGTATACTATAGTCATATATGTGTTCTTTACATATATTTCCCCCTCACACCACAATTACTGAAGCCCACGTGCCTAGAGCCCAAGTGCCGTAACAAGAGACGCCACTGCAATGAGAAACCCGTGTGACGCAACGCAGAGCAGCCCCCGTCAGACGCGGCCAGAGAAAGCCACACACAGCAGGGAAGGCAGCGCAGCCAACAGCGAGCAAACTAAGAATAAAAACTAAAAAGTGGGTTCCTCCATTTATACATATATTTAAATATGAATTAAAATTTTAATATATGATGAATATATATGTATATTCATCAAAATCTCAGAGCACAAATTTTGCTGATCCAATATATATATAATGTCTGCTATTAATGACAAATCAATCAGCCACATCAAATTCATTTTCTGTTAGAACATGTCTGCCTCACCATTTTACAATTTAAATAAACATACTAATTCAAATCTATTACAAACACCTCACTTCCCAGCTATAATTATTAACACAAATTGGTTCAGGAACCTTGACATGAATTGGTTGCTAGCATGACATAAAGTGCAGCACCTTCCAATATTTCCTGCTTTGCGATTGGCGATACTCTCTATCAGGAACATGCCCTCTTGAATGAACTGTCTCTTTTTTGGGTACAAAACCTTAGAGGGCAATGCAGACCTCAGGTGAGTGAGAGGTATTCTTTAACAAAGATGAATAACAGAAAAGGAGAGGCGAGAGACTGGGAGAAGGGTTCTCACACATTAATTTTAGTAAAGTTGAGGATCTAGAAACTTATCTCCTCATAACTAACCATGCCAGCATGGTTAGTCAGAATCCTTGGGACAGTCCTAGAATATTTATATCTTCATTTTAAGATCACTAGTCTAATGGTCATAATTGTGAGGAAAATCTGGATCTTTTAAGTCTATGAATTTAGCACACTCTGACAAAATATTATATGATAAAATAGTCAAGATTTCCTAAGTCCCAACTGCTGCTGTCTTTGTAGATGAGATATAAGGCAAAAACAATAACAAATTCATTGTTAAGTTGCTGAGTCTCCTAAAATAATGCTTCTAAAGTAAACTGAAAGGAAAAAGAAAACTGCTGCTTCCAAATAGAAATAAAATGATATTTCTATAATTTAGAAACAATACCTCCCAACCAAGACCAGCTACAAAATCTTCATATGCTTGACTTCCTCCTGTATTGGTGAGAATGGAATGTTTGTCTTCTTGTCCTTCAGCAACATAAAATACTGCAATCTTGTGTGTCTCTCGGCTATAAAACAAAAGATTTCACCATTCATTCAATCATTAATTTGTCCAATAATAAACTTCTAAATATGGAGCAATAAAAAAGATGAAAATGAATTAAACCTTATAATCTACAGAGAGATCTAAGTAACTATAAGTAAAAAATTCTGAAAGTTACAAAACTGTGATTTGGACAGAAGAAAAGCATGATTACTTCTGACTGAGAAATTAGACAGAAATTTAAAAGAGAAGGTAATATTAAGTTCGGTAAAGGCAACTAAGATTTGACAGATAAAGAAGAGAAGGTATCAGGAAAGACACATAGGTGTGAATGCACAAAGCACCCTGTTGTACAATGCAGCTGAATCCCTGAGTTAGAGGGACTGTGTTTTAGAACTAAAACTAAGTAGGAGTACAGAGATGAATAAGAAATGATCCATTTCTCCCAATTATAAGAAATTCATACATAAATACTATAAAACTTTATGAAATAACTGACAAATTCTGAGACATTTTAGTTTTAGTTTTCCCTAAAATTAAAAATGCTCCTAAAAGCAAACTTCTTGTATGAAATTTGGCTTTCCAAGATAACAATAAATGACTCAAGCAAACAACTATCAATGTACTTCTAATTCAAAGACACAAAGTAGTAAGTAAAGGAAATGGAAAAAGATGCTATGCAAACAGTAATCAAAAGAGCTGATGTTGCTATATTAGACTTTTAAATAAAAATGTTACAGGTAGTTCAGAGAGACATCTTAGAGTGAGGTGGGGGTTGCTTTGGGTACAAGGGATTCTTTTTTCCATTCTGTATATGTATGTCATTAATCTGACAAGTCTCCTTCCTCCCCATTTGTCTGTCCCCATTCCCATATTTGTATGGTACAAGCAATAAAGACTAAAAAGCTATTAGAGCTAGTAAATGACTTCAGAAAGGATTTAGGATATAGTATCAACATACAAAAAACCAACTGTACTTTTAGAAACTAATAATGAACAATCCAAAAACAAAATAAAGAAAGCTATTTCTTTTATAATAGCATCAAAAATATACAATAATAAAAATGCTTAACAATAATACTTTGTACTAACAAAAGTACAAAACTTAAATACTCTGAAAGTCACAAAATGTTTTTGAAGAAAAGTAAATATCTTTAAAAAATCCCATATTCATGGACTTAAAAACTTATTATGATATTTACCAAACTGATTATAAATTTAATATAACTTTTACCAAAATCCTAGCTTCCTTTTTTTGTAGAAGTTGATAAGCCGATTCTAAAATTCACAAGAAAATGCAAAAAATTCAAAATAGTCAAAATAATCTTGAAAAAGAAGAATGAAATCAGAGGACTCATAATTCCCAGTCTTAAAGCCAGCTACAAAACTGTAGCAATCAATGGACCGTGGTACTATCATGGAAGTGAAAGTAGTTCATTCCTGGCCGACTCTTTGTGACCCCCTGGACTATAGCCTGCTAGGTGCCTCTGCCCTGGAATTCTCCAGGCAAGGATACTGGAGTAGGCCGCCATTCCCTTCTCCAGGGGGTCTTCCCAACCCAAGGATCGAGCCTGGGTCTTCTGCACTGCAGGCAGACTCTTTACCATCTGAGCCACCAGGGAAGCCCGTGGTGTTACCATAGCAGAGACATATATATGTGGTCTTTTGTGCCAGGATTTTTAGCACAGTGTTTGCAAAATTCACCTATGTTGCAGCGTGTGTCAGCAGTTCATTTCTTCTTATCCCTGAATAACACTGCATTTGTGATTGTACTATATTTTGTTTATTCATAAGTTGTTGGATATTTGCGTTAGTTTCACTTCTCGGCTGTTATGAATAATGCTGCTATAAACATTTGTGTCATTTTTTAATGGACAAAAAAGGCTTTTTGCAACAGTACCAAGCCAACTCAATGGGAGAAAAAAATTAGTGTTAACAACGCATGGTCCTGAGGGAACTAGATATCTGTAATGCAAAAGAATAAAGTTGGAATCTTACCTTACACCATATACAAAAATTAAAAAGCATCACAGACCCTAAATATAAGGTCTAAAATTATAAAAATCTTATTAAAAAGTTCACAGAACTATAAAATGTCCATGTAAAAAATGACACGAATGTTTACAGCAGGATTATTCATAACAGCCAAGAAGTGAAACTAATGCAAATGTCCATCAATTTATGAATGAATAAACAAAATGCAGTATATTCACAAATGAGTGTTATTCAGGGATAAGAAGAAATGCAGTGCTGACACACGCTGCAACACAGATGAATTCTGAAAACACAGTGCTAAGAAGCCCTCACGAAAGACCACATAGGTTTGATTCCTATTAAATATCCAGAATAGGCAGATCTGTAGAGAAAGAAAGTAGATAAATGTTGTCTACAGCTGGTAAGTGGAGAAGGCAATGGCACCCCACTTCAGGACTCTTGCCTGGAAAATCCCATGGATGGAGGAGCCTGGTAGGCTGCAGTCTATGGGGTTGCTAGGAGTCGGACATGACTGAGTGACTTCACTTTCACTCTTCACTTTCATGGATTGGAGAAGGAAACAGCAACCCACTCCAGTGTTCTTGCCCGGAGAATCCCAGGGACAGGGGAGCCTGGTGGGCTGCCGTTTCTGGGGTCACACAGAGTCGGACACGAATGAAGTGACTCAGCAGCACAGCTGGTAAGTAGTGGGTAGTGTTCAGGGGTAATGGAGAATGACTAGTAATGGGAATAATGTTTCTTTTTGAAGGAAATACTCTAAAATTGCTGTGACAGCTGTCTATGAATATACTAAAAACATGTACACTTTGACTGAACCTTATGGTATGTGAATTACATCTCAAGAAAGATGTTAGAATTTAAACTGGAAGTATGAAGTAAATTTAAGTTGGAAGTATGTGTAAATTCTGATCCTGGCAGAGAGGGGACCTCTCAGTGTTCTCAATATTCCAGGGAAACGGCTATCAGCTAGAACTCATAAATCACAATTAATAAAGTTGAGCAGAGTTATATAGAAATGTTCACCTATTACTAAGTCACAAAGAGAAATACATGTGCCAAATAGGAAAATTTACAAAAGAAATCTTTAAAATGCAAAAGTAAAAGAGGAATCACTTTATATTGTCTATGACCTTTTCAAGATTTGTAAAAGTAGAGCTTGTTGTTGTTTGGTTGCCCAGTCGTGTCTGACTCTGCGACTCCATGGACTGCAGGACTCTCCTGTGAAGGAGACCTTACCTGCCCTTTAACATCAATGTTAATTTTTCACCATTCCTTCTTATTTTTCTACTTACTACTTCTACTAAAATACTTGGTATATATCGGATTGCCATTAAATTATTATGTACCGCAACAGTGAGTGAATGAAGTAAAGAAGATTAGAAAAAAATGAGTTTAGTGAACTTGTAGGCACAAATATGGAGAAGGCAATGGCACCCCACTCCAGTACTCTTGCCTGGAAAATCCCATGGACGGAGGAGCCTGGAAGGCTGCAGTCCATGGAGTTGCTGGGGGTCGGGCACGACTGAGCGACTTCACTTTCACTTTTCACTTTCATTCATTGCAGAAGGAAATGGCAACCCACTCCAGTGTTCTTGCCCGGAGAATCCCAGGGACGGGGGAGCCTGGTGGGCTGCCATCTATGGGGTCGCACAGAGTCAGACACGACTGAAGCGACTTAGCAGCGGGCACAAATATTCTATAGTAAGTCCAATACAGGCAAAATATTATGAGCTTGCTATTGGAGAATTAAAAATGAAATATGCTAAGTTACAAGCACTGTTTTCCTATATATACATTGCAATAGAAAGAATAATAAAAATAATTGAGATTTGAAATTTAGAAATATGGTAGTTCAACCATGCAGAATAGGAATGAGTTAATTCAGTAAAAAAAAAAAAACAAAAAACAGAGGATATGTAAATGGTTGAAGAGATAAGACTATAAAGAAAGTATCTTTTCATTTTCTTTCTTCCTAATCCTGCAGACAAATAATCAGGTTTGTTTCCAGATTCTTGGCTTAAGAAGCAGCTCAAAGTTGCTTTACTATCTATCACATAATTAGAATGAATTTTTACTTGAACCCATTATGTCAGAAGAAGAAAGGGAACTGGTTTCATTATTTAATTCTTATAAAAAAGCAAAATAAATGTCATGTGTTCATTTGGCATATAATATCAAAAAGAGAATCTATGCTGTCTCAGTGAAGATGTCCTCCATATACTCCAGCTATATATGAGAATGGAAGTAGTTTAGCAGGAGCCAAAAAATAGAAAAGCATAAGGTAATGTAAAGCAACCATGAATAGCCAAGATTGGCTGGTATGGCCTGAGTTCTAAAGAATCTGATCAGGCATTGGAAAGTCACTAAGTGAAGTGAAGTGAAGTCGCTCAGTCGTGTCCGACTCTTTGTGACCCCATGGACTGTAGCCTACTAGGCTCTTCTGTCCATGGGATTTTCCAGGCAATAGTCCTGGAGTGGATTGCCATTTCCTTCTCCAGGGGATCTTCCCAACCCAGGGATCGAACCAGGGTCTCCTGCATTGTAGACAGACGCTTTACCATCTTAGCCACCAGGGAAGTCCAGAAGTCACTAAGGAATAAATAAAAATTTTACTTTAGAACAGGTAATTTTAACATGACTTTTGAAGTCGGGGAAAAGAAACATTTAAAGAGAGAACAGACACATGATAAAAAAAAAATAACTAAAAAGAAAAGAGAGAACAGATGACAGTATTGAATTTTTAGGGGATATAATACTCATGAGGTTTTTAGGGCAGAAACTATCCTGTATTATATTGTAATGAGGTATGTGCACTCAGCCACTTCATTTGTGTCTGACTCTTTTGCGACCACATGGACTATATAGCCCACCAGGCTCCTCTGTCTATGGGATTCTCCAGGCAAGAATACTGGAGTGGGCTGACACGCCCTCCGCCAGGTGATCATCCCGACCCATGTCTCTTGTGTCTCCTGCATTGCAGGTGGATTCTTTACCGCTGAGCCATGGGGGAAGCCTGAATGGTATATATGTGTCATTATACATTTGTTAAATCTCATTATCTCATACAATATACAATGCCAAGAGTGAACTCTAACATAAAATTCAGTTAATATAACATATCAATATTGGGTCATCATTTTAACAAATGTACCACAATGATACAATATAAAAATAACTATGTATGACCCACAATCACAAAACTAACCAATCTAGTCACTTGGACCACAGCCTTGTCTAACTCAATGAAACTAAGCCATGCCATGTAGGGCCATCCATGGGTCATGGTGGAGAGTTCTGACAAAATGTGGAGAAGGGAATGGCACACCACTTCAGTATTCTTGCCTTGAGAAACCCCATAAATAGTATGAAAAGGCAAAAAGCTAGGACACTGAAAGATGAACTCCCCAAGTCAGCAGGTGCCCAATATGCTACTGGAGATCAGCGGATAAATATCTCCAGAAAGAATGAAGGGATGGAGCCAAAGCAAAAACACCACCCAGTTGTGGATGTGACTGGTGATAGAAGCAAGGTCCAATGTTATAAAGAGCAATACTGCATAAGAACCTGGAATGTTAGGTCCATGAGTCAAGGCAAATTGGAAGCAGTCAAACAGTAGATGGCAAGAGTGAACATCGACATTTTAGGAATCAGCGAATGAAAATGGACTGGAATGGGTGAATTTAACTCACATGACCATAATTACTACTGTGGGCAAGAAACCCTTAGAAGAAATGGAGCAGCCATCAACAAAAGAGTCTGAAATGCAGTACTTGGATGCAATCTCAAAAGCAACAGAATGATCTCTGTTCATTTCCAGCAAACCATTTAAAATCACGGTAATCCAAGCCTATGCCCCAACCAGTAATGCTGAAGAAGCTGATTGAACGGGTCTATGAAGACCTACAAGAACTTTTAGAACTAACACCCAAAGATGATGTCCTTTTCATTATAGGGGACTGTAATGCAAAAGGAGGAAGTCAAGAAACACCTGGAGTAACAGGCCAATTTGGCCTTGGAGTACGGAATGAAGCAGGGCAAAGGTTAATAGAGTTCTGCCAAGAAAATGCACTGGTCATAGCAAACACCCTCTTCCAACAACACAAGAGAAGACTCTACACATGGAAATCACCAGATGGCCAACACCAAAATCAGACAGATTATATTCTTTGTGGCCAAAGATGGAGAATCTCTATACAGTCAGCAAAAACAAGACCAGGAACTGACTGTGGCTCAGATCATGAACTCCTTATTGCCAAATTCAGACTTAAACTGAAGAAAGGAGGGAAAAACCACTAGACCATTCAGGTATGACCTAAATTAAATCCCTTACAATTTATACTGTGGGAGGGAGAAATAGATTTAAGAGACTAGATCTGATCGGCAGAGTGCCTGATGAACTACAGATGGAGGTTTGTGACACTGTACAGGAGACGGGATCAAGACCATCCCCAAGAAAAAGAAATGCAAAAAAGCAAAACGGCTGGTTGAGGAGGTCTTACAAATAGCTTTGAAAAGAAGAGAAGTGAAAAGCAAAGGAGAAAAGGAAAGATCTACCCATTTGAATGCACAAAGAACAGCTAGGAGAGATAAGCCTTCCTCAGTGATCAATGCAAAGAAATAGAGGAAAACAACAGAATGGGAAAGACTAGAGATCTCTTCAGGAAAATTAGAGATACCAAGGGAACATTTCATGCAAAGATGGGCTCAGTAAAGGACAGGAATGGTATGGACCTGACACAAGCAGAAGATATTAAGAAGAGGTAGCAAGAATACACAGAACTGTACAAAAAAGATCTTCACAATCTAGATAATCACAATGGTGTGATCACTCACCTAGAGCCAGACATCCTGGAATGGGAAGTCAAGTGGGCCTTAGGAAGCATTACTACAAAGCTAGCGGAGGTGATGGAATTTCAGTTGAGCAATTTCATTTTTCAAATCCTGTGAAAGTGCTACAATCAGTATGTTAGCAAATTTGGAAAATTCGGCAGTAGCCACAGGACAGGAAAAGGTCAGTTTTCATTCCAATCCCAAAGAATGGCAATGCCAATGAATCCTCAGATTACGGCACAATTGCACTCATCTCACATGCTAGTAAAGTAATGCTCAAAATTCTCCAAGCCAGGCTTCAGCAATACATGAACCGTGAACTTCCAGATGTTCAAGCTGGTTTTAGAAAAGGAAAGGGAACCAGAGATCAAATTGCCAACACCTTCTGGATCATAAAAAAAGAAGAGAGTTCCAGAAAAACATCTATTTCTGCTTTATTGACTATGCCAAAGCTTTTGACTGTGTGGATCACAATAAACTGTGGAAAATTCTGAGAGAGATGAGGATAACAGACCACCTGACCTGCCGCCTGAAAAATATGTATGCAGGTCAGGAAGCAACAGTTAAAACTGGACATGGAACAACAGACTGGTCCCAAATAGTAAAAGGAGTACGTCAAGGCTATATATTGTCACCCTGCTTATTTAACTTATATGCAGAGTACATCATGAGAAACGCTGGGCTGGAAGCAGCACAAGCTGGAATCAAGATTGCTGGGAGAAATATCAATAATTTCAGATATACAGATAATACCACCTTTATGGCAGAAAGTGAAGAACTAAAGAGCCCCTTGATGACAGTGAAGAGGAGAGTACAAAAGCTGGCTTAAAGCTCAACATTCAGAACACTAAGATCATGGCAAACACCCTCTTCCAGCAACACAAGAGAGGACTCTACATATGGACATCATCAGATGGTCAACACCAAAATCAGATTGATTATACTCTTTGCAGCCAAAGATGGAGAAGCTCTATACAGTCAACAAAAACAAGACCAGGAGCTGACTGTGGCTCAGATCATGAACTCCTTATTTCCAAATTCAGACTTAAATTGAAGAAAGCAGGGAAAACCGCTAGACCATTCAGGTATGACCTAAATCAAATCCCTTATGATTATACAGTGGAAGTGAGAAATAGATTTAAGGGCCCAGATCTGATAGATAAGAGTTCCTGATGAACTATGGACTGAGGTTCGTGACATTGTACAGGAGACAGGGATCAAGACCATCCCCATGGAAAAGAAATGCAAAAAAGCAAAATGGCTGTCTGGAGAAGCCTTACAAATAGCACTGAAAAGAAGAGAGGCGAAAAGCAAAGGAGAAAAGAAAAGATATAAGCATCTGAATGCAGAGTTCCAAAGAATAGCAAGAAGAGATAAGAAAGCCTTCTTCAGCAATCAATGCAAAGAGATAGAGGAAAACAACAGAATGGGAAAGACTAGAGATCTCTTCAAGAGAATTGGAGATACCAAGGGAACATTTCATGCAAAGAT
>SJYX01024633.1:54224-95819 GCA_006410675.1 Oreotragus oreotragus
ACTGTGGTGTTGGAGAAGACTCTTGAGAGTCCCTTGGACTGCAAGGAGATCCAACCAGTCCATTCTGAAGGAGATCAACCCTGGGATTTCTTTGGAAGGAATGATGCTAAAGCTGAAACTCCAGTACTTTGGTCACCTCATGCGAAGAGTTGACTCACTGGAAAAGACTCTGATGCTGGGAGGGATTGGGGTCAGGAGGAGAAGGGGACGACCGAGGATGAGATGGCTGGATGGCATCACGGACTCAATGGACGTGAGTCTGAGTGAACTCCGGGAGATGGTGATGGACAGGGAGGCCTGGCGTGCTGCAATTCATGGGGTCGCAAAGAGTCGGACACGACTGAGCGACTGAACTGAACTGAAGATCATGGCATCCGGTCCCATCACTTCATGGGAAATAGATGGGGAAACAGTGGCTGACTTTATTTTTTGGGGCTCCAAAATCACTGCAGATGGTGATTGCAGCCATGAAATTAAAAGATGCTCATTCCTTGGAAGGAAAGTTATGACCAACCTAGACAGCATATTAAAAAGCAGAGACATTACTTTGCCAACAAAAGTCCATCTAGTCAAGGCTATGGTTTTTCCAGTAGTCATGTATGGATGTGAGAGTTGGACTATAAAGAAAGCTGAGCGCTGAAGAGTTGATGATTTTGACTTGTGGTGTTGGAGAAGACTCTTGAGAGTCCCTTGGACTGCACAGAGATGCAACCAGTCCATCCTAAAGGAGATCAGTCCTGAGTGTTCTTGGAAGGACTGATGTTGAAGCTAAAACTCCATTACTTTGGTCACCTGATGTGAAGAACTGACTCATTTGAAAAGACTTTGATGCTGGGAAAGATTGAAGGCGGGTGGAGAAGGGGACGACAGAGGATGTGATGGTTGGATGGCATCACTGACTCAATGGACATGAGTTTGCATGAACTCTGGGAGTTGGTGATGGAAAGGGAGGCCTGGTGTGCTCCTGTTCATGGGGTTGCAAAGAGTCAGACATGACTGAGTGACTGACTTGAACTGAATATTCATTTTATGAATCTGGCTGTAACATTAATTTTAAAAACATGAGAACAGACAAAAATTTAACTAAAATATTCTAATAGATGAACCATGCCCTCATTAAATATGAAATTCTAGTAAATTTAACCCAGCAAGAAGTCATAGGACCTAGGAAGGTTTATCCCAAGAATGGAAGAATTACTTAATATGAACGATCTAATTAATATGTATCAACTTGGTAAGAAAGCAAAGGCTGAATGCAAAATAAATAAAAATATATGAAAACTTGAACTGATGCTGAAAAGGATTCCGACAACATTTAACACCTATTCATTATGAAATTTCATACGAAACAAGCTACTTTTTCACGATGATAAAAATAATCTATTTCAAACTAATAACCAATATTTTACTTAAGGATTAAATAGAAGAGTCATTTCTATTAAAAGTAGAAAAGACAGGGATGACTGGTCTTCCTATAGCTATTTAAAACTGTACTGAAAGTTTTAGTCAGTGCAGTTAGACATGATGATATAAGCAAAAGAAAGCATAACCTTTGTCATCACTTTATGAAAGGAGATGATTTGCAGAAAATGATTATATACCTAAACAAATCCTTAGAGTGAGACAACTATAAAATGTTTAAAATCAGTAAGAGTGATCCCAGGGTGCACTGGGATGACCAAGAGGGATGGAATGGGGAGGGCAGTGGGAGGGGGGTTCAGGATGGGGAACACATGTACACCCATGGCAGATTCATGTCAATGTATGGCAAAACCACCACAATATTGTAAAGTAATTAGCCTCCAATTAAAATAAATAAATTTATATTAAAATAAATAAATAAAATAAGTTCCTGATTTGGTAATGGCAAAAAATAAGATAAAATCAATAAAAGAATTCATTAAGGTATTTGGATACAAAATACAGTAAGGGGAAAGATTCTACTCAGAATACTAACACAAAAGTAAAATATACCCCTAAAAGTAATGTCCGGGTCTCAGAACAAATAAAAAGCACTCTATGATTATAAATGGGAAAGTGAAAGTGAAGTCGCTCAGTCGTGTCTGACTCTTTGTGACCCCATGGACTGTAGCCTACCAGACTTCTCAGTCCATGGGATTTTCCAGGCAAGAGTGCTGGAGTGAGTTGTCATTTCCTTCTCCAGAGGATCTTCCCGACCCTGGGATCAAACTCAGTCTCCTGCATTGTAGGCTCTAGACGCTTTACCCTCTGAGCCAGAATGGGAAGAATGATGATAATAAGGGTGTTTACTCTTTCCACATGAAAGTTTCATTGCAAACCCAATCAAAATATCAATGGGATTTTTCCCCCCTGGAAAACAATATCATAATTCTAACAAAACTCTGGTAGAAAAAACAGGTAACAACATTTGCGAAAAGAAGAATGTGTTTGGATGAAATGAGGAAGAAGACTGAGCCTATCAGATACTAAATTATAAAGCTGTAATAAAGAGTAACATCTCCAGAAAATTGACAAATTAATAGCAATAAACAGCTTTGAAACAGCTTAATATCTGATAAAGATGATATCGAGTCAATGGGAAACATATGGTCTTTAACAAATTCTATAACAAATTATAGAAATAGACTATTTTCCAACATTCAATGTGGTTCCATTTCTCACTCCATAAATCAAAATACATTCCAGATGGGATAAAAAATTAATACAAATACTTAGAAACCTAGAAGGAAATGTAACTATTTAACTGATTTTAAGACAGAACTCTCTAAGCACAATTACAGAAATTAAAAGGAAGATTGAGAGATAATAATACATAAAAATGAAAAACCTATACGTTAAGCAACCTAAAGATGTTGAAAACTAAACTACAAGAACTCCCACAATATACACAAATTTTCAAAATTAATCCTTTAGACATACACATGTAAGAGAACTCTTATAATTAATAAAAATTTCTAAAGAGGAAAAGATCAGTAAGAGAGAATTTGGAAACAAATTAAAAATTTTTTACAAATATATGAAAAATATTAACTTCACTAGTATTTAAAAACTATAGGTTAAGAAGATACCATGATCTGCCCCTCAATTTATAAAAATTAAGAAAATGTGATTAATATCTTGCGCTGAACAGGCTGCAGTTACACAATGTTGGTGGCATTAGAAATCAGTACTTACTGGAAAGCAATTTTATAATATATATGGCCTGAAATAAGTTCTTATGCTTGACCTAAGAATTCTATTTCTAGGAATCTACCATAGGGGAAGAAATAACTCATGTCAAAAATTCATAGAACTTGGTGCCATAAAAATACTGTTTTTGAAGAATATCAAATCGGTTGAAGAAAATGCTTTTTTTTTTTTTAGTTTACAAAGAGTTTTTCTATTTTTAATTTTTTTTTGAGCTTTTATTATTTCTTTCATTTATGTATTTATTTATTTTTTTCTAAAGACATAACTTACTACATATTACTATGATTCCAATTTTGTAAAACAAAAATGATATATATGTCTATCAAAAAGACTAAAATACATAAAGAAATGTCTGTCTCTTATACACATCTAGATGTGTATAAGAGACAGGTATANTTTTTTTTTGAGCTTTTATTATTTCTTTCATTTATGTATTTATTTATTTTTTTCTAAAGACATAACTTACTACATATTACTATGATTCCAATTTTGTAAAACAAAAATGATATATATGTCTATCAAAAAGACTAAAATACATAAAGAAATGTTAACAGTCTTATGAATAACAATAGTGTTATTTTTCTATTTTCTGTAACAGCCAAAGAAATTATACATTATTTTAAAAAATTATTTTGAGGAATGCTGAAAACAAGGAAAAACAAGAATGACTGGAAATGAATAAAAATTACATTTTTAAATAAATTTGGTAGTAAAAACATGAAAGGGATGTCCTATAGCTTGAAAGGATAAAAACTGAGGAAAGTTTTGTTTTAAACACATAAACTTTTATGTGCAAGAGAAGTAGAAATACAAGATAAAGAAGGAATAACTTTCTGAAGATCGTAGAGCAGACTAAGAAGGTAGGAAGCAGAAACATAGAAAAAAATGGTTTTCCGACAAAGACAACGAGCAAGAGAAGATGGCTCAATACAGAGAAATTTAAAAAAAGAAGATGTAAGGTATGTGTGTTTGATGTGGGAATGGTCTTAATCATCATCTTCACTTTGCATTCCTACAGAATAGTGATGGCATGGTGAATGGCTTGTTACAAGCTAGTTTCTCAATGGTCAGAATAAAGAGATGTCTTTTTGATCACATTGACAGCTTGAGGAACAAAGAGGTGAGGTGAAGTGAAGTGAAGTCGTTCGGTCGTGTCCGACTCTTTGCGACCCCGTGGACTGCACCCACCAGGCTCCTCCGTCCATGGGATTCTCTAGGCAAGAGTCCTGGAGTGGGGTGCCATTTCCTTCGCCAGGGGATCTTCCCGACCCAGGAATCGAACCCAGGTCTCCCACACTGCAGGCAGATGCTTTAACCTCTGAGCCACCAGGGAAGCAAAGAAATGGTTTATAATAATTACTTTAAGAAGTACTATAAAAGTGAACATGGGATAAAAAATTTGCCAAACAACAGAGACAGCATTGTTGAAGTAAAGATGCATGAATTTATAGTAACTTCCTGTATCATATTGGTCTGATAATTTTCTCTAGTAATGTACTGCTGCCTAGGAGTAGAGAAAGCAGATGTTAAGAATGATTCTGATTAAAGAACTGGTTATAGAAATATATATCTATAAACTTAAGTTTTGACATTGTAAGCTGCTGCTGCTAAGTCACTTCAGTCGTGTCTGACTCTGTACGACCCCATAGAGGGCAGCTCACCAGGCTCCCCCGTCCCTAGGATTCTCCAGGCAAGAACACTGGAGTGGGTTGCCATTTCCTTCTCCATCACATTGACAGCTTGAGGAACAAAGAGGTGAGGTGAAGTGAAGTGAAGTCGTTCGGTCGTGTCCGACTCTTTGCGACCCCGTGGACTGCACCCACCAGGCTCCTCCGTCCATGGGATTCTCTAGGCAAGAGTCCTGGAGTGGGGTGCCATTTCCTTCGCCAGGGGATCTTCCCGACCCAGGAATCGAACCCAGGTCTCCCACACTGCAGGCAGATGCTTTAACCTCTGAGCCACCAGGGAAGCAAAGAAATGGTTTATAATAATTACTTTAAGAAGTACTATAAAAGTGAACATGGGATAAAAAATTTGCCAAACAACAGAGACAGCATTGTTGAAGTAAAGATGCATGAATTTATAGTAACTTCCTGTATCATATTGGTCTGATAATTTTCTCTAGTAATGTACTGCTGCCTAGGAGTAGAGAAAGCAGATGTTAAGAATGATTCTGATTAAAGAACTGGTTATAGAAATATATATCTATAAACTTAAGTTTTGACATTGTAAGCTGCTGCTGCTAAGTCACTTCAGTCGTGTCTGACTCTGTACGACCCCATAGAGGGCAGCTCACCAGGCTCCCCCGTCCCTAGGATTCTCCAGGCAAGAACACTGGAGTGGGTTG
The DNA here is from genome assembly GCA_006410675.1 of Oreotragus oreotragus. Taxonomy (NCBI): domain Eukaryota; kingdom Metazoa; phylum Chordata; class Mammalia; order Artiodactyla; family Bovidae; genus Oreotragus; species Oreotragus oreotragus. The sequence goes on from SJYX01024633.1 coordinate 59,743, forward strand.
CCATTTCCTTCTCCAATTGACATTGTAAGAGAAGGTATTTTAAAAATGGTTAACAATATGTGAATTTGCTTGACAGGCAGGCAAGTGGAATTGGCGGTGGGTGGGCAAACTGGCTGGGAGAACATGAAAAGCAAAAACTGTAGACACAAAAGTATAAAACATCACTCAAGCAAGATGTTGAGACAGTTAAGAAATGTGAATATTAAGGATGTTGTGGATTTCAAATTTCAGAAATATAAGCATTCTTAATAATGGTTACATCCAAAGTGTTGCTTTACCAATGTATTTCTAGTTATACTGCGAAAAAGCACCTATTCATAAATTTTATTTTTATGAACCTAAAAAGGAAAGTAGTGCATATATAAGTTGACCATATAGGAATTTCAGTTAAGTAATATTTTGTAGTTTCTAGTATGAGTTTTCGAGGAAATCACATCCAGATACACCAGGAATCTAGAAATCAGGTTTACAGTAATATAACAAACTATCTCCATCTTCTTCATTTCATTAATATTTTTGTAGCTACTAGGTTATATACATACATCAGTCATTTCACTTTGGCCTCTTACACTAATCAAAAGGGAATATCTAAGTATGGGGAAACTAAAGGACATTTTATAGGTTCAATCAGATTTATTCAACTCAAAAGATGATTCTGAAGTATATAAAAAGATATAAATAATCCAAAGATACCAAACATTTAAATGTAGCTGTACATTTTTTAAATGCTTATTATTTCTAGGATATATATAAGTGAAAAAAGTTTGTGTTCAAAAATTTATAATTCAACAATACATTATTATTCACATTATGAATAGAAACAGCTGAGGTGCTAGATATAGACTTGAAAATTACTCAATGACTTACCACTGTCTTGAGTCCAAGTTCCTAAGTTCTCTAAGTAGTTTTTCATTTTTCTTCAGGAGATGAAAGCTCCTCCTAAATAGAGAGATTTATAAACATTTTCATCATCTTTGCAGTGAATGACATGACAGTTCTGGAAATACTTTCCACTCTACTCATGCAACTCTTATACTTTTCTTGCCTTTTCATACTTCTAACACAAAGGAGAAATAGAGCCTAAAAAAAATGTTAAGTATATATATCATTATTTCTACTGAGTCACTCATATATTTCTGCTTGTGGATCATTACCTCTTGACCATGTAAATGTCTCCTTGCAGATGCTGTGAGTTTCCCAAACTCATATTCAGAAAAATGGATAAAAGCACTTTGTAGGTTCCTTCTCAAGAGTTTCATAAAAATGTGTGAGAAAGTTATCCTTCATGAGAAATATTTCACAAAATCTAACTCTTTACCAGATAGGGATGCGTAATCCAGATGGAGTTTCTTTCTTGCTTTACATTATATGTATTTTTTACACTACAAAGCAGTGTGTAAATTTTACCAAATACATTATACAGGTGCTGAATATGTATAAGTTACATTCATGAAAGTAAAATAGAGCTTCCTTTTTTTTTTTCCCTCAATAAACAATATATGGGCCACTGCACAGCAAAAGAGATTAGCTGCTGCTGCTGCTAAGTTGCTTCAGTCGTGTCTGACTCTGTGTGACCCCATAGATGGCAGCCCACCAGGCTCCCCCGTCCCTGGCATTCTCCAGGCAAGAACACTGGAGTGGGTTGCTATTTCCTTCTCCAATGCATGAAAGTGAAAAGTGGAAGTGAAGTCGCTCCGTCGTGTTCGACTCTTAGCGACCCCATGGACTGCAGCCCACCAGGCTCCTCCATCCATGGGATTTTCCAGGCAAGAGTACTGGAGTAGGGTGCCATTGCCTTCTCCAAAAAGAGAGTAGAATAAATTTAAATTAGTAGCAACTACCTGTACTGGACATACCAAACTGTGTTCCTGATATAACCTTGCTTTCTCATAAGGCAGAGGATATACTCTTTTCATAAATGGAAATATTTAAACCAAGTAAGAGTATAAACACTAGGTAAGCAAGTAGAATTCCAATTCAATGCTTCACATGCATTTGAATTACTTTAAGATTTATTCATCCAGTTATATCTGAGCTGCCCTACTATAAATTGAACAAAAACAATACATTATACAAATAAAAACATTTCTTCTTTCACTTCCCTACAGCTTTAATATCACAGAAATAAAAAAAATAAAGGTATGCTAATAATGCTTATACGTGTACAGTTTACAGTTACAGCTTGTACAGTGTAGTTTTACTGTTTTATATACATTGTCTAATTTAATTCTCACCATCATGTGAAGTAGGAGTTATTTCCTCAATCTGCAGACTGTGGCCCGAGGCTCAAAGTTTAAGTTTCTCTAACCTGGATCTTCTGATTTAAGTCTCATGCCTTTTCATTTAACTCCTACTTAACTTCCTACAAAACTCTGTGTGTACTACAAGTTTTTAATGAGGTTTTGCAATATACATGAAAGAAAACAAAATTAAATAACATTAAAAAAAAAGAAATCTAAATTATTTTTGTGATTTGATGCTAAATCCTGAGTTAATTTCTCTGATACAAACAAGAAAGTATCATATCACTGTTTGTCTAAAAAATAAAAAAATAGGCTTATATGACACAGTATTATACACTGGGGCTGTGTCCCCAATTTCTCAAACAGAGCTCCTAAAACTCTTGTAATTTCCTGAGTGTAGGAGGTAACAGTAGAGTCATACACAGACTTCCTAAAACCTCTGGAGTTTCCTTTTAATTTTGTTCTAATGAGGTAACTTTTGGTGGTGTTCTCGTTAACTTCAGGATGGTGCCTCATCACCAGAAAGAGTAAGCCACCAGAAAGAGCAAGCTTGAGACTTTCAGCCCTGCCTCTGGGGAGAGAGAAGAACTAGAGAATTGAGTTAATAATCAATCATGCCTACACGGTAAGATCTCCATAAAAATCCCTTAACAACGGGATTCAGAGAGCTTCCTGGTTGAACACATTCAATGTGCTGGGAGGGTGGCATGCTCCAACTCCACAGGGACAGAATTTCCACACTTGGAATCCTTCCAGACTTTACTCCACATACCTCTTCATCTGGCTGCTCATCTATATCCTTTAATTGTCTTTTATAACAAACTGATAAACCTAAGTAAATGTTTTAAGAGTCATTATAATTAATTATCAAATCCAAGAAGGGGGTTGTGGGAACCCCTGATTTACCCAGACTTGCAATTGGTGTCTGAAGTAGAGGGCAATCTCATCAGTCTAAGCTCCTGTCTGTTGTAACTCCAGGTATTGTTGAAACTGCCTGGTGTGAGAAACTCACACATTTGGTGTCAGAAGTGTTGTAAGAAAAAACACTTTTTCCTATTAGCTTACATGAATCAGGTTGAAAAAAGGATTTTTCTCAATTATTTCAGCTATGTGTTCTAAGTCAGATAGTTATACTAGTCATTATGAAAATGTTAGAGTTAATTCATTAGATTCAATTATCTTCTTATTCCTCTGAAACCTGATTATGACTCTATGGACTAAAAAAAGAAAGAAAATCTGTCTACTGGTCAAAGAACTAACTGGTAGGTAAAATTTAGTGAGGGAAAGAATGGAGACTAAAGTGCTGATCATAAAATAAGATTAATATTTCTTTTAAAAAAGGAAGAACCTGTCTTTTATCCTTACCTTTTGTCCCAGGAATTCATTCCCAATATACTAAGAAGCAATCTGCAATAATAGAATGCTGACTGAGGTTTCTGAGGTGTTGGTTCATCTTGTTCTGCAGCTTTCATGTTTAAGTCATTAAAGTGTTTCTCAACAAATTCTTTTTCCTCTGTATGCTGCTTAAGGATAGCATTAATAACATCATTCTCCTGTTTTTCAGAAATGCACACAGGCTGTGGAGCAGGAATATTAAGTGAGACTCCAGTTCTCTGTAAGCATTCAGGACTGGTTACACCTAAATACTGCAAAAGCTCATCAAGAACATCTTCTTCATCTCTTATTGTGTCCCAAGTTGGTACAGTTTCTCTAAAACTTCTTTTAAACTGGAGGGAAATCCCATCTTTAACTGTTATATCTTCTAAGCATTCATTAGATGCAGGTTCTTCTGGCTTCTCTTCGTGAGACAATGAAAGTACAAGAGATGTAGGTTCTGATAGACCACTTACAAGAGGTGGTCCATACAAGATGGCCGAATCCCATGAATATTTTCCAGAAAGATCACGTACTATAATTCTGACATTTGAATTGGCTGATGCAAGACCAGCAGATAAACCTCCTCCAGGTATACTCTCTTCAGCTCTGATCTGGATACAGGACACTAAGGTTGTATTGTTTAACACAAAAAACTGAATATTTGGACTCTCGAAGAGTTCAGGGGAAAGTTCAGTGCTTTCACTGTAATGATTGTCGTGATTCTCACACACCTGACTTGTTAACATAGCAGGACCACCACTCATTGGATAATGGCCCAAGTGATTCACCAGATGTGTAATAACAGTGCGGGCAGCTATGGAGATTAATCCTTGCTGCATTTGAGTTTTCACTAGGAATAAAAAAAAATATCAGTGAGTGAGAATACTGCTTCTTCCTAGAGAGTCATATAACAACGAAACAGACAGCAAATAGGGATTCCATCACATTATCAAAATCACATTCAAATATTAGAGCAAATATTTTCAATGTAGCATATGAACTACAAGAATGATGGCAAAGAAGAAGAAAACTACTCAGATAAAGTTTTGTTAATTTTTACAAGAAAGCCCTTTTTGAAATTTTTGCTTATGGATTCTTATTAATAATTTAAATTGAGGCCCTTAAATGTACATCAATACCTTCAAAGAAGGTTCAAAAGTGTTTTAAATCATGTGTAATAGCTTTGCTCCCAGATTAAAAAGTCAACAAAATTCAACTAATAAGTTTATCTTATCAGGAGATGCAGAGACATAGTTTGTAACATGCCTTGAATGTCATTTAACTATGGTTTAGATGGATGATGTGAAAGTGTCACAGAAAAGTGATCTTTCAACTAAACTTAGGAGTCAGGGTCAATTTAAACAGTGAGTCATCCTGCATCAAACACAGACTGGCTATTCGTTTCTTACATGATAGTATACATATTTCAATGCTATTCTCCCAAATCACCCCATCCTCTCCCTCTCCCCCAGAGTCCAAAAGTCCGCTCTACACATCTGTGCCTCTTTTGCTGTCTTGCATACAGGGTCCTCATTGTACACCCATGATGGATTCATGTCAGTGTATGCCAAAACCAAAACAGTACTATAAAGTAAAATAAAGTAAAAAAAAAAAAAAAAAAAAAGACTGTTCTAAGCCATGAAAACTAGAGATACCAGGGGAACTTTTCATGCAAAGATGGGCTCGATAAAGGACAGAAATGGTCTGGACCTAACAGAAGCAGAAGATATTAAGAAGAGGAAAAACAAAAAAAAACCAAAAAAAAAACCAGTGAGTCACTGTAGCCTGTACATGCCAAAGAAACTTTAAAGGAAAAATATTTATGGCTTGCCTATTTTTATAAAGCAGTAAACAGGTAAGGAGTACATCTGTATGAGTAACTTAAAAAAAAAAAAACAAAAAACATAGGAAATGGTAAAAACAGAAAACTCAAAGAATATAGCAATAAGAGGCCTGAAGAGGCAAGGTGCCTAATGTCAGGACCTGAAGGAAGAGGAAAAAGGAGGGGAGGGTGGAAGGAAGACAAAGAAGACAGAAAGAGAATAAAGGGAGAAAGAAAAGAGTAAACTCAACTTTTAAAAGTTCACAAGGGAACTAAGCTGTACACTGTTGGTATGATTACTTAAAAAGAGGCAAGAGAGACAAACAGTGTCATATATTCCAGGCAACATCCTGGAAGATTCAGAACTGACACCCCTTGGTACAGACAAAGCGTAAGCAACAAGTCAGCAGCTATGCTATTAATACCAGTAACATCTTCTTCATTATTCCAAATATTAAAAAGGACAATTTTCTTTGGACTTTGTTGATTTGGAAATGTTACTGTCAAAATTTTAACCTTCTTCCATAATCAATCAAGTTTTATTACATATATGTATATATAAACATTCTTCAATTTACTTGAAAAGTTCCAATTTCATCGAGCTGTTCTTTGGTTATAGTTAGGGCTAGCTCTGAAAATGAGCTGTTTTAACACTACATAACAAACTAAATGACTAATCTTAATTCAGTGCTACATTTGCAAGACTTACTATGGTAAAGCAAAAAGATATGCCGCTAAATGATGAGAAACGGGTAATCTGAATCTAGTGTCTGCTTTTGCTTCTCTAATTATAACTTAGAAGATAATGAGTGTTCACACTGTAAGGGGCCTTGCAGATAAACTAGCCAATACTTCTTATTTTGAACAAGAAGACAAATGGGTTCACAAGTTCAGGGATTTGCCACAGAAGGTATCACATTGGGGCAGTGTTACTTTCATCTTTATCGCAACTCAAATCTCTGTATTTTTCTCTTGTTAAACTGTCCTTTTCTTCTGGCAAATTACTTTGACATACGGAAACAACACATTCAAAAAAGTTTTTTTCTCCATACAGAGTCAAAAAAGAGTACTTAACATAAATTAATAAATGGCCAAGATCAACTGGAAAAGCTCATTTAAACTAAACCATGAAAAAACAAATAAACTAAGCCATGTTTTAAATAGTAATAGAAAATTATGATTAAATTAAGTTTATGCAAAAAAATTTTTTTCCCCTTTCTTCCTTTGGAGTGACAAACAGGTGATGACTCATTTAGGCAGTGAATCTTCTTTGCAGGCATTTCTAAAGAACCAAAAGAGTGTAATTTAATAGAAATGGACTACAGAAAAGAGAAGAATTTCTGACTTTGGCTTCTTCTGTGATCATGGACAAGTCACATAAAACTTCTTAAACTCCATTTTTCTCTAAGGATAACATGGGGTTTTTGATAAAGATGAATTAAAAACTCATATACAAAGCCTGATATAACTGAAACAATACAAATAAATTTTGAGAACACTGTAAGTCACAAAGGTTTTATGAGTTCCTTTTGCAAACTTGCCTATAACTAAACTGTAAGAATGAGCCAGCTCCTTCCCTAAAACTGAAATAACCTAAGTCTAGGTCCTGTTCATTCTATACATGCTCCCCTCAAGGAAAGAGACAGTGAGAACGCAGTTTAGTGAGCCTATTCACACATGTCATAATTACTAACACCGAGAACATTTAACAAATGAACTTAGATTTCAGAAGTTGGTAAAAGCATTTTCTTTCCTAAACTGCTTAATTTTAGGATATTTAAAAATATACAAAGATAAAAAAAAAAACAACCTCTCAACTTATTAATTTGTCAGTTAGGATTACTTAGATTTATTTTGAATCATTAGCTATTGAACATACATATCTTCTACATATCTACCTAGATATAAAAAACATGAAATTCTTTTAATTTAGAAATTAAAAATGAAATTCTAAAATAACTAGCCTTGTGAGAAAATGCAAAATGAAGATATCAGTGCTTCTAATGCTTTGGGTAACTATCATTCATTTAAGTAAATCTATTCAAGGTTGTCTTTTCAGATCATCAGATCAAACAAACCCTACAAGCATTTGCAGCAAACCCATAATTACAGATTATTATGGCACACAAAAGCAGCAAGACATAAAAAGCTGCTGCAATTCACTGCACTATAACAGAACATGCAGAGGAAGTTAATTTTGGCAAATGCTTTAAATATTAGCTTTGCATAATATGTACAGGTGAAACTATAATTAAGACAGAATGAATCCTTTGGAGACTTCTTTCACTCTGACCCTGCAAATGATGACTTTCTGCTAATAAGACTACTGCCATTTGACAAAAAGCCAACTTCACTATCTTGCTTCTTTAGTAAATTTAATAATTACAGCTACTCCTGCCAATAGTTTTCAAATCAGACTTGTTCAGTCTAATACTGAGCTTATTAGGGACACTGTGTGTTTAGAAATCTTTGGCCAAAAAAGTACTTGAAGATGATGATGCATGCCTTAGACAAGGCATGCATCAATGATTAGCCATTTTTGCCACATTAAAAAAAAACAAAAAACCCTCAGCATGTAGTCACTACAGACCATAGAATCACCTGCTGTTAGCTCACAGCTGTTCCTAAAAGGTTCTGCATTTATCTGGTCCTTAATACCTTTAAGAAAGTCCAAAGGGAACAACTTTAATACATTTAGAGAATAGTACCCCATGGAGTATTTGGTATCAATATAAAGCTCATCTGTTTAAAATCTTTACACCTTTCTTTTATAGTGACTGTTAACGGCACAGTAAATTTTACATGAAGTACATTAAAACTTCCCTTTTAGTAAGTCAATATTAAGTAAACTATTTATTTCACTGTTTAAGAAATATACTATATTGCCCTGAACCAAGTTTCATTGTTTTACACCTTTAAAAATGCAAAAAGGAAAGAATATTTTCATGTAACTTTGTTTTTAAATAAAATAAACACTATTATACTATGCCAAATCTAAAGAAGTCATCGATTTCAATTATTGTCTGAATTATTATTATATTCCTAGTTCACTTGTACATATGTGTTATAGACAAACTATTAGGTATTTGTGGTTGACTCAAAACCCAAGCCCTGTAGTTCCTTGATACATAACTTTATACCTTCACTTGCATTTTTTTTGTATTTATTTATTTTTTTACACGAACTCCCAAACATGAACCCCCCTCCCACCTCCCACCCCACATCATCCCTCCAGATCATCCCCATACACCAGCCCCAAGCGTCCTGCATCCTGCATTGAACATAGACTGGCAATTCATTTCTTACATGATAGTATACAAATTTCAATGCTATTCTCCCAAATCATCCCACCCTCTCCCTCTCCCTCTCCTTCTCCCTCAGAGTCCATAAGTCCGCTCTACACATCTGTATCTCTTTTGCTGTCTTGCATACAGGGTCCTCATTACCATCTTTCTAAATTCCATATATATGTGTTAGTATACTGTATTGGTGTTTTTCTTTAATCCATTACCATGGCCACATTCTGAATGTTTTAATCATTTGTAACTATTCTACCTTTAAAAATCAAACTTTTCCTTAATAGTTTATACTCTAACCAAAACCTCCTTGTCTAGTGACTTTCCAATTTTGTTCTGTAGAACCCTTGGAGAGGGCTCTTAGACATGAATGGGAAAGAAGTCTGCCGAATCTTCACTGTAGCTCTACTTTAAGAAGTTCTACAAAGTAGAGTTCCTAGTGAAATTTATCTGAAGAGTGTCTGCTGCTTAAAAACTCATGTAATAAACCACTGTCCTAACATACTGATAAGCTCAGCAGTTCTCAACCTTGGCTGGATATTAATCACCTGCAACGTTTTAAAAGTCTGAGGAATCCCAGATCAATATATCAAAATCTCTATGGATGGGACCAGAATATCAGTACTGTAATATGTAGCCAAGGCTGAGAATCATTGCTCAAACTTCTTATCACCAACCACACCTACTTTCTGATTCATAGGATCACTTCTACTTTCTTTCAGCTTATTAGCTATTTCCTAACATCAGTTCAATCCTCACCAACCCTAGATTCTATACTTAAACCATATATCAATATTCTGAAAGCCATCGTTCCCTTGTCTGTCTGCCAGATCCAATTTACGGAATGTTGAGAGATGTAAACAAAACATTGTGGTTTCCCCTTTCTATTGGGTCCTCAATACTTCTCAGTCCTCTTATTTCAATTTTCTTCATCTTTCTGATGTCAGAAGAAAAGCTAAAATTAATACCTAAACTTTCTAGCTCTCAGGAACTTCACTCTGTTAATGAACCCCTTACAACTTTCTTTCTCAGCTAATAATTGAGTTTAGCTCTTTTTATAACTCCTTTAATGCTGAGTAATCTTATCTGTTTTATCATTTTTCTTGACTTTTTAAAAGAGCACTTTTGACAGATGGTTCTACTTCCTTAAGTCCTGCTTGCTCTTTAACCCACAGCCATCCACTTCTGTCTCCTACTTCTCTGCTGAAACCAAAGTAGATGTATTTGTCAGTCTTTTTTGTATTTAATATCTCTATCATTTAATACCTTTGCCCAGTGTTTCAAAAATAATCTTCTTCTGTTTCTGAGAAACTACTCTTTCCTGGTTTTCCTTCCTTTCCAACCTTTTCTTCTCAGCACACACACATCCGTGTAAATACATATTCCTAACAGAGACCTCTCTGCTAAGGTGTAGATCTGCATGTACAATGAACTGTCCCACTAAGTCACATGAATATCCAACAGGCGCTCCAAGTTAAACCATTTCTAATACTGCTCTCATTTCCCTTCCTAATTCTCTAAACTTTCTCATATTCTTGGTCTAATTTGGGGAAAATATAACCAATTTAACCCTTTAGCAACTCTTGTTTCTCCTATTGCAACCTCCCTAAAAATCAATCTAACATATTAGAGATCAAGCAAATCCCTTTCTCTGCAAAGGACAGTAAATTATCTTTGATTTTCTGGGCCATGCTCTCTCTGTCCAAACTACTCAACACTGCTATTACTACACAAAAGCAGCCATTATGATACATAAATGAACAGCATGGATGTGTCTCAATAAAACTGTATTTAGGTGGCAGTGTGGGCCACAGTCTGCTGATTCCTAAAATACTACTCTCAAAGAGCTCTTAATACTAATTTTACCATGTGTATCACCTCTTTAAAACCCTTCAATAATTGCGGGATTCCTCTGGGCTACCCCTGCATCTTTTTTTTATTTTACCTAAAGGATAATTGCTTTACAATATCGTGTTGGTTTCTGCCATACATAGACATGAATCAGCCATAGGTGTACATATGTCCCCTCCCTGATGAACTACCCTCCCACCTCCCACCCCTCTAGGTTGTCAAAGAACACTGGGTTTGAGTTCCCTGCATCATACTATACCCCTGCATCTTGGATGTGCTTTTATTTTTATATGTAGTCATATCATAAGGTTACTTGTCTACATATTTCCTTATCTCAATAAGCTCACTGAATATAAAAACTGTATGGTTAAAGAACTTAATCAGAAATAAAAACTATATGGTTAAAGAACTTAATCAGAATAAAGAATTTAATCAGAACTTAATCACAATATGGTTAAAGAACTTAATCAGTATCAGAGTACCTATAAGTATAAAGGAATGTCATCACATATCATCTTAGTACTTGTGTATCTGAAGTTATTTCTTAAACTAAAAATGAACTTTAGTTATAATATACATGGCAAGGTAAACAATTATAAAGTAAGGCATACTATCTTCCAGTATTTCTATGTAGGCCTCAAATCATACTCTGGCAGAACCCAAGCAATAATACTGTCCTGAAGAGAATTCATTTTACCTTCTGTTACTGGCTGGAGTTTAGAAGATCGTTCCGAATCAGGAGAGTGCAAAGGTTCAGGCTCTTTTAGGCTTTCCAAATGCATAAAAGGATCATAATCTACAGATGCCAAATCAGAAAGGCTTATTGGAAAATACCTCGGATTGCTAAAACACTGAGCTCCATAAACACACCCATGTAATACCTGCAAGTACAAGGGAAAAAAAAATACCACATTTTCCTTTTCAGTGAAAATAAAGGTAAAAGGAGAAAACAACTGCTAATACAAGAACTTGACAAAATTTTTAAATATTTAAACACAGCTCTTCAATCAAGGTAAAATTTTTCTTAAAAAGAATGAACAATATTTAACTAATGATTCTCACATTCAACAAAGATTTCACTTTTCAACATTTTACAATGAAACAAAGTCTTGTAAGCAGTACTTTTTAATTATCCATAGGTACTGTAAGATAAATCTATGTTCTTAGAAAATTGCTAGCTCTAAAACAATGAAAATGCAATACTAAGAAATGTTAATTCTTTAGGTTTCAAAAATCCTTGGTTACCAAATAAATAATAAAGCAAAGTTTACCTTATAAATGCAGTTAAGGACAGATTTTTCTATTTTATCATTTTCTGCTCCTGTAGCATGTACTGGTTGGAGCAGTGTCTTAAGAGGTAAGGCCATGATCCAGTCCAGAAGACACAGAAGTAAGGATACCACCAACTGAAACAACAAAACCCCACATCCTCAGTATAACCAGAAAACAGAACATTCAAACTTCAAATTATCTGTAAGTATAAAATATACACAGCAAATGAGCTTTCACCCATTCTCCCACTGTAAGCTTTTGTGAAGAGCGAGCGTAAATGAGCATAAGGAACTAGGTACAAGCCAGGTGATCTGGCATCTGTCCCTTGGGTGGCAGGCTTAAATGGTGGAGTGCTGGATGTATGGTCTAAACCCTTCTTTCCTCTGACAGGGTGTAAGTTGGGAGTTTCCTCCTGATTGTATGGAGTTATGCTAGGAGTGGGGCTTATGACAGGAGTGCTACAGCCTTTCCTACCTTTTGATGTAGATATTTTCTCAGTCACTTGATTAGTTTCTGGATTTCTCTCAGAGAGAACTGTTCCACGTGTAGCTATATCTTCCACAGGTCCGAGAGAGAGGAAAACTCAGAAGCCCTCTAGGTCACTATCTTGGGACTCCCTCTCTGCATATTCTTTAACTGTTACTCTTCAAGGTGTTATACTTTGCTAACCTATCTTACTCTTTAGCTTCTCCTTAAGTGATGACATATATTCCCAGTTTAATACAACTCATGTATTGACAATGCCAATAATTTTGTTTCCAGCCTCAAATTTACTACGTTAGTTATATAGATGGTGGTCTCTACCTGGGCATCACTCCTTACGTGCAACACACTAAAAACTGAAATTCATCTTTCTTCAAATATCCTGCCGTTTTCTTTATTCCTGATGCTAGTGATGGATGCCACTTTGTCAATATTTACCTTTATTCCTTTAGCTTTATTTCAGAACGTTATAAATTCTCATAGAGATTACTGTAATTAACAATTACTATATTATTCCTTTTGACTGTCACACGTTCTTAAGTGACCTCTCACAAATTTGGCATTTTGTTGCATATTAAAACCTTTCCAAAAAGTCACTTTCAAAAAAACAACTTTCTCAAAAGTCCAAGTTTCTTAATGTAGAATTCTGACCCCTTTCTATGTCTAATGCCTAACTTCCCAACCTTGAATCATGCATTTCATGTCCTATAATATGGAAATAACTGCCTACTGCCTTCCCATAACATTATGTCTTCCCATAACATTAAAAGATGCTTGCTCCTTGGAAGAAAAGTTATAACAAACCTAGACAGTATATTAAAAAAGCAGAGATATTACTTTGCCAACAAAGGTCCATATAGTTAAAGCTATGGTTTTTCCAGTAGTCACATATGGATGTGAGAGTTGGATCATGAAGAAGGCTGAACATCGAAGAACTGATGTTTTTTAACTGTGGTGTTGTTGAGAGTCCCTTGGATTGCAAGGAGATCAAATCAGTTAATCCTAAAGGAAAACTGACCCTGAATACTCACTGGAAGGAATGATGCTGAAGCTGAAGCTCCAATACCTTGGCCACCTGATGCAAAGGGCTGACTCATTAGAAAAGAGTATGATGCTGGGGAAGATTGAAGGCAGGAGGAGAAGGGGATGACAGAGGATGAGATGGTTGGATGGCATCACCGAATCAATGAACATGGNCTCACTGGAAGGAATGATGCTGAAGCTGAAGCTCCAATACCTTGGCCACCTGATGCAAAGGGCTGACTCATTAGAAAAGAGTATGATGCTGGGGAAGATTGAAGGCAGGAGGAGAAGGGGATGACAGAGGATGAGATGGTTGGATGGCATCACCGAATCAATGAACATGGGTTGAGTGAACTCTGGGAGATAGTAAAGGATAGGGAAGCCTGGCGTGCTGCAGTCCACAGGGTCACAAAGAGTTGGACATAACTGACAACTGTCTTCCCATAACACACCATGACACTGTGCTTATGATATTACTCATGCTATTCCCTCCACTTGGAATAACTCTCTGACTCTACTTGTTTCTATTTATGTAGAAGACCCCATTCATCTTTAAGCAACTGTTCCCTTAAAACAAGTCCTCCTGCCTTGATAGTTAATTCCTTCCTCCTCTACCCTGTATCATACACATTTTTCTACTTTTTACAGTAAGCACTTACTATACTGGATTGCTTCACTTGCCTCTCTAATCTCCAAAATCCAGGAGAGCAGGGACCATCTTAATTTATGTCTGTTTAACTAGCTCCAAGCAGAATACCACAGACATATTTTGTGATTAATAAATTTTTAGTGAATAAAGTAGGCAGGGAACAAAAACCTGGTAGTGGAGCTTTTTCTTATGAATAGCTAGGCCTTTGGAAGACAAAATGATAAAGAAGGAGGTGGCTAATTAGTGACCCAGATATAGTTCACAAATTGGATTTGGAATTCTTGACCATAGTTTAAGACACTAAAATGAAGGACTCCTGCCTAAAAATGAAGTAACAGGGTCTTTTAAAGATGAGGGAGAATGTATTTATCAATCATTAGATAATACGATCAAATGAGTTTTAAACTAAGTAGAAAGAGGAAGAATAAAAAATTCTTAGGTAAACTCACGAAGTTAGTGATATGGAAGACAACAGGAAAGACCAAAAAATGTTAAAAAGCATCACTGACTCAATGGACATGAATTTGAACGAACTCTGGGAGACGGTGAAAGACAGAGTAGCCTGGCATGCTGCAGTCGAAGAGTCAGACATGATTTAGCGACTAAACAACAAGCCCACACAAGAAAATAACTGCGAATAGGTCCAGAGACATAATTATAACTGCAGAGTTCTGTAAACAACGGGCAGAATACATGAGATTTCAACACAATATGATTAAGAAATCCTAACACTGAGATTTGGAGAAGAGAATTCAAGATTGGGACGTGAAAATGGGAAGGAATAATTTTCAGAGAAAATTAACAGGCTCTAGAGCAGAACTGTCTGATAGAACTTTGTGCAGTGACGGAAATAGTATATATTTGCTCATGTGGCTACTGAGCACTTGAAATGTGGCTGGTACAAACAAGGAATTAAAATTTTCATGTAAATGTTCAATTTAATTTTATGTAAAGTCACACACGGTAAGTAGCCCATTTGGGCAGCCCATATCTAGAGTCTCTATAACAAGCTAAGTGCAACAAATTAACAGACATATGAACCAACAGCAAAGTGGAACCTATAGTCTTCAGAAAAAAGTTCAATGGAAACAGACTCATCAATAATCCAGATATTGAATTTAGCAGCTACAACTTTAATTACATACATATGTTAAAAACCTATGAAAGACAATGGAGATAATTGATGAAATAATGCAGAATTTCAGGAAAGACATGAAAACTATAAAGAGATCTCAAATAGAAACTTTAGACTGAGAAGTACAATATCTGAAATAATTAAAGGAATCTCATAGTAAATTTACTGAGGTAAATACAATCATGTAGAACTTTTTGATGGCCAAAGGGTATGTCTTCTCCAAAGCATCATACCTTTATACATTATATGAACTCTCCTTAATGGAAATTTCTTTACTTCCTATCTGTAACAGTTACATTAAAATGCATGGCTTCCTTAAGAATGAATTCCTCACAATTAATAACTTTCAAGCATAAATAAGATCATAACAACTAAAAAAAATAAAATGGACAGAACCCTCCCAAGTTCCTTACAAAAAGACTTTATCAAATGACCATGATTAATTTGAAATATGAACTAAAAATATAATTTAGTTATACTTAAGTAATGGAAAGCTATATCTCATAATTAATGTAAGATTGTGTCCCATATAAATATATATACTTTCACGGTTTAAAAATATAAATATTTTACTAGATAATCATATTGCTAAATATAAAAACAAATTTAAATTACCCTCTTGTCCATTTCATAAGATGACGCTTCCGTACTTGGCAAAAGATGGGTGATAGTGGCTATTAGTATCTGTAAGAAATATTAAAAAAGCTCAAAATATGTCAAACTAATGCTGTATCTTAAAACAAACACTAATGCTAATAAAGTGATAGAAAATATACTGTTGAAAGTTTAAGCCAAAATATATTGTTATTTCAAAGTAATTTTTAATAGGTCAGTTTTTCAAGTATACTATCCAACATTTACAATCTTAATTACAGAACCAAAGTTATATATGCTCTCTGAACTATAAATGGTTTTCTTATAGATTCAATTCTTGAATCAATATGTATAAATATACAAGTAATATATGTTCTAACAGAAAAATCAGAAGATACAGATAAACAAAATGACATATAAAAACCATTGGTAATTTATTACTGAAGACATTTGCTTTGCTCAACAAGTTAAGAAGGAATGTATCTTAACATAATAAACTCCATATAGGACAAGCCCAAAGCTAGCAACATATTTGAAGGTAAAAAGTTAATGTCCTTTCCTCTGCTACTGCTGCTGCTAAGTCGCTTCAGTCGTATCCAACTCTGTGCGACCCCATAGATGGTGGCCTACGAGGCTCCTCTGTTCCTGGGATTCTCCAGGCAAGAACACTGGAGTGGGTTGCCATTTCCTTCTCCAATGCAGGAAAGTGAAAAGTGAAAGTGAAGTCGCTCAGTCATGTCTGACTCGTAGCGACCCCATGGACTGCAGCCTACCAGGCTCCTCTCCCTTTCCTCTAAAGTTGGGAATAAGACAAGGATGATCTTAACTGTCATTTCTATTCCACACAGTATGGGAAATCCTACCACACCAATTAGGCAAGAGAAAGAAATAAAAAGCATCCAAATCTGAAAGGAAGAAATAAAATTATTTCTATTTGTAGATGACATGATCCTATACCCAGGAAATCCTAAACGTTCCACAAAAACAACCTATTATATTAGCACTCTTAAGTGAATTCGGTAAAGTTGCAGGATGCAAAAATCAATGCATAAAATCCAGTTGCATTTCTATACACCAACAATAAACTATCACAAAGAGAAATTAATTTATAATAGCATCAAAGTCAATAAAATGCTTAGGAATAAATTTAACCAAGGAGGTGAAAGACCTATATACTGAAAATTAGAAAACACTAGTGAATCAAACTGAAGAAGACAAATAAATGGAAAGATATTCCATGCTACAGATTGGAAGAATTAACAGTTTAGTTGCTCACACTACCCACAGTGATCTAGAGATTCAGTGTAATACCTATCAAAATTCCAGTGGCATTTTTCTCAGAATTAGAACTATCCTAAAATATTATAAAATTTAAATGGAATTCCTCCCCCTCCCCCACCACCAAACACAAAACCAAAGAGCCAAAGCAATCTTGAGAAAAAAGAGCAAAGCTGAAGGCGTCACACTCCCTGATTTCACGTTTTATTATAAAGCTAGAGCAATCAAAATATGGAACACAGGCATGGAACAACTGATGGGTTCAAAATTGGGAAAGGAGTACAGCAAGGCTGTATACTGTCATCCTGCTTATTTAAATTATATGCAGAGTACATCATGTGAGATGTTGGGCTGATGAGTCACAAGCTGGAATCAAGACTGACAGAAATATCAACAACCTCAGATATGCATATGATACTACTCTAATGGCAAAAAGTGAAGAGGAACTAAAGAGTGTCTTGATGAAGGTGAAAAAGGAGAGTGAAAAAGCTTGCTTGAAGCTCAACATTCAAAAACCTGAGATCATGGCATATGGTCCCATCACTTCACAGCAAACAGAGGGGAAAAAGTAGAAGTAGTCAAAGACTTTATTTTCTTGGGCTCCAAAATCACCGAAGGCAATGGCACCCCACCCCAGTTCTCTTGCCTGGAAAATCCCATGGGCGGAGGAGCCTGGTGGGCTGCAGTCCATGGGGTTGCTAAGAGTCGGACACGACTGAGCGACTTCACTTTCACTTTTCACTTTCATGCACTGGAGAAGGAAATGGCAACCCACTCCAGTATTCTTGCCTGTAGAATCCCAGGGACGGGGGAGCCTAGAAGGCTGCAGTCCATGGGGTCACTGAGGGTCAGACATGATTAAGTGACTTCCCTTCCCAAAATCACCGAGGACAGTGACCGCAGCCATGGAATTAAAAGATGCTTGTTCCTTGGAAGGAAAGCTATGACAAACCCAGGCAGCATATTATAAAGCACAGACATCACTTTGTTGACAAAAGTCCATACAGTCAAAGTTATGGTTTTCCCAGCAGTCATGTACGGATGTAAGAGTTGGACCATGAAGAAGACTGAGCCCCAAAGAACTGATGCTTTTGAATTGTGGTGCTGGCAAAGATTCTTGAGAGTCCCCTGGACTGCAAGGAGATAAAACCGGTCAATCCCAAAGGAAATCAACCCTGAAAATTCATTGGAAGGACTGATGAAGCTGAAGCTCCAAAACTTTGGCCATCTGATGGAAAGAGCTGACTCACTGGAAAAGACCCTGGTGCTGGGAAAGATTGCAGGCAGGAGGAAAAGGGGCAACAAAAGATGAGATGGTTGGATGGTATCACCTGACTCAAAGGACATGAGTCTGAGTAAACTCTGGGCGATAGTGAAGGACAGGGGAGCCTGGCATGCTACAGTCCACGGGGTCGCAAAGAGTTGGTCATGACTTAACAACAATCGAAATATAGCACTGACAGTAAGGGACTGACATAAAAACAGGCACATAGACCAGTGCATTAGAATGAAGTCTAGACATAAACCCACACATACAGTCTATTTTTGACAAAGGTGCCGAGAACACACATACATGTAGTGTTGAAAAAAACTGGGTATCCATGTGCAAAAGCATGAAACTGGACCCCTAATTTATACGACTCACAAAAATTAACTTGAAATGGATCAAAGTCTCAATACAAAGGCTTGAAACCTTAAAACTCCTAGAAGAAAACATAGGAGAAAGGCTCCGTGACATGGGTCTTGGTAATAATATTTTGGAAAGCATACCTAAAGCACAAGCAACAACAAAAAAAGACAAGTGGGACTATATAAACTAAAAGCTTCTGCACAGAGAAAGAAACAATAAAGTGAAAAGACAACTTACAGAATGGAAAAAAATATTTGCAAACCATGTATCTGTAAGGGGTTAATATCTAAAATATACAAGGAACTTCTACACCCAATAGCCAAACAAATTATCTGAATCTATAAAAGGGCAAAGATTCTGAGTAGACGTTCTGCCAAAGACACACAAATGGCCAACAAGAACATGGTGAAGTACTCAACATCAGTAATCATCAGGAAAATGCAAATCAAAATCACAATGAAGTATCACCTCATATTTGTTAGGATGGCTATTTCTAAAAAGACAAGAGAGAACCGATGTTGGTGAGAATGTGGAGAAAAGGGAACTCTTATGCACTCAGTGGGAATGGAAACTGGTACAGTCATTATGGAAAATAGTATGGAGGTTCCTCATAAAATTAAAAATGTAACTACTATATATACTACTTCTGGGTATACATAGGAAGGAAATAAAATCAGTATCTCAAAGGGATATATGCACACTCATGTTCACTGCAGTATTATTCAAAATAGCCAAGATATGGAACAGCTCACATGTCTTTTGACAGATAAACGGATACAGAAATTGTGGTGTATATACATACACTATTGAATATTATTAAATCATAGGAAAGAAGAAAATCCTGCCAGTTGTGAGAACATGAAAAAACCTGGAGGGTATTATGCTAAATGAAATAAGCCAGAGAAAGATAATATTGTATGGTATCACTTACATGTGGAATCTAAAAAAAGCTAGTTTTGTAGAAATAGAATAGTATAGTGGTTGCCAGGGGCTGAGGTCTAGTGAACTGGGGAGATGGAGGTCAAAGGGCACAAATTTTCAGTTAAAAGAATAATAAATTCTAAGGATTTAATGTTAGTACAGTAAATACAGTTAATCATACAACACTATCTTAAAGCTGCTGAGAGTAGACCTGAAGGATTCTCACCATAAAAAAAATGAACAATGTGTAATAATCAATATGTTAATTACCTTGATCTTAGTAACCCTTCTACAATATCATTGCTTTATACATTTTAAATATATTTATCAATTATTCCCCAATGAAGTGAAGGAAAAATCATTTACTCTTATCTTCCTGGATACTGTGGTATATATACTTGCAAATATATGACTTTTAAAAGAAATTTTATAATGTGGCTTTTTAAATTAACATATTTTATACTGAACATAGTATGAACAAAATTGATAAAGTATGAAATAGAAGACCTTATTAACTTGGGGCTGGTGCATGGGGATGATCCGGAGGGATGATGTGGGGTGGGATGTGGAGGGGGGCGGTTCATGTTTGGGAGTTCATGTACACCCATGACGGATTCATGTCAATGTATGCCAAAACCAATATAGTACTGTAAAGTAAAATAAAGTAAAAATAAAAATTTTTTAAAAAGAAAAAAAAAAGATAATATGTAAAAGATATTAAGAGCCATGGGATGAATAGTGATGATGTAGCAAATGAGTTTATTAGAAATAAACCTTATTTTACTGTTTAAAAAAAAATAAAAAAAAGAAAGCAAAATATTAATATAGTTTTATCATTTACCCTGAAAATTTCTTGATCTTATTCAATTTTTTAATGTGTATGTTAAAAATGTATTGAGGTAAACTTATTGTATTTTTATTGCACGCTATTATATTTTTATAAATGAATGCTTCAAGTAAAAAAATTCCTCTAAAGGTAATTTACACTGTAAAAGGTTTTACTAATAGAATGAATCTAGTATATCAGATTAATACTTAATACTGGTAATAGAACTGGGATTCTATTCTTAACTGTGCAAGTAGGTAGCAATTAGGGAATTCCTCTACTATGTTAGCATTTCATTTCTTCATTCAATTAGGGGTGAAGTATAACTATTTATCTGTAGCCACTGGCCACCATAATTTATAGTGAGGCAATCTACAAAAACTCTACACATCTAAGAATTACTTAGATAAGTATTAAAATACATAAACTGAGAAAGAAAATATAGGAAAGCATTTGGAAGCTTTCAAATGAAAAAAAAAAATCTGCTTAAAGAATATCTTAACTTTCAACAGAATAACCCATCTTAGAGTAAAATTTTCAAGTTTTAAATTTTCAAATGCTTTAATACACATACACACACACACACACACACATATATGAACAATTCACATTTACATCCAGTTATCAAGTCCTGCATGACTACAACAGTAGCTGCAGCCAACACACTTTTTAAAATTTATGTCCCATTACTTTTATGGCAAAATGTATCAGCATTTTATATATATTTTCTCATTTAGTTTCCAGAGCAACTCCGTGAGGTAGTTATTTGTATCCCAAATGCAAACATAAAGAAAGTCAGAGTTTAGAGGACTGAGTTCATAGTTATAAACTTAGTAAATGGCAAAGTCGTGGGTTAATTAAACCAGGTCTCATCTTCAAACCCAATCTCTGAACCATAATACTGTATTAAACTCAACAGATATTTATTTAAGAGATTCTATATGAAAGTCATCCTATGCATAAAAAATAATAAAAACTGTCACTGTCTTAAAGAAGCTTAGATGTTTTTACACAAATATATTTAGTGCTACAATAGGGCCTTGGTGACATGGTTGACTGGCAAAAGCTTGGACTTGAAATTTAACAGACTTGGGTTTGAACTCTGTTTCTACCCTGGTTTAGCTTGTGACTTTATATAGTTACTATATCCTCAGTTCTCTCATCTTATATAAAGGGAGAAGAGGAGGAAGAGATAACATAACAGTCTGCTTCAAATGACCTTTTATGAATTAAATGAGGTAACATGAAAAGGTGACTAGCATAATGACTAATACAGAGTAAGTGCTTAATAAATATTACTGTCTTTCCTAAAAATATTATAAGAACATAAAGATAAGAAAGATAAATTCTGGTTGGAAAGAATAAGTAAGGATTCTTATTTTTTGAGGAGATGGTGTTTAAACCAATCACTGAAAGATGAGGTGGGCAGAGGAAGTAGAGCATTTTAGGTAAGATGAATAAGATATGTTTAGGGGATAATAGCTGACTCAGGTGCCTAGACTACAGGGTATTTCATCAAAGGAATCTGTACATGATTCTGAAAAGATGGTATGGGTTCTCATCTGGAGGCTTCCAAGTAAATCACAACTAAAGAGTTTAGGTCTTATAGGTAAAAGAAAGTCACTTGGAGACTTTAGTTTCACTGTTTTTTTCTCCTTCAGGATAGTGACATAAGTCATGTCAATATGAATGATGACTTGGAGGGATGACCTCAGAAGCCAGGAGACCAGTTTAAAAGGCTATTATAGTATCTTGTGTTACAGGAAGCACAGAACACACAGAATTTAAAAAAAAAAAAAAAGAAAGAAAAGACTTTATAAATGACTGGCAGAAGAGGAAAGTGAAGGAATGAACCAAAATAATGTTCTGATTTTGATAACTGAAGGGACGGTATGTTTTCTAACCTAAGACAGAGAATGATACTGAATATACATTATAAAGACAATAGCAATAATAAATTTGTACATACATTTAAAACCAACCACATAATATCTTAAAATAACATAATATAGAAAAGGACTACCATGAATTATGGTATTTCAAATATGTACCCCGAGTGGCCACTATTTAGCTATGCAAAATTTAAAGAAAACTATTAAATAATTTTATATTTCAAGGTATCCAAATGTAAGAATCCTTAACAAGTCATAATAAACAATTGAGAAATTACTTACTTGAATAATTTTCAAGGGAGAATCAGGCTGGTAAATCTGAAGTCTAGGTACATAATGAACCAGCATGTGAAGCATGTTACAAGCTACATGGGCTACTGTTTTATTAGTAAACTGTAGTAACAAGAAAAAAACAAAAAAGAAATATGATAAAAAATTTCTTCTTGGTATTATTTATGCACTAGTTGTTGAAAAAATTTTAATTGTATATACATGTTTTTGTCATTCTATATTTATATTAAAATATTAGATAAATATAACCTGCAAAATTAAAAAATCATAACACATTCCAAATATATAATTAACTTTATTTTTTCTTTGTAATGTTTATCCTCATTAAAGTTTTTATTTCATTTCTAGAATGGCCTCTAAACTGCTCATCTTGTTATCCCATTTTTCCCCACTCCAATCTACTGTATAAGATACTTCCAAATTGTCTTCTGAACTGTGATTAACAATCTTAGATGACTCCCCACTTGTATAAAGCCAAACTTCTATGCTTATCTCTCTATGACCAAATCTCACCCACTCTTTAAGCCGTGACTAGATGTGTCCTCTTTCTAAAGTCTTCTCTGATACCTACGTCAAAGTAACCTCTGCTTTCTCTGAACTGAATCAGCAGCTTACACACACCATTTATTTGGTTCTCTCAGCTTTTCATATTTTATTACTCTTATTTGGTATTTTTCAGCCATCATATTATTAATCTCTTCAATCTAGTATTTACATTTCTTTTTTAGTCTGTATTTCTCCTCTGCCTAGCAAAGTACCTCAAACATAGTATATACTCAGAAATACCTGTCAAGTATTTTTGTATTTTGTGTATTTAGAGTTCTATATAGATATTGTATTACAAGTCACACAACAAAAAAAAATCACTAATCTCTTTACTAATAAAAATATACATTGTTCATTCAGACTCCAAATAATCAGGTTATTATTTCTGAACAAATCTGATTCTGGTCATAAACAGGGCATTTAACTTGAATGATAAAGCCAAAAAGTGGAACAGCTTAAGAATTCAGGAGGTAATAAAGATCAAAGAGTAGGTTACAAAAATATTGATTAAGAAACAGTAAACAGCCCTACATATGTTGTTAAATGACTGGTTTCCTTTATAGCAGTCATCCATATGTATCTTAGGGACAAAGCCAAATACATACAAAGTTGAGATAAAATAGGCCATCACTAAGATACCCTAAATTCAAGAGTAGAACTACTAAGGAAAACATCAGAATCAAGGAAATAATGTAATGCACAAGATAAAATTAACATTTGGGGAAAAATAATGATGCATTCTATACTATCTTAATATTCTAAATATTTACTTACTTACCTTTAAGGAAACACAAATTACATTCAGAGCTTCCTTAATTTGAGGATGATGAGACTCATGGACTAGTTCTTCACAAATCCAAATACCTAAACTGCAAAGTGCTAGACATCTGCAAAAAGGCAACCATTAATGATACAAATAAAAGCGGATGTGCCTGTAAATGAAACGAAACCACCACCACAACCAAAATATTCCCAACAACCAACCTAGAGTGAAGATGCACAATTTAGGTGAATTAATCAATTTGTTACTGTTAATCAATTCATTACTGTTCATTAATCAATTTGTTACCTAGGAAAATAAAGTGGGAGAAAAGCATATTCCCCACATTCTAAGCCTTATTTTTTAAGTTTAACTTAATTTTTATTTTATATTGGATAGTTGATTTACAATGCTGTGTTAGCTTCAGGTGGACAGCCAAGTGATTCAGATATACACATATCCATCCTTTTTCAGGCTCTTTTCCCATATAGATTATTACAGACTATTACAGACTACTGAGTAGAGTTTCCTGTTCTAAGCCTTATTTTCAACTACAATTTACTACCAAGATCAGNCAATGCTGTGTTAGCTTCAGGTGGACAGCCAAGTGATTCAGATATACACATATCCATCCTTTTTCAGGCTCTTTTCCCATATAGATTATTACAGACTATTACAGACTACTGAGTAGAGTTTCCTGTTCTAAGCCTTATTTTCAACTACAATTTACTACCAAGATCAGAGGTGGGGATAAAGACACAGGATTTTTCTGACAAACCCATATGGACAAATTGATATCATCAATTTCCCAAATAAATATGCAACCTGCTTTCAAAAAGGAAACTGTAATTTTATTGACTGGTAGCAGTAATAAGATATTTTTTCTTTCATATCTTTTAAATTTAACATAACTAGCTACAAATTCTCTTTAAAACAAACTGAGAACACAAAACTTATACACTTTACAAAGGAATTCCAACAGAAACAGAACTTGGAGAATTTTCGTTTTGTTTTCTAATGTGAAACTCCAGTTCCCTACTTCAACTGAGTTTCAGTTTGAAGAAAGTTATCTGATGATCAGAATCAGTAAAAATTCTATTCGCATGTTCAAGTATAAGCTTCTAATGAAGCATGTAATATTTCAAGGTATAAAAATAAGTCAACTCCTTCTAGTTTTTCTGATATATCTTCCATGTCCTGATACTGATATTCTTAAATTTAGTATAATGCTAAATTTCAGAACAATTCAATGCAGAAATAGTTTTCTTCCTGAATGTAATGGATTAAAGTCCCCCTTTCAGTGCCAATGCTACTAATTTACTATCAAAACTGCAGGAAGTCTTTATTTGCAGTCTACTGCTTTCTTTCTCAGTTTGTCCACCCATAAACTGTATACATTCACAGATCTAAATAACCAAGTGTCAGGCTTAGCAGTGGAAGGAGCTATAATCCTAAAATAAAAATAAACTTTGAAATGCAACAAAGTTCTCCATGGATGCAGCTAACTAAAGGCACACACTGGAATACAAATATTTAAATTTTGGTTTTTTTGTTGTGTATATATGTAAGGCCATACATTCCTGAAAAGTATAGGAAAAGGGTTTGTGTGTGTCTGTGCCCATAAGGCCCTACATTTCTGAAAAGAATAGGCAAACAAGTTTAGAAAATGTTTAATGTTCAACTTCTGGGATTCTCCTATACTGTCAACACAAGCTGTTATGTTAACGATTCCTAAATCTATTTTGGATAATTATGTTTTAGGCTTAAATATTCTTTCACTGGAAAGGCAACGACATTAAAAAAAAAAGGGGCAGAAAATCTAGAATCCAAAGCTTAAGGTTCAAATCTGGTTCCACCACTTGTCACTTATACATCTAATAAGGTTCTGAAGACAAACTACCAGGGCTTCAGTCATGGCTCTGCACTGTCTGTGTGATAGGGCGGATCACTAAGATTCTCTGGGCTCCCATCTATAAAGAGGGAGGTTAAAAATTGCTGCAAAGATTAAGTGAGGTAATAAAGCATTTATAACAGTGGTTGGCACTTGGAAAAAAGTTTAATGAATGTTAGCTTTCTATGCTGCCAGTTTCTTGCTAGTAAAATTGGAAGAATAATGATTCTAATAATTTCTCAGAATTGTGATGAGGATGGAATAGAACAATATTATAGGAATATTCCTGTAAACTTAGAAAGTTGTCATTATTAGCACAGAAAATGCTTGGGAAAGAATACTGAAAATCATCAAATTTAGAGTTAAAGCTAAATGAAATGAAATGTAGAATGGAAAAGACAATATCATTTTCTAGAGTAGTTGAAATTAATAAGATTAAATGAAATCATTTTAGATACAGAAGATGAAAATACTGAAGAAGGTAACTAGGATTTTATTTTTACTGAAGGAAGTTTGTAATGAAAATTTTAATCATCCAAATAATTTAAATTTGTGATTCAGAACAGCTTTTGTGCATTTGAAACAACCTGGACTGCTAAATAATTCAATTAACTTTTCAAATAAAACTGCACACACAGAAGAGTTATGTCAAGTCTTAAGAAAGTCTGACTTACCGTGCAGGACCAGAGGGCTCATCTCTTGCAGAGCTTAACACAGTTTTGATTATAAGTTCCTAAAATGAAGGAGAAACAGTAGCAATGACTAAGATTTCATCGATTTATTCAGTAAATATTTATTAAATAGCCACTATGGGCCTAGGCACTAGGGATACAACAGAGAAATAAAACAGACATTATTGTTCTCATGTACATAATTTTAAAGTATTCCAATGTTATTCATAAAATTAGCTAAATAAATAAAACAACAGTATGGTCTGAATGTTTGTGCTCTCCTTGCAAATTCATACACTGAAATCCCAACCCCTGAAGATGATGGTATTAGGAGGTACTTAGACCACCAGGGTGGAACCTTTATAGATGGGATTAATACTCTTCTAAGAGAGACTCCCACAGAATTCCCTAAGCACTTCTTACTCTGTGAGGAAATAGCAAGAAGGCACAAGCTAAGAACCAGGAAGAGGGCCTTCACCACAATGTGACTATGCTAGAGCCTTGATTTGGGGCTCAGCCTTCAGAACTGTGAGAGAGAAATTTCGGTCACTTATAAGCTACCCATTCTGTAGTATTTTGTTATAGCAGACAAATATTTTTGGAAATTTATCACCAACTGTGTATGTTCAAAAACCTCGTCCCGATTTTGTTGTTGTTTAGTCACCAAGCTGTGTCCAACTCTTTGTGACCCCATAAACTGCAGCACGCCAGGCTTCCCTGTCCTTCACTATCTGCCAGAGTTTGCTCAAATTCATGTCCATTAAGTTGGTGATGCAATCTAATCATCTCATCCTCAATCATCTCATCTTCTCCTTTTGCCTTCAATCTTTCCCAGCCTCAGGGTCTTTTCCAAGAGTCAACTTCTTTGCATCATAGGGCC
The DNA here is from genome assembly GCA_006410675.1 of Oreotragus oreotragus. Classification (NCBI taxonomy): domain Eukaryota; kingdom Metazoa; phylum Chordata; class Mammalia; order Artiodactyla; family Bovidae; genus Oreotragus; species Oreotragus oreotragus. The sequence goes on from SJYX01024633.1 coordinate 87,074, forward strand.
AAAGTACTAGAGCTTCAACTTCAGCATTAGTCCTTCCAATGAATATTCAGGGTTGATTTCCTTTAGGATTGACTAGTTTAATTTCCTTGCAGTCCAAAGGACTCTCAAGAGTCTTAATAGCATCACAACTCCAAAGCATCAATTCTTCAGCGCTGAACTTTCTTTATGGTTCAATTCTTACAACTGTACATAACTAGTGGAAAAACCGTAACTCTTGACTATATGGCCTTTGTTGGCAAAGTGATGTCTTTGCTTTTTAATACACTGTCTAGGTTTGTCACAGCTTTCCTTCCAAGGAGCGTTTTTTAATTTTATGGCTGCAGTCACCNAACTTTCTTTATGGTTCAATTCTTACAACTGTACATAACTAGTGGAAAAACCGTAACTCTTGACTATATGGCCTTTGTTGGCAAAGTGATGTCTTTGCTTTTTAATACACTGTCTAGGTTTGTCACAGCTTTCCTTCCAAGGAGCGTTTTTTAATTTTATGGCTGCAGTCACCATCCAAAGGGATTCTGGAGCCTAGGAAAATAAAATCTGTTACTGCTTCCACTTTTCCCCTTCTATTTGCTATAAAGTGATGAGACCGGATGACATGACCTTGGTTTTTTGAATGTTGTGTTTTAAGCCAGCGTTTTTTTTTTTCCTGATTAGAAAAGCAATAATATGTTCACTATAAAGATAATTAAAGCAGATTTAGTAGCTAAAAGGTATGAACTTTTTTTAAACTTTTCAAAACTCTGAGAATTATCATTTAAAAGCAAGCTTCTTTAAAAATTATAAACCATGATAATGTGTGAATTTGGGGAGAAGGGCCAGTTAATAGTTAATGTGTTTTTTAAATATCATTCAATTAGAGGTTTTCAATGGCTAAGTCAAATATCTTCCTTGGTAAACATCACATTGCACTTCAAAATATTTTCAATTATCTTTTGATATTGATTTCTAACATAATTCTACAGTGATAAGAGGGCAGATTCTGTATGATTTCAATACCATTAGGCCATGAAATTTTTTTATCTTGTTTTATGTCCCTGGATATGTGCCAGTGTCTCCTGGCTTATCGTCTATAGAAACTGGAATAGAATTTGTATTTCATTCACTAAAGATTTATTGCATATACAGATTGTAAGGTCCTTAAGAGGCGTGAACTTCTACTTACCTTTGCGAATTTAGCATCTAGCCCAATGGCTAGGAATTAATAGGTAGGTGGAAGTTACCTATTGTTGTTTAAACCCTAGAGCTTTCAATGTAAGCTCTTTCCTCTCTGTCCATGGAATTCTCCAGGCAAGAGTACTGGAGTGGGTAACCATTCCCTTCTCCAGGGGATCTTCCTGACCCAGGAATCAAACCAGTTCTCCTGCACTGCAAGTGGATTCTTTACCATCTGAGCCTCCAGGGAAGCCCCTCAATGCAATAGTGTTATTATTTTTTAAATCACTTCAGCCATTACTTCCTATATAATGGCCAAAAAAGTAGGCCACTCAGTTCATGCAAACAAACTCAAAACTGCCTAAGAACACTGAAGCTCTTAATTTATTTTTGATTTTCAGAATCTTCTGAAAGTAGAAGAAACCAAAGCCATTACATCCCTAACGAGTAAAGGTCAATTTGTACAATTTCAATCAAGTATCATTGCAAATTCACATCAGGCCCTACAATTTTATGTTTCAGTGAAGTTCACTTGTCTAAAAAATGTCTGAGTATATTCTCCATGCCAAGCATCGTGGTAAGCTTGAGGATGTAGCAGTAATTAAGACCTTGGTGAAAAATAACAAGTGTGATAAAGAAAAATAAAGGTGGTATGGAAAGTATATGCAATACTCCAGACAAAAATTTGTCTTAAAATTTTTTTCAGAGAAAGCACGTGTTTTAAAAAAGTCATCAGCATGACTCTCAAGGAGATAGAATGCTACTGTCTTGTCCCTTCTTTATTCTCTTTTTCCTTCTAATTCTAGGGCCAACTCAGCTCAAAGAGACCATTTGGCAATTACTACAAGTGCAGCTTCTTAGGACTGTTAAACCCACAGGAATTTATAGTAGGTTAAGAGAGGTTTATTATCTGGGTAAGCAATTGCATGGTCACTTCAATTTTGTACCATCTCTTGTTTAAGCCTGTTAATACTTTAGGTACATGGGATCACCACCCCAATTCCACACTTTCCTAGAACAGGAAAGAATATTCCTTTACATTGTTTGATTCATCACCTTGGCAAACTAGGAGAGAGTCAAATGTGCAGGCTGAGTACCATCAATCTTAGAAGCCTTATATTAGCAGCATCAAATCTGACTCAGGATTTCAATAAATATTCAGTGAGTGAATGAATGAATCCTAAGATAATGGCATACAAGTGGGTTCAATAGTGAGAAAATGTTTCCAGAGTAGTTACAAATAAAAAAAGCTATGCTCCTAATGAACATTCCAGCCTTTGTGTCTGAGGGGTACAGCTGGCTAATGTTCTTTAACAATTGTGTGGCTTTCTAGAGGAAAATAAAGAATACAAGTTTTCCCAAATATACTGCTATGATTATAAATTAGTCCCTGACTTCTTACCTTAACATCTGTAAATTGAGACACAGCAATATCAGGGATGTTGGGATGGAGAGCAGGCAGTTCACAACACAAGTTGGGAAAGCAAACCAAAGATCCCAGAAGAACTTGTGCTTCCACTCTTGGTGCCTATGTATCAGATTTTAAAAATCTTTAACTTATCAGAAAAATTACTTTATTACTTAATCAGATTATATAGGGAAGTCAGAGTACAAGACAAAATTCAAAAAGGAAAGGGGAACACAAAAAGTAGGTTTTCACCTGCACTTTCCACATAAACTACTGTTATTCTCAATAAATGCAATGAACAAACAGAGCTTTCCTTAAGAGCAGCTAAAAAGCAGAAATGTGGCTGCAGCTAATGTGCATGTAGACAGGAATACAGTTTTAGCTAACAGCATAAAATTACCCTAATTTTGAGGAAAAATATCCTTTCATTTTAAAGGCAACTTACGCATTGTGATAGATTGTTCTAATGAGTAGAGGACTCAGTGTCTCTATATTACATCTGTAATAACCTAAGGATGAATAAAGTAACTAGGAATGAAAATGTTCACTGTATCTCCAAGAAACAGGCACTAGTCTAGATGAGTTTTATGGTACTATGTACATGATAAAAACACTATCTATACTACTTAATAAAAACAAAATTAAAAATTATGCTTGGACTGAAGATGAAGGTAACTTTTCATCCTCTCTCTTTAGCTATATTAAGCCTTTTCTTAAGTATCAGCACTGAATGTTTATTTTTCTTCTGCCTTCTTTCATGCCCACGAACCATCAACATCCACCTACTGATACAATCCATTACTTAACTTACTAAAATACCTACACATTGATATATGTTTAAGCACACCTAACAAAAACGCTAAAACAAATCTATTAGAAATATAAAACATCTTCTATATACATAAAACAAGAATCTATCCCCAAAAGGGTTTCCTTATGTTAATAAGCACTATAACAGTAGTGATGGAGTATTCTAATTTTCAACAAAATAACTCATTTCATATTTAAAGCATAATCTAGATTTACAGATACAAGGCCAGAGGCATAATAGAACATGGTAGGCTCACAACCACTATCTCAATTAAAAATCGATTATACTCCAAAAGTGAAAAAAAAAACAAAAACTAGATTAGTTATGGGTTTTCTTTAAAGCTGGACAATAAAATTGGGAATACTTGTTCAGGTATGTGGGGCATAATGGAAGGCATAACTAGAATGCAACTGTAATTAAGAAAGGCAATGCCTAATCCAATTATTCCGTAATCTATCTAGGGATGGGGGAATTAACAAAAGGAAGATGATATGTGTGGGATCTAAAATGAGGCTCAATTCTAATTAAATTATATATTTTCCTAAACATTAACTTGTCATATTTTACCAACAATGGCTCTTCCTTTGTTGCTTTGTTAGCTGCATCTTGGTTAACTGCTGTTTGTTGTATTATAAAGGATAAGAAATAAAAACTTACATTGAGAAAAGCTGAAGAAGCCACTCTACCAGCTGCTACAATAAAATCCATAATAAGCATTGTGGCACCAGGCAAACCAAGTGAGAAAAATTGNTTAACTTGTCATATTTTACCAACAATGGCTCTTCCTTTGTTGCTTTGTTAGCTGCATCTTGGTTAACTGCTGTTTGTTGTATTATAAAGGATAAGAAATAAAAACTTACATTGAGAAAAGCTGAAGAAGCCACTCTACCAGCTGCTACAATAAAATCCATAATAAGCATTGTGGCACCAGGCAAACCAAGTGAGAAAAATTGAGGTGAGCAGTGCTTGATGATTGTATTGACAATATCCTTAGGAATAAAGAAAGGAGGAGAAAAAAAAATCACAAATGTAATTCTGGGTATCAGCTAATCAACATCCTTAAATATAGATATGAAATAATAAAACAAGTAATAACTATAAGTGCTTGCCTAATAGGAAAGACTAATTTTAATTTTTTCAAATAATCCATGCTTAGTACTACATTTTGTTAAAGGAAAGTAAACTTAAAACACTTTTTTTTTTTTTAACTGACATCAACCCTGGAGAGTCAGGCAGAAGGCGCTTCACTTCACAGGGTCAAAAATCTAAGGCCCATGTGTTGTAAAACTTAACTGCAGAGTAGTTCCTCCTGCCTCCTACTTGCTTCCATGAGATCACTTTGATGTCTGAAGCTACATGACTTGCTATGTGGCAACTTGGAAAATTCTTTTTTAGAAAAACTGAAGCCCTTTGATGATAGACATCTAGCCTCAAAAATCTAGACTTAGGCATTCTTGAGAGAATATTCTTAACTTGGTTATTCATTCATTTTGCCTTTGGAATTTACCATGAAGTGCACCAGGTGTATTACTCAATCCAATTTACCTTAAATAAAGCTCTTTATCCATAATTAAGAGTGTAATTATTTCAAAGTAACAGAAGAAGTTTTTTCACTTTTCAGAAAGATATATCATCTTTCATATTAATTTAATGCTCCTTAAATGAACTGCAAGTGATGTACCGAGTCTTAGAATAGGAAAAAAAACTTCTGATCACTGCATGACTAGTTGAGCAAATCCTAAGTCTTAAGTGCCAGCTATGTGCGTGCTTCATCACTCAATCATGTCCGACTCTGTGATCCCATGGACTGCAGCCCACCAGGCTCCTCTGTCCATGAGATTTCTCAGGCAAGAATGATGGAGTGGGTTGCTACTTCCTTCTCTAGGGGATCTTCTGACCCAGCGATCAAATTCGCCATCTCCTGTGTCTCCTGCATTGCAGGTGGATTCCTTACCCATTGAGCTATCGGGGAAGCCCTAAGCACGCGCGTGTGTGCGCTTAGTCGTATATTAGGACATTAAAGGAAGACGCTCTCGATGTAAGCAAAGGATGGTTCTTCAAAAACAAACTAGTTGGTATAACACTAGAAGAAACATGCACTTAATAATCAAGTTAATCTCTCAATTACAATAGCTTGTTTTGAAACCATTTTTCAGGATAAATGAAGTTATAAATAGGAGTAATCTATAAATAAATTACTCATATAAAGGAATGCTTTTTAATTCTACACCTTGAAGTCAAGAGTTAAACAGATTCAAGAATCAAAAATAAAGTCATAAAGTAATTTATTAGAAATAGAAAGTACATATATTTACCTGATCAATATGAAGTAATCCACAATGCATTATATTGTAGAAATGTGTTAGAAAATCTCTATTTGGAGAAACATCTTGTCTTCTTTTCATTGTATTACAAATAAGTTTATAGGCATGTAATTTACCTTGTTTATATTTATCAGTTAACATGGTTGCCTACAATTAAAAGATGTTGTTTTCAATACTCAAAACCAAATACTATTTGTTAAATAACTGAAGCAACTGAATACAACAAGCAATATATTCGTTTTTATTTATTCCTGTGTTGGCTCATTTTCTTTATTGAACCAAATATCAGAATTACTAGAATTATCTTTATTACTAAAATTATACAATGTAGGCATGAATAACTACACACTGTTTCACTTAGGGAAATGCACCAAACATATCAAATAATACCTAAAAGGATCAGTTCCTTAAAAGTACACAGCATACTCTGTAACAGAAAATTGAGGTTTACATTTCATTTAAATAACCTAATTTTCTATATTCATTTTTATTTCAGTAATAAGATTGATGCATCCTAAATAATAATTTTGCTAGGCCCACTCCTCTCTATATACCCCTAATGGCTAGTTAAAAACTAAGTGCTTTACAGGGAACTATATTCAATATCCTGTGATAAACTGTAATGGAAAACTACATGAAAAAGAATGTGTCACACACATAACTGAATCACTTTCCTATACAGTAGAAATTAACACAACATTGTAAATCAACTATACTTCAATGAAACAAATTTTTAAAATGCAAAACAAAACACAAAACAAAGTTAAGTGCTCTAGAAGACTACACAACAGTCTTTTCTCTCTCAAATGTTTGAGACTACATACTTATTTACTAAATGCAATTTTTACGTTAATATTTTATATATTAAACTTACCTTAAAAAGCCAAGGTGTAAGAATTCTCAGTGGAGGAATTAAAACCGGTGGAGAAGGGGAGGTCAGGTTATCAGTTGAAATGCCAAGATTATCTCTAATCTGTAATTTTCAAATAAAATGCAACAAATCTATGATATGAAAGTGTTCTCTTTTCTGGTTTACCTTACTTAAACCTGAGATCTAGTTCCTACCACCAACTATATATTCAATCATGGTTAAGGCATCAGTCTGTAGTAGGGGACTGGGGAGGGAATATTATCTTAGGCTTTTTCTATACTTCTTAATACTTTATATTTCTTTCCTTTTCCCTTTTTAGCATTTGCTTATTTTTTACCTTAGCTAGATTCTGCCAAAGTTCACAGAGGTAATCAAAAACTTGAGCATGTATTTCAGGATCCATAATAGCGTTGACATCTCCCAAAATACCCAGCATCCTTCGCCACATTACAGTAGCAACATCAGCATGCCATCCTGTTAGAGTGCCCCCTGCCATCACACTACAGCATTCAGATGGAAATTCACTGATTTCTATAGAAAAAAATAATACACAAGTGTCAGTAATTTTTCCAGATGGAAATTCACTGATTTCTATAGAAAAAAATAATATACAAATGTAATTTTTCCAGAGAATTGATCAAAAAAAATACATAGGAGTCAAATTAATAATCTTAAATATCTACAAAAGTGAATAAGAGAAATGTCAATATGTCTTAGTGTTATTTTCTCCTGGTAAGGTCAAAACCTCACTAGTTTGTAATTCCTTATTATGACAATATGGGCTTCCCTCATAGCTCAGTTGGTAAAGAATCCAGCTGCAATGCAGGAGACCCCAGTTCGATTCCTGGGTTGGGAAGATCTCCTGGAGAAGGGATAGGCTACCCCCACCAGTATTCTTGGGCTTCTCTTGTGGCTCAGCTGGTAAAGAGTCCCCCTGCAATGTGGGAGACCTGGGTTTGATCCCTGGGTTGGCAAGATCCCTTGGAGAAGGGAAAGGATACCCACTTCAGTATTCTAGCCTGGAGAATTCCATGGACTAGTCCATGGAATCGCAAAGAGTTGGACACGACTGAGTGACTTTCACTTATTATGACAATAATTACTTCTTCAATAATGCTTCTATCTAGGTTTACCTAAGGAGAAAATGACAGATACAAGATGGAGAAATTTATGTTTTGAAATAAGGATCTGATTTATAAGTATGTACTCTCTCTTTCATCTAATAGCTATTTCAAGTTACCTCATCAAATTTAACAGAAAATCACAGGCTAAAGGCAAATCCTGTAGGAATATTTCTGTATTTCACAATTAAGTCAGGTCTAGCATCAAAAGGGATTATCACAATGGCATGAAAAAAACCCATAATCTAAAATTTCCATAATTAAATTTCTTTTATTAATATTGGTATGATTATATACAAGACCTACAGGTAACCTAAGGTCCTAGTCTCATTTCTGTCACTAATTATGTGACACTGTATAAGTTATTCAATAATCTAAGACTACAGCTCATCTGTAAAAATAGATGGTTTAGGTAGGTATCATTATAGATCTCCCCTAGCTTAAAGAAAGTCATTATCCTATGCAACGTATATAATGGAAAATGTAAAACTGTTAGAAAGTCAGTGAAAGTTTTTCCTGCTTGATAATATCTCAATGTACTGATAATTTACAAAGTCATATGTGAAGTAGACATATATACTTTATGCTTAATATTTACCTTTTTCTTCTTTGCATGTAGTGTGCAGTAACTGAATATATTATTAAAAAGTTACTAAACAATCTTCCATAATTAAAAAAACAGGCTTCTAGTGTAAATTGGCTAAAGTGAAATTTTTAAAAAACACTAGAGCTAATCATCACTGTTCTACAGAACCTTCATAATATAGTGATAAATCAACAGATTTGTAACTATGAAGGATATAATTGGAACAACTGAGGATAACTGACTATAGACTAAAACTGTAGTAATACATCAATGTTAAATATCCTGAATGTGGCCCTTATATTATGATTTTTCAGGAAGTGTATACTTATTCTTAGGACACAGTTGCTGAAGTGTTTAGATGTAAAGAGTCTAATACTTGCTCTTACATGGTTCAGAAAAAAAGGGCAGGTACGGTGGTGGTGGTGGGTGGGTTGTGTGTGTTATGGTGGGGTGTGTGTGTGTGTGTGTGTGTA
>SJYX01024633.1:97300-124821 GCA_006410675.1 Oreotragus oreotragus
AATAACTTTTTATTAACTTCCAGTTTCTAAGGCTTCCCAGTCACTTTTAAAATTTTGCTTAAGCATAAAAATACTTCATTTGGACTGCCTACTTTATAATAAAATATCAAATAACAAAAATTAGCATGTAAATATCTTTAAGGGCAGGGAAAAAATGTTACAGCAATAAATTTCCCAAAGACAGAACAGTTCAAAAGACTTATAATACTACTTATATAACATATATAAAACACATAATCAAATTTATGATGCATTATTCAAGATCTCCTGACACTAATGCTCCCAAAAGAAAAAATGGCAAAGATCTGATTTTTAAATATTACCTAGGTCATCTGGTGTCTGAAGAACAGAGTGGTGGAGCTTCTCATCGAGCTGTAGATCCTTCTGTTCCATGTGATCTAAATTCAGTGTGGAAGGAGAAGGTGTCTGTGACCTGGATCCCAGAGCTGAATGGACTGGAGAGGCACTTTCTGAACCTGTAAATATAATTTCATAAAATTACCATAAAGAGTATATTTAATACCCTCAACCTAAGATATAATGCTTAAAAGCCCAATAAAACACAAAGTGAAAATATCAAAAGATAAAATAGATTATAAACCGGGTGAAGAATTCAATAAAATCATGATACTGTACAAGATTCATATCTAGCAGTCTCATTCCATGTCTACCTTGGGACTAGTGTGGAATGAGAACTGGACTTAGCAGTTAACAGGGACCATCAGTGAAAGCAAGAATGTCTACTCCCATTCCTGGTCCAGCTACAGAAACTCTGGTACCCACCACTACTTTATTTCATTTACTTCAGGCTTGACCTGATTCAGGAGAAGAGAAACTTCCTTATTGCTATATGCCACTACCACTGCTAGCTTCAACATTTTTCATTTAAAAACATTTTTGAGAGCCAGCTATGGTTTTGCAAATATAAGCATTTTTTTTAAATTGCTGAGTACAATTTCAATGAATACTGAATGAATGAATACATTACAATTTGATAATTTATTCACTAGCTAATGGATATCTGGACTATTTTCAATTTAGCTACTATGAATAATGCTGTTATGAATGTTTACATATAACAACTGAAATAAATACCTAGGGATGGTTATGTAGGAAATGTATTATTTAATTTTAAAAGATACTATACTGCTTTTGCAGTGGCCATATCACTTTGTGCTCTAATTAGTTATGTATTTGCAGCTGCTTCACACTCTTTTCAACACTAGTACTGTGATACTGTTAGGGTTTTTTTTTTTCTTTTTAACTTGAGCTGATTTATTATATGTATAGCAGTATCTCATGGCTTTTATTTATATTCCCTGATTACTAGTAATGCTGAGTATCTTCTCATCTAAATTTATGTTTCAGGACAACTAAAGCAAAAGGTATTATTGTAAAGTAAGAACTTTTTTAGTATTTCTCTTTCAGTAGTAATTTAAATTCTCCAACAATCAAACTGTGGAGCCAACCTAACTGGCTCCTGTCTTCCACTCAGCCCTCATTCTGCAATGGGCAAATATTTCACCTATCATCCATCAAAAAGGCATCAAACTACAATGAGAACCAGAGTGAATTTGGATAAGACAGTGGAACTCTTGAATATGGGTCATATAGGCTGCTCAGGCTTCCTTTGTTCACTGTACTGCTCTTGGAATAAAGTGACACCTTTCATGACTCAATTTCTTGGACCCCACGTGTCATATGATTGTCAGGTTTAACCACAAATAAAAAGTTGCTGAAATTCATAATTGACTGTATAAATACAGAGTACTAGTACCAACAGTTTCTTCTTGGCAGTGTGGTTTATCTTTTCAATAATATTTTACTAAAGAAATCTACAAAAATCTAGGCTAATTCTGAAAATCAATGAAAAAGATAAAGTGCAGTGCCCCTTAATGTTTTTCGGTTATTTATTTAAAAATTGCTGCAAGAAATGCTCTGGTGCAAACATCTATAAAATTCTGCATAGGATATTAGGAGTTCATAGAGTTCCCCAAAGCTTATCCATGTGGACTCCAGGTCAAGTGACTCATTTTATAATAATGTTTTTTCTTCTCACTCCACTGTTACATAAAGATGAGTGGAAAAAAATAACACTTAAATAGTAGTAAATAATAAATAAAATCTATCAAATAAAAGCCTGCAAAAGTTCTTTGGTGGCTTAAAAAAATGCATTTAAGGAATACATTCCCTTGAGTAACTTTACCAGTAACCGTTGCAACTTCAGTACAGAAAGCTTGTTGATTAAGACTGCTTGTTTCTGAGTCAATGTGTAGTGTGGTTAGACTAGCCACCTCTTGCTCTTCGGCACTCTGATAATGGCCAGAACCTGAATCCATGTCAGCAGAGGATGCATTCCCAGTATCAGCTCCAAAACCAAAATCTACAGGAAGAAGACATGCTAGTGAACAGATGTTCTGATTACAAAACAAAAATATTTACAAAAGAGACAGAGCTACTTTATCAAAATAATAAACATGAACATCCCCCCTAAATCTACTTCATATTTACATACCATTCAGGCAAGTGTAAACAATGTTAACACTTTGAAGTTTATAATTAAAAACAAATTTTTAAAGATCTTCAGAGCCTATTATTAACAAAAATAATGATAAAAAGACAGAAACACAATCATCACTATTCTTATCCATGTTTTCTGGTAGCTGGAAATTTAGCTAACTGCTTTTCAAGTTTTAGAATCTCTAGAACAGAGATATATATCATAAAAATGGCACATATGTGGTAAAAGTAATTTTTCTCTTAAAACTCACTTCCAGTCCAGGATTATAGTAGTATATAATCCACGAGGGCAAGAAATATAATTCTCCAAAGAATCTTCCAGCTCTTCATAAACTCAGTTCCCAAGATTTTGACTCTCTTTTAAATGTTGGTATCCTTCACTGACTACCAAGTGTAATATAGATTTTAGCAGAAAAGCTATGTGGTAGTAATACAGCATCAAGTAACATCACTGATGTCACTTTAACATGAAACGATTATTAAAGTAAGGTTCTGGGTAACGTAACACTGAATGTAACTGTACTGAACATACTGAAGCCTTGCCCGTAACTAGATGTTAAGTATTAGTCACTCAGTCGTGTCTGACTTTTTATGACCCCAGAGACTAGAGCCCACCTGGCTCCTCTGTCCAGGGGATTCTCCAGGCAAAAATACTAGAGTGGGTGGCCATTCTTTTCTCCAGATCTTTTCGACCCAGGGATGGAACCCAGGTCTCCTGCATTGCAGAAGGATTTTTGTCCTGTCTGAGACACCAGGGAAGCCCCCATGACTAGACAGTGGTCCCCCAAAATGACTGCATGAAATAGTCCCTCTCATAAGCATGACTGTCCCTTATTCTAACACCAAGTCCATCCTAATTTTTCCCTCTTCTATGTTTCTGGCCTTAAGATACCATTTGTTTTATGAAAGAAAAGTTTTTCTTTTTTTTTTTTTAATGCCTTGAGTTGGCAAAACAAAGTAGTCTCAACTTGAAGTGACTCCCCTCAAAAATCCTTACAGTTTCACTGAAAATGAAATCAAAATACATATACAGGAAGCAACATTAGAGAGGAAGGTGATGGTTATATAATCCACAAGTCAGTCTCAAACAGAAAACAAGTTAACAAAAAACCATATTGCTCAAGCAGTAAAAAGATACTTGCTGTCAAATTTTCGGCCATCATACTGGAAAGCGCTGAAAGAATCCGAATGACTATCTGAGCTGATAAGATCACTGCTCCCTGCACTGGCAGGAGAAGTCCATTCTGAGGGTACACCTGGGTCATCAACAGGACGCATTTGATTTTGCTTATTTAGAATATCAGGGAGGTCTTTGGGAATTTCGAGGCTACCTGGACTACTTCCTCTTCGTGTCATAGTCTAAAAGAAAAATTTTACCATTAAAAAAATTGTTTTTAATTCTCACTAAGCATCTGAAATCTTTAATTTCCAAGATAATCATCACAATAAATACTGAAATTTAGGGCATGAAGTGGGGCGGGGGGACACACTAACTGAAGAGTCTACGTTAACTGTATGGAGTCAGAGCCTGCACTGTTGGTCTGCCTAAATCAGAGTCAAATATCACAAACGGAGCTGGGCCTGAGACTCTGAAGACCTAAAAGGATCCATGGAATGAATATTAAGTTAAATTCAAACAGAAAAACAGAGGCCAATGGAAGAGGAAATTCTCTGGTGGTCCAGTGGTTAGGACTTCAGGTTTCCACTTCAGGGGGCCCAGATTCCATCCCTGGTTGGCGAACTAAGATCCTGCAAACTGCGCAGTGCAGCCAAAATAAAGACAAATTTAAGAAGAAAGGAAAATGTAATGGAGCTGCAGACTTTCTCTGAAGACAGCAGAAATCCAAGTGAAAAAAGCAACTCCACATATGTTTATCTATATAATTTCACATATGTTTACATTTAAAATTGTGGGAATTGGGCCAGAAGACCTCTACTGTTACCTTTCCTGCTGAGGGCTGGCAGCAGGCATAGAGCACCCTAAGAGCGAAGACGAAAAACAAAGAGCTAGCAAGGTAGTGGCTTATCATGCAGTAGCTGAGCAAACAGGTACACCAGTCTTTCGCTCTGGTCAAAACTAAAAGCCTGCTTGTTTTATGTCTTTGGATAAAGAATATTATAAAAATATAATTTAAAAATCTTAATTTTTAAAAAAGGCCTAAATTTGGGGTGAAGGCTGATTGGAATAAAATTATTCACATGGGTATCACACACGTATATATGTAAAAGGTATGTATCTTTTAGCATCTCTACCCTCCTCTCTAAAAACAAATAAATAAAATAACACTTACTGAGGCATTACCACTTCGAAGTCGTTCTGCTATAAACTCATCCATCAGATCAGGAACATTAGCATTGCTGCTGCCAATATCACTATTAAGAGGGGGCAGTTTTGTGCTCATGTCCTCTTTATTGACTAAAAACAAATAAACAACTATATATAGTGAGTAAAGACTTAACTACATTTCCTAAATTTAAAACAAACAAAAACAGCCACAACAAATTACCTATGCCATATCAATTATTTGCCAAACATGCAACTAAGAGTAATTTTTCTTTTAGATTTAATTTCAGGAATTAGTAAATTGATATTTACTTTATTTAACTAAGCAGATGTTAGTCAATCTTCAGTACAACCTTAAACAGCAAGAAAGCTTACAGATAAGCACTAGTTGGGAGTTAGGTTAATATTGTCTATAAAGAAACTGGCACATTTTTCTTTCTTCCTGTCTCTATGCCTCTATTTGGAGCTTTAATAATTTAGAAATCCATCTTCCCCAAAGAATATTTACAAGGAATATATCCCCTGAATTTTAAGTTAAGATATTAATAAGTTAAAATTCTATGATCTTGACATAGTATTGTTTCTGTTCACTACAAAATCTAATTTTACTGTTTGAAGAAAAAAGATTTTCACAAAGGTTTTTCTTTAAAAAAAAAAGTTATTTTGAATTTTTTAAGATTATACTGTGATTTACATTAACACAGATGTTTTAAAACTTGGGAAACTGACAGAAAGTAAGATATTTACTTATTTCACTATTATGCCATTGAAAAGGAGATTTCTCCACAACCAAAGGAAATCAACACTGGTAATATTCCTAATGAACTTCTAAGCATTTCCGGTTAAGAAAATACACTGGTCAGGAACTCACTGTGAAATACCATTATCTTTATACTACTTGGCCAGGCTTTGCTAAGCTGTCAAATACTGCCCTCAAGTGGCATTAATGGCTCAGTGCAAGATGCAGCGCTCTGTTAATCATGCTAACAAAACCATGTTAAACAAATAAAATCAAAACCTACCTTACTGCTGAAAGTTAATTTTCTGTAACTGTACAGTTATTTTAAATTTGAATCAAGATAAGAGAAAACAGTTACCATAATCTTGCTTTCTATAATCTGTCCATAGAGGTTCCATATCTAAATCATGATTGGCTATCATGAAACCTTTATGTACATCTAAAATCTCAGAAAAAATAAGGATAAGTGTTTTAAGGATATGACTTGCATTCTATACAAATGAATGCAAAACTAAAAAGCCTACAGCTTATTTGGAAATGGAGTACATGAAAGTAAGCACACCTTGAGGTTTAAGACATAATTTCCTCTTCAATAACAATTAACTAAAAATGTTGGTGTTCATTGTAGGACCCTGATTTCCATTATGTTATATAATGTCAAAATAATCTTCTACAAGAAAAAATAAAACTAAATAAATCAGCAGTAAAAATAAATGAAACCAATTATTAAGAGCTGGGATCCCTTTAAATGTAAACTATTGGGGGAGCAAGGGAGAAAGTATTCCAACTCCTCAGTAAACTTAATTTCAAGTTCATGTAGTAAACACTAAAAACATTTGATTTAGATAGTCTTTGGAAGGTCATTAAATTTTCCTGTATCCCCTCCTTCTCTATCTGTTCAGCAGCAAAGAGGTTTAACTAAATGCTTTATAAGGGAAATTAGTAATTTAAATAAACATTTTATGCTGGGAAAAATACAGCTGGGGAAAGGCGCATGCATAACCAAACAGAGAGAAAGCAGTGACCATCCCAAAGCTTTTTGATTGCTTATAGCTTGCTTCAGTTGCATTAAGCCAAACTGGTGCTGTCTTCTCCTTTTGCGCTCTGCACAGTTAGTGCTCACCTGCAGCTTTCCTTCCAAAATAGCCCATTACATGACTGTACAGATCCCTCAGTGGAGCCTCTGGTGGCATTCTGTTCTGCCTCTGTGGGGAAACATTTGCCTTCGGCTTCGAAAGAGCATGGACAACAGTTTTATAAACGCCACCCAGGGAGCCCTGCGGTAGTCCTGCCTCATGACTCGATGACTTAATAGTACTACGACTACCTAACTGATTAGTTGCAATTCCTTCTTTTTGTAATATGGCGGTGGGAATCTCTGTTGTTTCCTTAATTGTTTCACTGCTTGCTGATGCTGCACTAATTGTATCTAGAGGCCTGTACACACCAGGTTTTACTAGCTCTGCAGCACTGTTGGAGCTGGTGTGGGGGCTGCTGATGTTGCTATTACTACCACTAAAGCCACTGAGCTTCCGCAGTCTCATCTTCCATGGAGCCTCTTTGTTTTCCAGAGGATTATAAAACTGAACTGACTCAGTAGAAGGTCTAAAAGTAACATGAACACTATTTCGCTTTTTAGTAGCAATTTTCATGATTTTGGCTCTGTGAGTTACTGTTTCAGACAAGCTCCTTTTAGTTGGAGAAAGCTTGCTAGTGCTTGTAACATGAGGCATTCTACGGTTAACAGGTGCTTTTAGTGTAGTTTTCTTGGCATGCAAAACATGTGGGACAGTGATTTTTTCATTAATCTGCACACCCTTAACCTTTTCAGCTAGTGTTATATCTATACAGGCATCTAATTCTGTGGCTGTTTGTCTATACAGATGTTTTCTCTTTTCTTTATCACAAGGGCTACCTGAACTAGGTTCCGATGACTGTTTATCATTGTTTAGTTGTTTACATTTTTCAGAAGTTTTTGTTTTCATATAGCTGTCTAACTGGTTGGATGCACTAATATTTGTGAAGACAGCGGAGTTTGGTTCTTTTTGAAACTGTATGTTTTCAGGAGTTCCAACAAAAGAGGTGGTATTTTCTGATTTACTTTCCTGGTCTGTGTACTCTAATTTATCTGAGGATGATCTTTCATCCTTATTTACTGCAACAGAGATCACTTCCTGCGAAGCTGCATCTTTATCTAACTCATTTTTACTGTGACTTTCTTGGGTTTCCTTAAAATATTCTTTCAGGGAGGAAAGAAGATCATCATCTCCTTCAAGGTCAATGTACTGGATTTGTTCAAAAGCTGAATCTGCAAGTTCTACTGGATCTATTAAGTGACAGAGATGGTCATATATGCTATCACCAACTTCCAGAGAAGACTCTCTACTATGAGTATCAGTGATGTGGCTCTCAGTGGATCTAGTTATTGAAGAAGCCTCTGTGGAACTCTGCAAGTTTGGTGCATGACGGGATGAACTGTCAATGACAGGAACTGCACCTTTGGCTCGTTCAACAGTGAATGGTTCCAAGATGTCAGAAGTGCTGCTACTTCGAGGCAATGGCTGCTCCTCACTCAAAGCACCAAAAACTTCATTTCCAGTGTCTTCACTTTGCGAAAAATGTCTGACTCTACTTGGACGAGGAAGTATTTGAGCATCATCAATATCTGTTTAAAAAAAAAAAAAAAGAAAGAAAAATTATAGAGTAGAAACCATACAAATACAAAAAAAAGTATTAATGTCAACCATTTTCTAAGCATATGCTTAAAAATAAAAAAAATTTGAGTTTTTTTGTAAGCTCAATGAAAGAAAATCTACGCATTTGTTTGTAAATGATGATGGGCACAAGCCAAATGAATTAGAAAACTACCAGAATACATTTTAAAATGTTAACATGCACAGAACAAACAGTGAGGTGATGAAACATTTGGAAGTGCAGTTAAAGATAGAGCTGTGCCAATAAATCAAGCAATTCAAACTTGCTATTCAATTTTTCCTAATAAAGTTTTAGGTAGAAAAAAGTAGATCTTAACACAAAAAAGCTCATCTTAGTATCCCACTACAGAAACTCATAGGGTCTCATAAATTCCTGTTTCTTTCCTTACCAGGCAAGAAACATCACCTTTTCTTCAAATTTTGCTTATTTGACCACTTATTACACTTGGAAATCTCCATCCTCTTCCTAAAGTTCTTTTTGTCAGGAAACTACTTATCTGTTCTACTGAAGTATTTTACTTTATTACACTATCAAAATCTATTTACCCCTACCCTGTAAAATCTATTTACCCTATCAAATAAAATCAATACACTGCTAAAAAAAATTATACTTTTTCATTTCTGACACAAACAGCGTTAATCTACTAGGAAGCAACCTCCTCTGCCAAACACTGGCCCACTCCATTAGGTAACCATTGAACCCTAAAAACTGCACCTACAGCTTCTTACATTTCTTTTAAAAATTACAGATTTGAGAGTCAAAATGGACATTACAGATTATTTAACTCTCCTACTGAACAAACTGAGTCCTAAAGAGAGGAAACCACTTCTCAAGTCTGAGAAGCAGGCTTAGTGTTCCATGTCATTATATTGTTTTTAGTGCCTGAAGTGCTAATTATATAAGTTTTAAAAAATATATATAAAATTGAAAATCACAATATGAAATACTATTTAATTGTAGAGATATATACAAATTAAAACATTTGCTACTGATAAAATGTCATGTCTACAAAAACATCTTGGCATTTTACTAAAAGACACATTCAGAAAAATACCATGAAAAAGGGACAAAGAGTCAAAAAGTCTGATATTGGTACTCATTAGGCTTGTAATGCATAGATTAAAAGTAACAGAACTATAACTGATGAAAATGAGAAGATTTAGATCCAGAGAAAAGTTGTCCAAGATCACAGATATATTTATTGAAGTGGTGCAAGATCTAAAACTTAGGTTTTCTTACTCCAGACTCTGAGAAGTAAGTTTTCTCATTTATAAAATGGGGACAGTAATTCAAAATATTCTCAGGATCTATGTGAGGGATGAAGAGAGACTGATACCTCTGCTATTTCACTGCTATCACTTTCTTTGTAGGAGATCCAAAAGGAGCCACCTTATACTAAATTCAAATCAAGAGCAGTTTGTGATATACTAAAATTGCACTATATTCCTGAAGATATACACTGAGACTCTCAATATATGTCAAATATAAACTATCACCTAAAGTTGAAATAACTCTTTATCATTAAGTTGAGGAGAATAATTTTTAAAAATGTTAGCTTTCTTCTTCATACACTTTTCTTACAAATTCTTCTAAATGAAAAACAAAGCATTTTCGCAAAAACTTTATGCATATATTCTAATAGTGTAGCAGATAAGTAATGCATATTGTGCATCTTGACAAATGTGAAGTATTTTTGGTTTGTGTCCCATAATAGGTCATTAAGAAGCTCTGCCAAGAGATTATATTCACCATGCACTCCAGTTTCTTCCCACAAAATATTCTAAAAGGACTCAGCAAATCATACAGATTACATAACTTTTCTATAAAAATTATTAAGAATTTTATAGTTGGAATTTTTTTAGCTGCAAATTTAAAATCAAGATACTAAAACCTTATTAAAATCTAATGCTGTGAGACTAGAAAATATATGAACTTCAGGGAAAAAGCTGAATATTAGTGTTAATGTTTAGTTTCCTTTATTGATAATCTCATACTTTTTCCATTCTAAAGAAACCAATAAAGATTACTGTGAAGTTCTGTTTTTAGGCATTTCCTCCCAAATCCAGTCTTCATGTTGCATGTTAGGAAATTTAGCCATTATTTCAACTTGTTTTTTACCTAAACTTTTGTTAGTACATATGAATATATAAAAAGCATTCAAGTCTAAGAGGGCAAGGGCTTTGAAGAAAATGAAAATATTTTTATAACAATAATGTACTGTTCGTAAATCTAAGTTTCAACAAAAAAGCTTTCTGAAAGTTTTAAGTTTTAAAATACAGTTCTTACCCAGGCATATAACACTAACTGCATAAAATCAAAGAAGAAAGTAAGTGCCGAGAGGAAATCAAAATCAGCACTTGAAATTAAGCAAAACTGACTCTAACAAGGCTTAAAGTTTAAAGAAATAAACCTGAACCTTATTGAAGATGTCTGAATGACAGCTCAATCATACACAGCTGTCCTGTATTCATTGGGGACTGGTGTTCAGGAGCCCCCGTGGAAATGAAAATCCACAGACACTCAAGTTTTTATATAAAATGGCCAAGTACAATAAATACAGTTGGCTCTCCAAACCAACAGGTTTACTTGTATTCAACCAACCTTGGATACGAAGGACCGACTGTATAGTCCTTCCTACACGCACTGTTCTAATAGCCTCATGAATTAGGTGTATTATCCCCATTTTACGCATGAAGAAACTCTAAGACTTGCCTGAGGATACACAGCTAGAAGGTGGAAAGCTGGGATTTGAAGGAAGGCAAAAACTAGTCCAGGTTCTTATCTCCTGAATAATATATATTATGTATTCATGAAATAATTAAAAATTACTATTAATACTATAAATCAGCATAGTAATTTATCTCTATAAAGCTAAGAACTTAGGAATCAAAACTTAGGTTAACTACAAGTATTAGTAAACTATACAGAAAAACACAACAGATAAACTTTGTATTGGTTTGCTGAAAATAATGGTAATAACAGGTTAAAACAGACATGGCCTTTAAAACTATTTAATTACGCTGCTTACATTTTACAATTACAAGTGTAATTTAGTTCAATCTAAAGAAACACTAACCAATGACTGAATAAAACAAGAAAAAGTTTTTTAATAAACTTAAAAAAATAAGTCAACATTGAGAAAATGCCTCCTATAGAGCCTATAAAGTATTTGAAATGTCAAGTTTCATCTCTGGATTTGCTTAATGATGTTTTACCATTAAAGCATTGGAAATCATGTCTGGATTAAATCATAGTTTTTTCTGAATGTTGTGTTTCAAAAAAAAAAGTTTTATTTGATATTTTGAAAAGATAAGCTGTAAATGAAAGTGAAATATTAGCTTGTAACATATAAAAAAACAACTCTTTTCACTGTAAATTTACCATTTTTCAGGATTTTCTTTTTTTATATTAACATGACCATATCCCCATTATCTGAAATAGCTCTTGTCACATAGTAGGGGATCACTAAATACTGGTAGAAGGGAAGCATCTTTTATATTAAAAACTATAAGCTGCTAACTAGTAAAATATCAAGCTAGTTTCTCAAGGGGAAAAAATTTATAATACTAAGATACTACTGGAAAATTTTAATAATTTCTAAAATGAGGTACAGAAAAAAGTACCCAAATCCCTTTTAGCAAAGCTAAATTCTATTCCTAGTTAATTACAAACAGTAGCTATGGGTGGCAATATTTTTTACAGCTCTTGAATTCATAAAATCATTTATATTAATTTATGTAGAAACTGATGTTATTTAGAGGCTCAAAGTTTTTTTGGAATTACTGAAGGAAAAGACAATGTTCTTTATGTAATTAAAAAAAAATTTTTTTTCCCCTATTTGGGCTATAATGAAAATGTACCTTCAAGGTAAGTTACGAATTATTAGTAGTAGAGGCTAGCAAAAACTCTACATCTTTTTAAGACTAGATGTTCATTTTGTAGGTAATTCAAAGCAGTATCCACATCATTAAAATCGTATGAAAAGACTAAAAAGCAACTAGCCAAGCCAAAATAATTAATTTTAGACTACTAAAATTTAAAATACTAAACTATCATCTACTCTTACCCTTTTAATGTTGTTTCCTTGACTCAGATTCTGGAAATAGACAAATGACCAATATATTTTTTATAAGAAAATTATACAGATTTAGTATTTGTTAAACAAACATGTTAAATAATACTGTGTTTAAGTTAGCTTCAAATTTTTGAGATGTACTTTTAAAAGAACACAAATTATTTGAGCAAAAAAAATTCTAGTGTAACTTAGAATTACACTAGAATCTGCTGGTTCTAGGCACAAAAACTGTTAGAAAATTACTATCACATATTGGTGAGAAGGAATAAATTCCTTGATGGTGCAAAAAGGGCCTATTTGTTTGATTAGATAGGAAATTCTTCTCCTGGTTAGGCACAAGATGCCCCATCTTAGGAACAAGATGGGGCATGAGACATAGCATCTTCTTTCTCCTGATACTCAGAAAGTAAAAATTGAAAGATCAACAACATTTTGCTCTGCAGTCCTCAATTCAAATAATGAAGTACTGCTAATAACCTTAGCAGTCTATGTAACATGGCTTAGACAGCCTAGAATTTAACAGCATCAAATGTGGCAAACAAATTAGCAGTTTTGAGAACTAACTGGGAAGAAAGTGGGCCTGTAAACAATTTCAGACCGAGACAGTCCTTGATTAGAAAATAGCAACAGTTGCAAAAGTCAATTACCTACCATGCTTATGTTCTTTCACATGCCTTCTATCATGAAAGTATTATTTTTGGCAGTGAAAGCTAATTTACTTAAGAAAAATTATTGAGATTTCTGATTTCTCTTTTTTTAGGAAAATAAAGACTGCTAGACTGGGCTACCATATATGTAAAAGTACAATCTGGTGGTATAGGAGACACGACAGGGAAAATGTGCCTGCCCAGACACCAGCACTACCTGCAGAGCTTTAAAAACTAAAGTAGGATCTCCTGAAACCCCTAGGATATTATATCAAAACCAGAGACAGACACAAGTCTGGGAAGAAACATTTGTTCAACATCAGATGAGTTCAATGTTAAGAACTCATGTCACTGACTGTGTCAATGCCGTTGAAATAGTTCCTGAAGCTTAAGAAAAACTCTCCAAGGATATTCAGCGACTCAATTAGTTTCGTCTATCTATATAAAGTTCTACCATATAGAATCACATATACAAGAATGTGAACTGAGTAGTCATCTAACCCAGAATACTGGAGGAGAAAAAAGGGCTAGGTGACAACAGAGTACACTGAAAACCGACAGCTCATTCTTAGAAAGAAATCAGAGTATGTTAAACAAGTATCAAAGAACTAAAAGGAGTGTCTTTTTGCCATGTAAGTATTCAAGAGTGTCAGGGAAATATTTTTCTGGAAAATTACACTTCTAACCAAAAGCTAGAGTGACTGTCTATGGGTAGTTTCATTGTCTTACTGGTGAAGCAGTCATAGAAACTTCAACTCTTGTTCTTAAGATGATGCACCCAGGAAATATTTATTATGAGTTCAACTAAGCCCGCTTTCATCAGCGGGACAGATTAAACTATGAAAAACATACTTCACTTTCCTTTTTAGCTTTCACTTATGTTCCTCCTCTTGGTTTCGGAAAAATCTCTGATCTTACCAGGATTAGGGATGGTGGAAGGGACCTTCATGAACCTGAAATAACATTATTAATAAAAATGCACCTTCTCTTGGATAAGCCTACAGTTCATTAGGAGCTAAAAGGGTACAAAGATAGGTTGTTAAAAAATAAAAATCAGTACCTCACCAAAAGTCAAAACATGAAGGAAACACTCGTAGGAAAACAACAGGAAAGCACCCAAGAAGGCACACGTACCTTTCTCTAAGCCAGCACGTTCTGCATAGGAAGTACAGCTGGCTCTTGAACAGGCTCTGAGCTGTGCTGCCGCTCAGTGGCTAAGCCTTATCTGACTCTTGTGACCCCATGGACCACAGTCTGTCAGGCTCCTCTGTCTATGGGATTTCCCAGGCAAGATTACTGGAGTGGGTTGCCATTTCCTTCTCCAGGGGATCTTCCCAACCCAGAGACTGAACCTGCCTCTCCTGCATTGGCAGGCTGATTCTTTACTGCTAAGCCACCAGGGAAGCCCTTAAGCTGGGTGGGTCCACTTATCTGTGGGTTTTTACAAATAAATTTGTACTACAGAACTACACTATGTGTGGTTGATCAAATCTGCCCATGTGAAATCACAGAAGTGGAGGGCTCATTGTAAAGTTATATATACATGGATTTTGGATAATGTGGAAGGACAGCAACCTTCACCCTTGGATTGCTCAAGTACCAAGTGTTTATTAAAAACAAACCTGCTTCTGTCTAAAAGACAAGGCACAATATGATTCTAGTCATACAGAAAAAAAAATTTTAAGAAAAAACTAAGCTAAGGTGGTAGAAATGACAGTGTGTGTGTGCACGTGCGTGTGTGAGAGAGACTGACTTGAAAGTGTCACTAGGGAATTTTGGCAGTAATGGAAATATTCTATATTTTGTTTGGGGTGAAAGATGATGAGGGATGTACAATTCTCAAATCTAATTGAAATGAACCTAGGAACTATGCATTTTATTATGTTAATTATGCCTTATTAAAGAGGAGATCACCCCAGTACTGTAGATAAAGGACCTGAGGCAGAAGTGGAAAGTCGATCACTTTCTGAGGAAAGGTTCTGAGGCTCCTTAGAAATTGGGGCTTCACAGAATGGTTTTGTTATTTGGTTTAAAAACTAGTTACTAGAATTCTATACACTATTATAATCTAATACAAAGATTTATTCCAAAGCAACTTTTCCATTATATACTTGATTCCCCTAGCTTAAGTTTCATTATTACAGATGATGAAGAATGCACTAGTTAATATTTACCATATATTCAGTCAAATGATGACATTATAAATGAAATTATAAATATACATTACTACTTCACCTGACCACCTGAGAAGAAAAGAAATCAGACATGAACAGAAAAAAAACCCCCCGGCAATTTACAACCCCAAATATTGGTCATTGGCACAGCACTAAACTTAGCACTTCCAGAATGAACTGCAAGGATAGCATTAGAGTTCAAATAACTCAAAACGTTGATTTCTCAACCACTTTCCCAATTTCCCACACCTCCCCCAAAGAAATTAACTTTGAAGAGTTTATTTGATTAAGCAAAATTTGAAAGCAGGATTAAAAAGTGAAAAAGGTGGTGCAGAAATTAGCAGAGGTGGCACTACCTGAAAGCTCATCAGAAAGGGGAGTGAGAACAATATCAGGCAAGAAGGGTTTGGAAGTATGGATCAGAACAGGAGCACTTTTAGCACTGCGTATATAGGCCGATGGCAGAGCACATTCACCAATGGATCGGCTTCTCATGGCTTTAAAAAAAGGAAAAGAAAGAAGTGGGGAAGGAAAAAAGAAGAGTGACTATAATGAAAGGCTTGTGTCATAGAAAAAGCAGCAACAGAGAAAACTAAAAGATACAAAGGAAGGAAATCTTAAATTAAAACATTTCAGCACGGCAAATACTGGCAAGCTGTAAGAAAAGAAATCAGAGAACACACATGACATTTCAAATGTAAATTTTTTGGTGTAAAGCAGGAAAATGATTTTTTTGTTCTTCATTATTAGCAATTAACAATGGTACAGCATTAAAAACAGCATACACTTTAATCAGTACTATGTTCTCAAAACTAAAGACTGAAAAGTTCGTTTAACAGAAACACTGAGAAGAACCCATATCAATAGTTTCAAGAGCTTTGGGGTACCAATATTTGGGCATTTTTCTGAGCCACTCTTCTTAATGAAGCTGAATTCCAAGAGCAAATTCCTACTTTCATACTTTTCCCTAATAAAGTTTCAAAGTTACTCACAGGTCTTTTTTAGAGAACTGTACGTAATTCATAATCTAAAGGATTGAATCTCATGGTTAGCATCTGTTCCTGACAGAGGAAGAATGCTTAATTAAATCATTATCTCTTAAAAATAACAGTATCTAAATTTTAAAATTTTAAGTAAAAATATTTATAGAAAATAACATTTGGAATCAGCATGAAGAATCAAGTTATTGAGAAAAATAAGTTTGTGTTTGTTCAAATCTTAACTATATTACATAAAAACTTAAAAGATTAAATTTAAAAATTTTTCATTTGTATTTAGTTGTATTTGGCAATTTCTTAAAAGGAAAGGAACCAGTTTGCAAAATTAAAGACAAATTTTGACACCTTTAGAAATAAATTAATAGTCAAGTTTATCTCTCAAGTACTTTTTAACACTTAGAGATTCTTGAATAAATTAAAGTATAAATATTTTAAAAGAAACAAGATTCAGCATGAAGAATCAAGTTATTGAGAAAAATAAGTTTGTGTTTGTTCAAATCTTAACTATATTACATAAAAACTTAAAAGATTAAATTTAAAAATTTTTCATTTGTATTTAGTTGTATTTGGCAATTTCTTAAAAGGAAAGGAACCAGTTTGCAAAATTAAAGACAAATTTTGACACCTTTAGAAATAAATTAATAGTCAAGTTTATCTCTCAAGTACTTTTTAACACTTAGAGATTCTTGAATAAATTAAAGTATAAATATTTTAAAAGAAACAAGATTGCATAAAATCCAGTATAATGGTGACATAATACACATATACATATATATTTCAATGTTACCATCATTTCAAAAGCCTTTGGTTTTCCTGATTATTAGAAACAGCTGGTTCCCCAATGCCTAAATCCCTTAAATGTATCAGGGCCTTTGCAATCCAACCACAATATCCACCGAAACTTCATCTCCTCCTCCTGTTATTCCATGCTACTGCCACTCAGAATTTTATCCCATTTCTTGAAAATTCCATGCTCTTTCACAACATGGCCTTATGAGTTCATAATATATTTGGTCTTCTTTTCTTGACAGTCCTTCATATATAAAATGTCATCTCATCTGTGAAGCTTTAAGACTTTCCTACATAGTTAATTTACTAGCAATACAGCAGTTACCAAAACAAACAAGAATTCCTCTTTTTTACAAAGCTTATGATCTATTTTTAGTGGACTGTACGTTTTATATGCCTCCCAGTTTTTAAAAGGCAAAAACTGTATCTTCTTATCTCCAGTGCCTGGCACATATGAGCTCAACAAATCTTTACTGACTGAGTACCTATATTTGGATAGCACAGCAAAATTACTTGAAAAAAACTAAAAACTAAAGTTTTCATTGTGAACATATAAAAGAGAAAACCAAAAAAAATTACTAACCAAAAACTAGATTGTATGTCATAGAGTTTATCACTGGAAAAGAATAATCTAAGAGTCCCTATTCCCCAAATTTATTAATGCTGGCAAAATAACAGATTCTTTAAGAGATAAGCTTTTTTTATAAGTTTATGTGTAGCAAAATGTGGAAAGCTGGAATATATTAAGAAAAGGCAACAACGTGCCTTCAGTGTATGACTTCCCATGTATTATATTAAAGGTTTAAAGCGTATTTTAAAATGGAAACCATATATGGTTCCAAAATGTTAGAGTCTGACCCTACTCATGTTTTTTTTGCTGGCTTCCTCTCCCTCTTGTGAAAGTGGTCAACAATTTTATGATCCAATTTAAAATAAAAGTTACTGCTGACTTCAAGATAATCATTCCTTAGAACTTATTAGAACAAAGATAAACACAAAGGTAAAACCTAAAGTGCTGCTTATCAACACAAAAGGTAAATACCATCTACAGTGATAATCAGATGTGATTAAAAAGAGATATTTCTTTTAGAACCAAACTGAATCAAATTCTCAATTCCACAGATGAATTACAAGCTTTCTTGATGTTTTCCCTTGGGTTGGGTAATTTCTGGAAATAACAATTCCTTCTATTCTTTCTTTCCTACCACCAGCTTGATGCAAGAGCTTGGGCATTTCCCTTGGAACTTTCCCCATAATCACTATGATATAAGTTTGTGTACTATGATCCTGAATGAATTCTTCAAAAAGACATGCCTCCATCTGTTACTATCTTTATGTTTACCTGGAAATCTGTTAAGTGCCTCACAGCTGTGTAATCTACACTAGAGAAAATAACTAACAATGCATTAGTACAGAGATCTTGGTGGATTTACTAATTTAAAGCTTACATCACAGAATCTCTGTAAAGCCACTAAAACTGGCCCAGCTTCAATGAATTACCCTACAATGGTCTCTTAAGTGTTCAAGTGAAAGGAAGTGTCACACATCTCTCACTGTAAATCAAATGCTATAAATAGAAATGATTAAGTTTAGTGAGGTAGACACGTAAACAGTCAATATAGACCAAGAGCTAGACTGCTGGCTCCCAAGAGTCAAATTGTAAATGCGAAGGAAAAATTATTGAAGAAGATTAAGACTGAAGAGACAAATGATAAGAAAGCAACAAAGTCTAATTGCTGGTAAGGAGAAAGTTGTCTGGAAATATCAAACCAGCCACAACATTCCTTTAAGCGAAATTCTAATCCAGAGTAAGGCCCTAACTCACTTCAATTCTAAGAAAGCTGAGAGAGGTGAAGAAGCTGCAGAAAGTTTCAAGCTACCAGAGTTGATGCATGAGATTTAAGGAAAGATGCCACCTTCATAACATAAAAGTACACAGGAAGCAGCAAGTGGTGAAGTAGAAGCTGCAGTGAGCTATCTAGAAGATCTAACTAAGATCATTAATGAAGGCAGCTACATTATACAACAGATTTTCAATGTGGACACAACAGCTTCTACGGAAGAAGCCACCAAGGACTTTCATAACTAGAGAAGTTACTGCCTGGCTTCTAAGCTTCAAAGCAGAGTGTTATTAACAAAAGTCTATAGTTTACATTAGGGATCACTCTTAGTGTTGTACATTCTACAGGTTTCTAACAAATGTATAACATGTATATACAATTATTGTATCATACAGAATAGTTTCACTGCTCTATTTAAACCCTCTGTGCTCCACTTATTTCTCCCTCCTCATTGCCCTGCTTTCCATTCCTTGGCAATCAGCATATTGTCTCTTCAGTTTTCCCTTCTTCAGAATATCATATAGTTATAATCACCATGTATATTCAGATTGGTTTCACTTAGCAATAGCATTCGGAACTCTTGCCTATTTTTTTCAATGTCCTGACAGCTCACTGTACCTTTTCAAAGAATAATATTCCACTGTACAGATATACTACAGTTTGTTAAATCATTCACTTATTTAAGAATATCTTGGTTGATTCCGAGTTTTGGCATAAATTTCAAGTTTATGAATAAAGTGGCTACAGATATTTGCATGTCAATATTTGTGTGGACATATGTTTCCAACTTACCTGGATAAATGCCAAGGAAAGTTTGATTCTACAGTAAGAATATGTTTACTTTTCTAAACTACAAAACCATCTTCCAAAGTGGCAGTACCATTTTGCAGTCTCACAACCAATGAGAGTTACTGTTGCTCCATATCCTTGTCAGCATTTGGTGTTATAAATGTTCTGGATTTCAACCATTCTGATAGATATGTAGTGGTATTTCATTGTTTTAAGGGCAATTTAATTTCAAATACTATAGACTAAACCTATAGACATGTCCACATACAAGCACAATTTACAGAAGTATACATAACTATATTCTGTGTCATTTTTAACACCACAAAACTGGAAATAAACTGAAAGTCCATCTTCAGGATACAAGTTAAATTATGGTACTGTCATGTAATATACATCTGGTGCAAGGTGTTTGACATTTTCTGATATGCAATAATCACTAAGATATAGCATTACAGCTTAACTTTATCTCCTTGCACTCTTGTCTTTCTTACTCTACACTTCACTCACTCTGGCCTCTTTACTCTTCCTTAAATAACAAAGCACACTCAGACTAGTGCTTTTATTCTTTTCCTTCTGCCTGGAACCCTTTTCCCTAGATGCTTCCTCAGTTTATTCAGGTCTCTGTTCTTATATGATTAGACAGGTCTTCATTGACCTCCCTATCTAACAGTCCCATTTCTCTATCCTTATACTCTTGCCCCTTAGCCTATTTTACTTTTCTTCATAGCATGTAATACTGCCTGATGTTTGGTTTATCTGCTTATTATGGGTCTCCTCGACATAAGAACTGTCAGCTTCAATGGACTTATATTAAGTTTGTTCTCACATGTATCCTCAATGCTTACAATAAAGCTTCCACTGTGAGTACAAGTATTTTTCATTTGAATGACTAAAAGCCATGCATACATTATACTATATGCACAGTTTTAGAAAAATCCTCAAAAACTAGTAATAGCAGTTATCTCTAATGGGGTGACCTGGGTGAGTGAGGAGCAGTGATGCAGGAATGACTTACTAGAATTCATATATGCTTTATCACAGTTTGAATTTTTAACTATGTACATTCCCTAAAAACATAAAAAATTAAAAACAAGAAAATATATGTCTAAAGGATATCCTAATTAAATGTGTTCCCCTTTTAGTATTTTCTAACTTTATGTAGGCACCTTTCTGAACAAAATTTATTATGCATTAAACTTCTGATTGGTCATTCCAATGAAGAAGCCAGATAAGATTTTGACAGAGGTACCAAAAAGTAATTAGTCAGGCATGCACTTAAGATGAGTATTTTAAACATTATATGCTTTTATAAAGATTAGAAATATGCCATCATGTTAGGTATGATTTCTTCTTACTAGATACCTAAGATGTTTTTGTGCTTCCTTAAACTTTTATCTTTCACATTAAGCATAAATTACCTCTATAATCAGAAAAATATATATAACCTTTAAAAAATATTCTATTTTTCAAGAAAATAAAGTCAAATTTTAAACTTAGAAGAATTCCTTCTTCACCAATACAGAAATATTTTCTATACATGTGACCTTAACATAAAATGAAGAAAGGCATTTCAGATGTAATCAACATGTTCCTTAAGAATTTCAAAATATAATTCTATACAAAAATGTCTAAGTATTATATTAATTTTTATCCAATATCCTTTTCCTTGTATAATTTCTTACTCTTCTTGCTTGACATACAAACAATATAATTCTATGGTTATTTTACAGGCAGGAGACAACGGGGAAGATATTCTTTTGAACAATTTTAAACTAAACATTTTAAATTATTTTAAAACCCTTAATTTCCCTATTCTCTACTTGTTTCCTCCTTTAGAACTCTAATTCTTAACACTTTAGAACACCTCATTTTACAGAAGACATATCCTACAACAATTTTAAATTTATTTAAAATGTTTTTCATTGACTCTATAAAATATAGATACATTCACAGAAAATTCCACTTTCACAGAATCAGATTGCAAAGCCTAAAGTAACTTCAAGCAATTTTTGTTTCAGGCATATGAGATATTATCATTCCAACTATACAGATGAAGTAAACAAAGTCTAGAAAGTTCAGTAAATTATTAAAGGTTATTGAGCTATTTAATGGTGAGAGTGAAAAGAGATCAGGACAGAGTCCTCTTGCTTTTCATTGCAGCGCTCTTTCTACTATGATGAAGACCAGGTTTTGAATCTGAGAGGAAAGGAGTGAGACGGTAACTAGGTCCACAGTATGCCAAGTGATCCCACATCCAGAAATTCTTTCCATCGTTGCCCTTTGTGGATATTTCCAAGACTAGAAATGTCTTCCCTACCTGTTAAAGGCAGCAAGGAACCTAGCAATATATGCTACCTTGGCCTCAGCTGTCTATAAGCAGAAAACATCAATTCCTCACGGGAAGTCTGTGAAGCCAATATAATTATATAATTGTAGCACTGAAAATAAGCTACCCTATTTTTTTTATGTTTATTAGAAACTACATCAGTTAATGCATGAGTTCTGTAGAGTAAATCAGAGTTCTACTTCTCAATTCTGTAAAATAACAATTTAAAATTACTGACACCAATGGTAAAATAAACTACATAAAAACAGTAACGTAAGATACATCTTACTAGTATAAGGGAATAACACAGTATGTCATCAGACTTCAAGTATTCCTGAAATAAGTTTTGCTATAGTTTTTCATTTAACAACAGAAAAACAACTGACATGAAAACTGTGCTTGCATATATTGTTACTAAGAACTATAAACATATCACTGCATACAATTTTCATGATTTTAAAAAGTACATACCAACAGTTTTTTGCCGTACTATACTCCTTGCCTTTTCTGTGCCTGGGGAACCAGTGGTTGTTGCACTTCTCTGCCTCATTGGGGCTTGGCCAGGCTGATCGCGACTCCATCCTCTAGAAAATGACTTGTCAACTGAAACTTTCTGAAATTCATGTCCCACTCCTAGAAATGCAGATGTTCAATCTCAGTGCACTGTTACCTCATCAATAACTGCATCAAATTATGGATGCCATTCTGCCTCAGATTCTTAGGGTTACTCATAAAGTAACTAGATAACATGCTTGTGTACTGAAAGGGTTTTTTGAAATTTATTGTGTAAAAATCACATTCCACCATCAACAGTAAGTGATAATAAATCTTCTGCCACCCACTTATTTCATATAGAAATGAAACATTTGGACAAGCAAAAAACGATAGAAAATGAACTAACCAAAATTCATCCTAGGAAGGAAGTTACTCTATCTTTACCTGCCAATAATAGCCACTTGGGAAATAAACAGTCCAGGAAAAAGTAGTTTGGTCACATACTTACCACTCTGGACTGTTAAGTATGAAATATGACTCGTGTAATCTCTAGATAGCAACTAATTATTGATAACAAAAAGTCCTAGCAAATTCAGTATTATAAAAGTCTTCCCTGGTGGCTGAGTAGGTAGGGAATCTGCCTGCAATGCAGGACACCCAGGTTCAATCCCTGGGTCAGGAAGATCCCCTGGAAAAGGAAACGGCAACCCACTCCAGTATTCTTGTCTTAAAAAATCCCATGGACGGGGGAGCCTGACAGACTACATCCATGGTGTCACAAGAGTCAGACATGACTTTAGTGATAAAGCACTATTACCAGTATTATAAAGACATGTTTCTTTGATACAATCACTATGTTACTGTCCCTCTCCAGCTTTTTAACATTAGACAGATATATAATCCATAGTCAGGGAATGTTTGCTTTTAGTTAAAACTAAGGAAATGCTTTCAAAAGAATTTCTCAAGTACTTCTTTTCGAATACAGTAACATGAAATCACCGTCTAAGTTTTAATAAAAATATGTATATCATAAAAAGGAAGAGTGTTTTAATTTTCAGTTTGGTTAATTGTTAAAAATAAAATATTTAAGATTCTGAGCTACTTAACATTATTAGATATGCACAGAACCACTGAATTTAAGGCTCTTCAAGAACAGTTACAAGGTAAGTACACGTTTCACTGTTGAAAATTTATAACCTTCAGGGTAAATTAAGGAGGGAATAATTAAGAGAAATTATGACTTTCACCTTCACTCCTCTCCCTGGCTTGATATTCCCAGAGCAAATTATTTAAACAAATTTATATGAAGCATCTCCGTGAACAACTCTTACCTTTCCCTTTGTGCTTTTTTTGTTTCTGTTCACTCAGCTTATCCAATGGTAAATCACTGAGATCCAAACTATACAAATTTCTAGCTAAAACTTTAGTTAGTGTCTCCATAGTCAGCGACCATTCAGTGGCTAACTCTTCCCAATAGGTCAACGATGACAATACTGAGAGTAAGTCATCCCAAAGTTCCCGAGAGATGTACACATTTAGATTTGCTTTAATCCAGGCAACTATAAGAGTCTATAAAGACAAATAATCAGAAATAATAATGAAATATGTTCAAAATCAATTATTAAAAAATTATTCCCAAACTAGCAGAACTTTAAATCACATAATATCCATGATATCCTTTCTTGGTACATAATACTTATAAAAGTAACACATGCACTCATTAGCATCTAGTCCAAATTTCAAAAAGCTGCCAATTTCCAACATTCTAACATTAGGACAAGTTACCAAAACTGAAAAAAAATATGTTAAGTACATGTTGTTCAAAAAAAGATAAGTCTCCACATTATTACAGGTCGAAATAACTGAGTAAACAGTAGTTACTGAACTAACTACTAACATTCTCAAAAAAAAGAATGCAATCACTAACTACACAATTTGAATATTCTAAAAGGAAAAGTCATTAGAGATGTATTTAACTTGTTGATACATGTTTCTGAAAATTTGTATGTAAACTTGAAGGGTAAAGTTAAATTTGATTTTAAAGACACCAGTGGAATTAAAGGTGTTCCGTACAAATTCAATCATAGGATAAAAAACTTATTTATAAAAGGGCAGAAATTACTGATCAGACTATACCCTTGAGACTTTGTAGAATTCTACTGAAGATAAAATCCCACTTAAGAAATAGTCACAAAATAAGTGTTTTAAAAGCATCATAACTCAACAAATTTCACACAAGTTTAACATTAAACATAAAGATAAAAATAAACAGAGTTATGACACAAAACAGTAATAACTAGTGCTTTCCATTCCATTAAGAGAACAAAAATAGTATTCCATATAGCAAGCTAAAATTGTATCATCCAATAGCATTCACCATTGGGTTAGTTCTAATGATGAAGGGGGAATAAAAGACTAACGAAGTCAAGAGGAATTTAAATAATAAATGTAGCTGATTTGAAAGACTCATTCACTTTCAGCATAGAATTTTAGGTAAACTAGCACCATCTGGGAAAAAAATATTAAAATGGAAAGCTACACTAAATGGCCAAGAACTAGATCTGAGATAGTTTTTATCCTTAACATTAGGAGCCATTTTATCCATGTGTTTATATTTAATGTCTTATCTTTAAAAAAACATTATTTTGCTTTCTGTTCTCCAAATAATCTACTACACATGTAAAGGCACTCTATTCTTGGGTTGGAAAACACAACATGTAATTCCTATATCATCAACTACTACTGATGCTTCAAATGAAGACGTGAAGAGAATAAAGTCTTACAGTATACCGTGGTGGGAGAGAATCTTGATTTTACTTTTTTTTAAACTACAGAACAACTTAAAACGAAGTTTTGTTTTTCTAACAAAGACTTGGAAATTCATAACGCAAACAATTAAATCATTACCACAAAGCCTTTTGGCAGCTTTTTGTAATCATACTAAAGTGTACCCCACAAGAGATAAAGTAAATGTCATCAGTTTAACACTTTTTTCATAGGCCTGACTGGTATTTCATCTATTCTGCTAGGCTGTTAGTTTGTATGTATGGCAAACATACTACTAGATATACAACTTTTATTTGGCTCTACAAAAGCTCCTTTAATATGATTTCTGATTTAAAGCTTTTTTCCCCAAGAAACAAGTTCAGGGCTCAATGAATCTTAAGAAAAAATACATATCTATCCGCCTATTTATCTATCTATTTATTTATTTATTTTTATTGCCTGGAAAAGTGGTCCTGCAAGTCGACCTGCCAAAGTCATGTTTTTTTTCCCCTGGAACTGCAGAAAAGCTTGTGATGGCATCTTCAGTACAGACTCCGTGACTCTGAGCAACACAAGCAGCATCTGTTCCCTTAAAGTAAAAAAATTAGTTAATGTTTCCTTCTTGCATATGTTTGGTTTTGGGTAATGAATAACTCTGAAATTAATATTTGCTATAAAAATGGTATTATTTTTCAATAATTCAAATATCAAGTACCTTTCAAATTTCAGAATTCTTTATATATTAAAATATAAAATTTCATTTTACAAATCTACACCAGCCATTTTTCAGCCATAATACCTCTCCATCAAATACAAATTTGTACAAAGCTGATGAATTAGGGGTGAGAATAAATCAAGCAGTGACCTTACGGAGCTGTCTGAAGAACACTTACTTGTCTCTACAATACAGTTCTACCTTGATGCCTGTCTACCTCATTCATCTTTACAACATGGAGAAACTACATATTTTGAATTGTACCAGGTTCAATTTCAAAAACTGCATGATACTTTAAGACTAAAAGCTCACAATGAGCCTGATGAGAAAGCAAGGATCATTACTCCATTGCTTCTTTCTATCCTTTCTAGTTTGGTCATCTTTCAACTCTTTATCCTCGATCCTTACCATGCCTCTCTTTCCTTAATGTTTAATATTAAGACCAGAAAACTACCTTATTTGCACCTGGTAATTCAAAAACTGACTCAATCACATGCCAAAAAAAAAAAAGTCTGACAAGGGGATTTGAGCGGGTATATAGACAGACTAATAGCCCAAGTCTCTATCACAGCTTCCTCTTCTTTGGCTTGTCTCCAGGCCCATTTCAGGCACAGCAATAGGTGGGACAGTCCATGTGAGAAATGTGCCAGAGGCAGCAAGAGATCCCAGATGTAGGTATCATGGTTTTCTGGGAAGTAAGGGCAGAATTAAATATAAAAGTATCACTCAATGAACAGTATCTGAACTTATTAACTAAACAAATATATGTATTCAGCTCATAAAGTAAAATCAGAGGTAATGTATTTGTAACCTTTAGGCTTCCAGTTTCACTACATGAAACAAAAAGCCATTTAAAGTCAACTACACATTCAATAAATAACCAAGTAAAACTTTCTGATTTGTGGTCAAACTCCAATTCATTCATATATCTAACTTTTCACTTTATAATACAATAATGATTTTAATTATAAAGTCCTGTAAATTCAATGTAAATATGTGAGTAATCTTTCACAATGCTATGACTTCAAGGGAACTTACAAAAATTTTTAAATTGTGTTCCACATAGAAGTCTCTCACTTTAACCTGGCTCAAGACCATTGATTCAAAGCATATGAAAAGAAAAAAAGGGGAAGGACTAACAAAGAATGGTTCAAAGTAAAAGTTATTGGTTGACAATAACTTGGGCTCTGAAGTCAGAAGGACCACAGTTCAAAACAAAGGTGTGTGAACAATGATAAATTACTTAATTTCTTTGTGCCTAAGAATCACCATGTAAAATTAGCTACCTTATGGAGTGCTACAAGGATTAAGAAAAAATCAGATGTAAAAAGATTCAAAAGATGTGACACACACCAGTCAGAATGGCTGCGATCCAAAAGTCTGCAAGCAATAAATGCTGGAGAGGGTGTGGAGAAAAGGGAACCCTTTTACATTGTTGGTGGGAATGCAAACTAGTACAGCCACTATGGAGAACAGTGTGGAGATTCCTTAAGAAATTGCAAATAGAACTGCCTTATGACCCAGCAATCCCATTGCTGGGCATACACACCGAGGAAACCAGAATTGAAAGAGACACACGTACCCCAATGTTCATTGCAGCACTGTTTATAATAGCCAGGACATGGAAACAACCTAGATGTCCATCAGC
>SJYX01024633.1:125305-156887 GCA_006410675.1 Oreotragus oreotragus
GGGATGATTTGGGAGAATAGTTTTGAAATATGTATACTATCATGTAAGAAATGAATTGCCAGTCTATGTTCAATGCAGGATGCAGGATGCTTGGGGCTGGTGTACGGGGATGATCTGGAGGGATGATGTGGGGTGGGAGATGGGAGGGGGGTTCATGTTTGGGAGTTCGTGTAAAAAAATAAATAAATACAAAAAAAAATAAATAACTAAATAAAAATTAAAAAAAAAAAAAAAGATGTGACACAGAAAAGTGCTCCAAATAAGTTAATAACAGTAATTATTTCTAACTATATCAATATGGATAATAAAAAGTTTTTTTTTTAAATACAACTTTTTTCCCATATGTAACAAAACAAACTAGGAATATTCTTTTACTAAGTACTCCTACTTTTAAAGAATGAGTCAGAAGAGGAAAATTATATACATAATAAGGATGTTTACTGTCCTTCTCTCCTCCAACAACAAAACAAATTAACTACATGTCCACCAAAAGGTGGTTAGTTATGGTTTGGTACATACATATGGTATAACACTATGTGACACTATGTGACTCTATGTGGTTTGGTCAACCAAAACGTTCACCAAAGGACAAACAATGATTACCTATAGAGAATGAGCTTCTGGGAAACTTTTCTTTCTAAAACTTTTCTTTGTTTGAATTTTAAAATGAATAAGTATCTTTACAAAAACTGAAGAAATGCTCTTCTCATCTCTCTAAAAGTCCTTTTTAAATTTCAATTAAATTTTTATACAGTATCCATAATTTATGATACTATGCTAAGAAATGTAGGAAATATGAAAACAAGACAGTTAGTATATACCTTGTAGAGCATCTTAATTCAGTGAGGTAAACAAATATGTATAAAGTAATTTAGGAACTAAGACAATATTGAAAAGATCTACAACACAGGTGATGCTATTTAACCATCTCATCTTCATCTCTGTTGTAGATCTTGTCAAAATTGTCTTAGTTCCTAAATTACTTGTATAAATGTCCATCACCAACTGAACAGACATAATTTGAGCTAACTCCAGGAGACGGTGAAGGAAAGGGATGCCTGGCATGCTGCAATCCAGGGGTTTGCAAAGAGTCAGACATGATTTAGTGACTGTAAAACCACAAAACGACAGAGGTAAAAACACAGAATGAAAGGAAGAGAACTGAAAGAGGAAGAATATGTGAGGAAAGGAAGGTAGAATCTAAGGATAGTTATGGTAACAAGAGGAAAAGATGACAGGAATTAGATTCTCTAAAGAAAAGTTCAGACTGCTAAAGAGAGCAATCTGATAAAGCTGGCAGGTAGGATCACATCCTGCAGGACAGAATTTAGGCTTGAAATAGGGCTAGAAAAGTAGTCAGGAGCCTGACTGTACGAGGCCTTGAATATCAGGTTCAGGAATCAGGCAGTCATACATTCAAACATTTATTTAATCATTCAAACATACATAAATTCATTTATTCATACATGCATGCCAGTATTCATTCCTGGGGAAGACCATCAATGCCCACTTTAGAAAGATAAACAAAGGGATCTAGTAAAGTTTGATCAAAGATGTTTGCGATAAAGTGAAGGAGAACATTGTTGCCATCATGATTATTACTTAAAATATTATATTCATTCATTCAATAATGGAAGCCTGTACAATATTGTTACCAGGTCTATTCAGACACTATTCCTCTAGAATTTACTATGTGCATATACACTTAAAAAAAAGAAAAAGCATTTTTTTACCAAGTCTTTTTGTCCATTGATACTTGCACAACCATGAACCGATAAATGTTAAGAATTCGTTTACACATATCTGTGTGCTCATCCAGAAGACTTTTTATCTCATTTGCAGGTTCAAGAAGAAATATGTTTGAAGAATTTATAATAAACACCTAAGGTAAAAGAAATCATAAGCTGTTTGTTACAGAATTTAAAGGGAAAAAATTCAAGATGCTAGGTGATCTACAACAAACTTAAAAGCATTAGACTGCAGGTTAATTCTAATCCTGCTTCTACCACCAGCTTGATATGGGAAATTAAAGTTCATTAAATCTATTTTTATGTTTATCTAGACAAATATACAATAACTAGCAGGCACTGAAAGAAAATAACCCAAGTGAAAAACAGCAATTTTTAAAAGTGAGGCTTTAACATAATAACCTTATTACTGTCATAAAATGGAAAGAATAAAAAAATAAAAACAGTTTAGGATAAAAGAGGATAGATACCTCAATCAAGATGATAGGTAACTCAATCAAGGTGAACTTTCTGAATGAGGTGTTCAAAATCATCTATTTTCTTTTTTCATGTTTATTGATTATGTGTGCATATCTGTTTTGTTAATAACAGACTGCATATTACAGTACTACTTATCAGGACCTATCAATATGTATCTTAAATTTATTATAATATCATTAATTATACTTTATGTTATAGAGGACAAAGTTGTTATATTAGTGACAGGTATGTGCAAAGGTTCTCAAAACACTTTGGAGGAACAGAACATTACATCTATTGTGAACCAAGGACATTTACATCTTCCATACCCACAATTCTGATTTAAATTCCCTGGATGAACTCTGTAACAAAATCTAGTTGTAAAATCATATGAGCAAAGAACACTTAAGCTAACTTTAAAATCGTTAAAAGAGCTGACTCTGTAGGTCTACCAACACTGACTAAGAAAAGCAAAAGAGAGGCACAAATAACATTAGAAATAAAATAAGGATGTACCTACATACTCAGTGGAGAATTTTAAAATGATGGTTTAGTGAATAACTTTATGCCAGTAAAACTGAAAATTTAATAAGATGGATATTTTGTAGATAAAACATAAACTGCCAAAACTGACTCAAGAAAAAGTAGAAAAGAGGTACAATGCAAAGACAGTGAACTGCTAATCAAGGTATCCCTGATCCATCCCTAAACACCAGGCCTAAGCTGCCTTACAGGCAGAATTTTGTCCAATTTTCCCAGAAAATGATCCCTATTGTACATAAAGTGTTTCGGAAACAAAAAAAAGAAAAAAAACCACCAAATTTATGTTTATAAAACTATAACCCAGTTATCAAAAATAGATAAGGACTATATAAGAAAAGTAAGAGATACTTCAGAACATACAGACGAGAATCTTCAAAAAAGGAGCAATTCAACTCAAGCAAAATATAATACTTTATGACCAAGTAATATTTACCTCAGCAATCTAAGAATGCCTTGACATCAGTAAAGTTTAATAACATGATGTACCCTATCAACAGATTAAAATGTGAAAAGGTAGAATCATCACATTGCATAAAGAAAAGCACTTAGCACTTTTTCGTTTTTTTTTAAATTTAGCACTCTAAATAAAAAGGTAAAATTTCTTAATCTGAAAAAGAGTATTTATCAGGAACCACAGCAAATGTTTTAACAGCAGTTGAACTTGAAAAGTTCTGCCTGAACCTGAATACAGGGAAGTAGTGCCAAAAGTCAAGAACTAGACAAGGATTCCTCACTATCATCTCATTGTCCCGTGGAACCCAGTAAGCAAAGGAAGTGACAGGGAGCAGAAAATGAATATAAATAAGGATGACTCAGAAAAGACAAAGGTCAACTATGTAGCAGCCTGGAAGAAAAATGTTCCTAAGAAAAGGAAAAGCAAGTTTAAATGACATGAGGTGAGAGCCGGCCTAGCATACGCGAGAAATACCAAGTATAGAGGGAAGTGAGGAAGGGGAAAAGCAGTGGGAGGTACGTTGGGAAACAGCCAGAGCACCTGAAGCAGTTTCTTATACTGCCAGTGGTGAGGTACAGGCTTTCCCCCAGTCTTCTGCAGACCAATCCTATTGTAAAATACAATTTTAAAAAATGAATAGGATAAAGGAAATGAGCAAAAGACATGCAAAATACGAACCTAAACTTCTCATCAGAATCAAGGGATATTAAATGACTTAAGTTTCTAAACTTTTACTCTCAATTTTGTAACTACCTGTGGGCTGGCACTAGTCTGTGGACCACATACTTTGAGGAGCAATGATGTAAAAGGCTTGACAGATCACTGGGAAGAACTCAGTGATAATGAAAAGTCACCAGAGGCTTTGGAACAGAAAAATGACATTATCTGATTTATAGGATCCCTCTGGCTACTGGGCTGAGAATATACCAGGGTGATGGCAGGTGCAAGACCAGAAGCAAGAATAGTAATTAGAAATTTATTGCAATATTGATTATTGAGGCTTGAACAAAAAAGGTAGTATGAGTGCTGAACAGCAGTCAGATTCTATATACATTCTGAAAGTTGACAGGATTTATTGTCAAATTAGATATATGATATAAAAGAAACACAGGAAATAAGATGGCCTGAGCAACTGGAAAACAAGAGCTGCCATCAAATGAAAAGAGAAAAACTGCAGGAAGACCATGTTTGTTGAACAAGATAAGTCAAGTTTTAGATACGTCAAATTTAAGATGTCTATTAGATAGTCAAGTGAAGATGCCAACTTGGTATTTGAATATTTGAGTTCAGGACTCTTTAAGAGTTCAGATAATAAGTCTCAGACTAGAAATAAGAAGTATAAGTTGCAGTGTAGAGATGACACTTAAAGCCTTAAGAATGGATAAGATCAATAGGACATCAGTAAGTTTACATAGAAAAGAGAGCCAAGAACTGGTTCCTGGGTACTTCAACATGAAAGTTCAGAAATATTTTGAAAAATTAGTAAAAAAAAAAAAAAAAAGAAAGAAAGAAAGAAAAGAAAAGAAACCAAAAACCTAAGAAGTAGCCAGTAGGTTAGGAGAAAATAGAAAAACAGGAGTGTATGATATTCTGAAGGCCATCTGAAGAATGGTTTTAACAGAGAGGAATGATCTACTCTGTAAAATGCTGACAAATCTGGTAAAATTAGGACTGAAAAATTCCACGTGATTTAACAATGGAGAAGTCACATGTGGCCTTGACAAGAACAGTAAGATTTAAAAAATGAATAAATACAATGAACTAAAAATCAGTAACACAAAAAAAATCCAAAAGAATATGGAAAAACATAATAGGCCATACATAAGAAAAGATACTTTATATTTCAGTAGTGATTAAGGAAAAGCAAATTAAAACAGGGAAACACAAACTAAAAAGAATAACATTTTATATACACAGGAGCAGCAAAAATTAAAATCTGACAATATAAGCTATGAGGAAAAGACAAGGAAATAAGAACTTATAAGCACTACTAAGACAATGTAATATATAATCATGCTTAAGAACAATTTCACAATTAATAGTTAAGTAAAACTGATAACGTACAAATGCTCCAACCCAGCAATTCCACTTTTGCATATGTATCCTAGGGCAATTGTCCAACACGTACCCAAAAATACATGTATAAGAATGTTCAATGCAGCCTTATCTGGAATACTGAGAAACTGGAAACCATCTTAAAATACCAACTTGAAAAACCATCAACACATACACACAAAAAACATCAACAGAAAAATGATTAAGAAAAATGCAAAATAATCATAAATTATAATACCACAAAGTAGTTTTAAATGAATTAACTATGGCTATGTATCAACAAGAAATCTCAAAAACATACTGGATAATATAAAAAGTTGCTGATGACAGTATACCATGACACAATTTATATAAAATTTAAAACTGTATGGAAAAAAAATGCAATGTTTATCAATACACATTATGATATGAAGGTTAAGGAAAAGACATTAAAGGGCATAACAGTAATTGATAAATGTGTGTGGTGAGTTCATTGTATTTTAGAAATTATACTGAAATATTGAAATAGTTAATAATTTTTATTTCATTTTATAAAAATAAACAATAAGTGATCTACCTGCAAAACTGCCTGGGCACCAGCTCGTATGTTTTGTTCTATGGCTTCTTCAGAAGCATTATGAAGAATATCTTGGTAGGTTCCATTTTTAGGCCAAGTGGAATTTCGAACATGATCAACAACATTGGTCCCATTTTCCTGAAGCAAAATATTAAGTTAATACTTTTATTAATTAAGAATGCTGTGACATGTCAGTAAGTTCAAGAAGTAAACTGGAAAGTACTGGGTCCCTCTGTTAAACATCTCAAAAGATATCCTATTTGACTACAAAAGTAACATATATGTACACTGTAAAAAAAAGTTCTCATTGACAAAAATATAAGGNTAAGAAAAGGAAAAGCAAGTTTAAATGACATGAGGTGAGAGCCGGCCTAGCATACGCGAGAAATACCAAGTATAGAGGGAAGTGAGGAAGGGGAAAAGCAGTGGGAGGTACGTTGGGAAACAGCCAGAGCACCTGAAGCAGTTTCTTATACTGCCAGTGGTGAGGTACAGGCTTTCCCCCAGTCTTCTGCAGACCAATCCTATTGTAAAATACAATTTTAAAAAATGAATAGGATAAAGGAAATGAGCAAAAGACATGCAAAATACGAACCTAAACTTCTCATCAGAATCAAGGGATATTAAATGACTTAAGTTTCTAAACTTTTACTCTCAATTTTGTAACTACCTGTGGGCTGGCACTAGTCTGTGGACCACATACTTTGAGGAGCAATGATGTAAAAGGCTTGACAGATCACTGGGAAGAACTCAGTGATAATGAAAAGTCACCAGAGGCTTTGGAACAGAAAAATGACATTATCTGATTTATAGGATCCCTCTGGCTACTGGGCTGAGAATATACCAGGGTGATGGCAGGTGCAAGACCAGAAGCAAGAATAGTAATTAGAAATTTATTGCAATATTGATTATTGAGGCTTGAACAAAAAAGGTAGTATGAGTGCTGAACAGCAGTCAGATTCTATATACATTCTGAAAGTTGACAGGATTTATTGTCAAATTAGATATATGATATAAAAGAAACACAGGAAATAAGATGGCCTGAGCAACTGGAAAACAAGAGCTGCCATCAAATGAAAAGAGAAAAACTGCAGGAAGACCATGTTTGTTGAACAAGGTAAGTCAAGTTTTAGATACGTCAAATTTAAGATGTCTATTAGATAGTCAAGTGAAGATGCCAACTTGGTATTTGAATATTTGAGTTCAGGACTCTTTAAGAGTTCAGATAATAAGTCTCAGACTAGAAATAAGAAGTATAAGTTGCAGTGTAGAGATGACACTTAAAGCCTTAAGAATGGATAAGATCAATAGGACATCAGTAAGTTTACATAGAAAAGAGAGCCAAGAACTGGTTCCTGGGTACTTCAACATGAAAGTTCAGAAATATTTTGAAAAATTATAAAAAAAAAAAAAAAAAAGAAAGAA
The DNA here is from genome assembly GCA_006410675.1 of Oreotragus oreotragus. Classification (NCBI taxonomy): domain Eukaryota; kingdom Metazoa; phylum Chordata; class Mammalia; order Artiodactyla; family Bovidae; genus Oreotragus; species Oreotragus oreotragus. Next base: position 132,546 of record SJYX01024633.1, read on the forward strand.
AGAAAGAAAAGAAAAGAAACCAAAAACCTAAGAAGTAGCCAGTAGGTTAGGAGAAAATAGAAAAACAGGAGTGTATGATATTCTGAAGGCCATCTGAAGAATGGTTTTAACAGAGAGGAATGATCTACTCTGTAAAATGCTGACAAATCTGGTAAAATTAGGACTGAAAAATTCCACGTGATTTAACAATGGAGAAGTCACATGTGGCCTTGACAAGAACAGTAAGATTTAAAAAATGAATAAATACAATGAACTAAAAATCAGTAACACAAAAAAAATCCAAAAGAATATGGAAAAACATAATAGGCCATACATAAGAAAAGATACTTTATATTTCAGTAGTGATTAAGGAAAAGCAAATTAAAACAGGGAAACACAAACTAAAAAGAATAACATTTTATATACACAGGAGCAGCAAAAATTAAAATCTGACAATATAAGCTATGAGGAAAAGACAAGGAAATAAGAACTTATAAGCACTACTAAGACAATGTAATATATAATCATGCTTAAGAACAATTTCACAATTAATAGTTAAGTAAAACTGATAACGTACAAATGCTCCAACCCAGCAATTCCACTTTTGCATATGTATCCTAGGGCAATTGTCCAACACGTACCCAAAAATACATGTATAAGAATGTTCAATGCAGCCTTATCTGGAATACTGAGAAACTGGAAACCATCTTAAAATACCAACTTGAAAAACCATCAACACATACACACAAAAAACATCAACAGAAAAATGATTAAGAAAAATGCAAAATAATCATAAATTATAATACCACAAAGTAGTTTTAAATGAATTAACTATGGCTATGTATCAACAAGAAATCTCAAAAACATACTGGATAATATAAAAAGTTGCTGATGACAGTATACCATGACACAATTTATATAAAATTTAAAACTGTATGGAAAAAAAATGCAATGTTTATCAATACACATTATGATATGAAGGTTAAGGAAAAGACATTAAAGGGCATAACAGTAATTGATAAATGTGTGTGGTGAGTTCATTGTATTTTAGAAATTATACTGAAATATTGAAATAGTTAATAATTTTTATTTCATTTTATAAAAATAAACAATAAGTGATCTACCTGCAAAACTGCCTGGGCACCAGCTCGTATGTTTTGTTCTATGGCTTCTTCAGAAGCATTATGAAGAATATCTTGGTAGGTTCCATTTTTAGGCCAAGTGGAATTTCGAACATGATCAACAACATTGGTCCCATTTTCCTGAAGCAAAATATTAAGTTAATACTTTTATTAATTAAGAATGCTGTGACATGTCAGTAAGTTCAAGAAGTAAACTGGAAAGTACTGGGTCCCTCTGTTAAACATCTCAAAAGATATCCTATTTGACTACAAAAGTAACATATATGTACACTGTAAAAAAAAGTTCTCATTGACAAAAATATAAGGAAAAAAAAATCAACCATTAGGACGAGTCAGAAATTGTATTATTTCAGATACAGAGATATTTTTCTACCTGTCTAATGTATAAACCTCCCCTCTTACACTTACACACTCAAAATGGGACTGTATTGGGCTTCCCTGGTGGTGCAGTGGTTAAGAATCCGCCTGCCAGTGCAGGGGACACAGGTTCCATCCCTGGTCTGGGATGATCCCACATGACGCAGAACAGCTAAGCCTGTGCACCACAATTTCTGAGCCCACAAGCCATAACTGCTGAGCCAGTATGCCTAGAGTCTGTGCTCTGCAACAAGCTGCTGCTGAAATGAGAAGCCTGCGTACCACAACAAAGAGCAGCCCCTGCCCTGACTTGCCACTAGAGAAAGTCCCAACGCAGCCAAATAAGTAAATAAATCTTAAAAAGAATAGGATCGTATTATTTATAGCTTTGTAAAAGATAAATCCTCTTCTAAAGGAAATGCCAGAATCCAGTGACTTAAATAAAAGAAAATAGCTTCTATTTATCCTACTTAAGAAAAATAAAATTTCTGTTATCCAAAGATAGATGAATACTGACATTTCAAACCATGAATACTGCATCTTTCTGCTGGAGTGTTAGTGTCAAAAGTCCTGCTGATTAAGGAGTTCCCTCAGTTAAACAGAAATTTCACTCAGTGTTGTTCTCTCTCTCTCTTTTTTAAAGTTTCTAATTTCTTTCTGCTTTTGGTCACTCAACAGTATCATTTTTTTTTTTTTTTTTTTTTTAGTATTCTGCCTAGAACTTACAATTTTAATATATGGGAGATTTAGTCTAATCAAACTATTGTTTCATTACCAGAAGCAGTATTGGAACTCAGCTTTGTCCAAGTAGCAATACAATATATCACGGTCTAGTCTACACTGTTCTCTTAAGCTCCATACTTCTCCATCAGATATCTTCTGAACAGTTCTTCCTGAATAATCCACAAGCACCTCAAATTCAAGACACTTAAAAGTAAATTTATACAAGCATGCTCTCCTCATGTCTACCAATCTGAATATAGCCTCCTTGGACATAATCACCACACTTGCACTTATCTTCACTCCTGTTCATGTCTGAATGGCAACTAACTTGGTTGCAAAAGAAAAAGCTTGGGAAACCTTCTCATTCCTCATATATAATCATCAAAACTTGATTTCACCATCAACGGAGCTCATAAATCTGTCTTCTCCCTTATATTTCCAATGCAACTGCCACTGTCCTCTATCAGGTGCCTATTATCTCCTTCTGGTACTTCCTAGCTAGTGTCCTTGCCTCCAGACTGGCCTCCAATCTATCTTCCATTCTAAGCTTGGTATGAGCCTTCTGAGATTTGTAACTATCCATGCCATTTTCTATTCATAATCTTCCCAGTGTCCAGAATGTAATCGAAGTCCATCATGACAACATACAAGTTACTAAACAGGGTCTAGTTCTTGTCTATCTCACATATCTTATCACTCTCAACCACTGACTCTTAGCTACAGCCAAATAAAAGTATTTTCAGTGTATGTACTACAGCATCCATTTTGATTTAGTCTCACAGTTTTGTTTTGACTGGGATGTGCAGCTTGCAGGATCTTACTTAACCAACCAAAGATGAATCTGGGCCCCAGCAGTGAAAGCACCACATCCTAACCACTAGACCACCAGGAAATTCCCACCACACTTTAAAATATTATACCTTTTGTAATACCATCCAATTTTGATCTAGACAATGCCTGAAAGAATCAGAATACAAGCTCTTTTAAAGTTGTGACATCAAAGAGCTTTGGGACAGAGTACTGAGATAACATATTATCTAAACTGTGAAATATAATTGCTTGTTGAACAACATCGGGTGTAGGGCAAGCAGTCAGTCAGTTCAAGCAGTCAAACATATGCATATAACTTACAGTTGGCTTTCAATATCCACAGTTTCTCCATTATCGACAGATTTAACCAACTATGAATTATGTGGTACTGTAATATTTACTATTGAAATAGATCCTCATATAAATGGACCCACAAAGTTTAAACCCACGTTGTTCAAGGATCAACTGTATACTGAAAAGTATTTTTACCTTCCCATCTGTCCCATATCAACACACTTCTGTGAGGCTTATCTATTATGCTTATATTAAAATACATGTCTTATTTTACCTCTTCTCTTTTTTCTCCTTCTTCCATTGAAGTATCATGGTCTGTGACATTGTCAATGCATGGAAGGTCTGAAGAAGAGATCACAGTTTCTTCAGGCTCTTGCATGAACAAAGGTTTTTCCTCTTGCTGGATCCATTCTTGATAGACTTTTACCACTTTTCTCATAGCTGCTGCTTCGCAAATTGGTAACAAAAATGCCTAGTGAAAAAAAGAGAGAATATAATGACACCTTTTACTTTACTGCAAACTACTAAAATATACATTTCTATCTTAATAAAATGTGAGATATAAATGATTCTTAAAGAGCTAAAGTAAAACAACTCATTGTCAGAAAAAAAAGTTTTGTTTCCAAATAATCTGTAAGTACATTAAGACAAATACTTCTGGTAGGTAGATATGGATTTCCAATGCTAGAAGCAAAGATTTGTTTAAATAGTACTATTTCAGAATGAACATATTCCCTGTAACTGTGCTCCTATAAGTTTAATGTAAATACAACTTTTCATAATAAATCACATTTTTGTAGATTAAATTTTGATAAAAAGATTTTAATTTAAAAAATGACTCTAAAAAGCAATAAAAACACTATATAACAAGGCAACTTAGCTTTTCACAACATATTGTTTAAAAAGGTAAGAGTTTTCTTCTGTCATTTTACACACTTAGAATTTTACAAGCTAAACAATATGGCAAAAATATTTAGAAAGTTTAAAGGAATACTTTACAGTTATCCTTTCCTTTCAATGTATCTTAAGTTTAAAAATAACATTTTCCTTAACACAAAAACATCATCACAGAAAAAAAAAACTACCCTTTTAAACAATTCATACTTATAAAGCAAGAAAAACAGTCTCACTACTCAAAGTCCTTCCCTTATAATATTTGTGCTTATGTGTTAACATTTTCGTTGTATTTTTTTAACAAATAAAATTGGTATTCAACTTACTTGATTTTCTTTTGTATTTGTTTCATGATTATCTATGAATTTCAGCTGTAAAAATCACAAAACCTTTACCTAAAACCTGATACCTTCTACTCTAGAATTATCTATGAATATATAATAACAATCATGGGGTCAAAAGACTACTTTATCTGACTGAAACTAGCCAAGAAAATAATGATGAAAAGTTCATGTGTAATATCAATAGGGTATTTCATGTTGTTTGGTAATCCTTTTATTTATTGCTATTATTGATTCCCTAGAAAACTGCATTACTTGTTACTTTCCTCCATCTAACAAACCCACTCTCAAATTCTCATTCTCATGTTCTGACAGTTTAATGGTCAATGGCATAATTTTGATCATCACTGCCTGCTCTAAGACTATTTTACAACTGAAACAACAGTTCAGATTTCCTTAAAAATATTAAAAGAAAAAAAAAAGCTGAATCTCTAAAAGTTCTATTCTCAAATACTGAAAAATTTACTTAAAAATCAGCATGAGAAGTCTCTGTATTTTCTGCTCATTTTTGTTTTGAACCTAAAGAGAGAAGTCACTCAGTTGTGTCTGACTCTTTGTGACCCCATGGACTGTAGCTGACCAGGCTCCTTGGTCCATGGGATTTTCCAGACAAAAATACTGGAGTGGGTTGCCATCTCCTTCTCCAGGGGATCTTCCCGATTCAGGGATCGAGCCTGGGTCTCCTGCATTGCAGGCAGACTCTTTACCATCTGAGCCACCAGGGAACCCTTGAACCTAAAACTGCTCTATAAAAATAAAGCTTATTAATTTTAAAAATATTAGACCCAGAGCTACGATTTTTCATTATTGCACAAATTATCACACTATATTCCAAGTGGCTGGATGTATCTATCTAAGACAAGAATGAATACATACCACATTTGTCCTTACAGGCCACCATGCTGATTTTGCCTACACACTAAAGGATCTTGAAGAAAGATTGATCTTAGTCATGGATAAAAACCTGATGCATAAAAACTAGAGGGTCATTTTATACATTTACAATGAAAAATAGCTGTCTCAGACCAGAACGTTCAAATCCATGTGAGTGAGTGAAGTTGCTCAGTCATGTCCAACTCTGCAATCCCATGGACTGCATGTAGCCTACCAGGCTCCTCCATCCATGGGGTTTTCCAGACAAGAATACTGGAGTGGATTGCCATTTCCTTCTCCAGGACATCTTCCTGACCCAGGGATTGAACCTGGGTCTCCCACACTGTAGGCAGACGCTGTACCATCTGAGCCACCAGGGAAGTCAAATCCATATACTGGCACCTTAATCTTTCTACAAAGAAGTACCACTCACAATCAGATACAAGTATTAATTGATAATAAGGGAATCTGTCATTATAGGCAAGAATATGTGAATCAATACTCAGCAAATCTTCTCTCTACAGGTAGACCTACGAGGTCTTCTCCACTTTTATGACTCTATGACCATAAAACTACATCAAAACCAGAAAACCACAAGGAGAAAAAGTCAAAACAACAAGAGATAAAAAATAAGTAAAATATTTAATGGTATCAGCTTAAGGCAACCTGGTACACAGTTTTCTAATAACTGGCTTCACCAATGGGATCTGATTTACTGGTAGCTAAGGCTCTCTTCTTTGGTGAAAAAACACTAACAAAACATGTTAGTCTCTGATTACTTTTTAAATAGGCTTCCAATATTAACCAATCCAGATTGTGACAAACACATTCTTCAAAATTTAATTAAATACAGTGAGCATTCAGCAGACCTGGGAGTTTTTTGTCTCCTTAGAGACAAAGAGGTTAGAGACAAACCTCCTTAGAAAGAAAGAGGTTCACATTTTGTCTCAGAATACTTAATCTAATGTATGTTAACATGAATAATTCATTTTCCAAATTAAAAGACGAGTTTTTTTTTTTTTTTTTTTTTAGTATTCTGCCTAGAACTTACAATTTTAATATATGGGAGATTTAGTCTAATCAAACTATTGTTTCATTACCAGAAGCAGTATTGGAACTCAGCTTTGTCCAAGTAGCAATACAATATATCACGGTCTAGTCTACACTGTTCTCTTAAGCTCCATACTTCTCCATCAGATATCTTCTGAACAGTTCTTCCTGAATAATCCACAAGCACCTCAAATTCAAGACGCTTAAAAGTAAATTTATACAAGCATGCTCTCCTCATGTCTACCAATCTGAATATAGCCTCCTTGGACATAATCACCACACTTGCACTTATCTTCACTCCTGTTCATGTCTGAATGGCAACTAACTTGGTTGCAAAAGAAAAAGCTTGGGAAACCTTCTCATTCCTCATATATAATCATCAAAACTTGATTTCACCATCAACGGAGCTCATAAATCTGTCTTCTCCCTTATATTTCCAATGCAACTGCCACTGTCCTCTATCAGGTGCCTATTATCTCCTTCTGGTACTTCCTAGCTAGTGTCCTTGCCTCCAGACTGGCCTCCAATCTATCTTCCATTCTAAGCTTGGTATGAGCCTTCTGAGATTTGTAACTATCCATGCCATTTTCTATTCATAATCTTCCCAGTGTCCAGAATGTAATCAAAGTCCATCATGACAACATACAAGTTACTAAACAGGGTCTAGTTCTTGTCTATCTCACATATCTTATCACTCTCAACCACTGACTCTTAGCTACAGCCAAATAAAAGTATTTTCAGTGTATGTACTACAGCATCCATTTTGATTTAGTCTCACAGTTTTGTTTTGACTGGGATGTGCAGCTTGCAGGATCTTACTTAACCAACCAAAGATGAATCTGGGCCCCAGCAGTGAAAGCACCACATCCTAACCACTAGACCACCAGGAAATTCCCACCACACTTTAAAATATTATACCTTTTGTAATACCATCCAATTTTGATCTAGACAATGCCTGAAAGAATCAGAATACAAGCTCTTTTAAAGTTGTGACATCAAAGAGCTTTGGGACAGAGTACTGAGATAACATATTATCTAAACTGTGAAATATAATTGCTTGTTGAACAACATCGGGTGTAGGGCAAGCAGTCAGTCAGTTCAAGCAGTCAAACATATGCATATAACTTACAGTTGGCTTTCAATATCCACAGTTTCTCCATTATCGACAGATTTAACCAACTATGAATTATGTGGTACTGTAATATTTACTATTGAAATAGATCCTCATATAAATGGACCCACAAAGTTTAAACCCACGTTGTTCAAGGATCAACTGTATACTGAAAAGTATTTTTACCTTCCCATCTGTCCCATATCAACACACTTCTGTGAGGCTTATCTATTATGCTTATATTAAAATACATGTCTTATTTTACCTCTTCTCTTTTTTCTCCTTCTTCCATTGAAGTATCATGGTCTGTGACATTGTCAATGCATGGAAGGTCTGAAGAAGAGATCACAGTTTCTTCAGGCTCTTGCATGAACAAAGGTTTTTCCTCTTGCTGGATCCATTCTTGATAGACTTTTACCACTTTTCTCATAGCTGCTGCTTCGCAAATTGGTAACAAAAATGCCTAGTGAAAAAAAGAGAGAATATAATGACACCTTTTACTTTACTGCAAACTACTAAAATATACATTTCTATCTTAATAAAATGTGAGATATAAATGATTCTTAAAGAGCTAAAGTAAAACAACTCATTGTCAGAAAAAAAAGTTTTGTTTCCAAATAATCTGTAAGTACATTAAGACAAATACTTCTGGTAGGTAGATATGGATTTCCAATGCTAGAAGCAAAGATTTGTTTAAATAGTACTATTTCAGAATGAACATATTCCCTGTAACTGTGCTCCTATAAGTTTAATGTAAATACAACTTTTCATAATAAATCACATTTTTGTAGATTAAATTTTGATAAAAAGATTTTAATTTAAAAAATGACTCTAAAAAGCAATAAAAACACTATATAACAAGGCAACTTAGCTTTTCACAACATATTGTTTAAAAAGGTAAGAGTTTTCTTCTGTCATTTTACACACTTAGAATTTTACAAGCTAAACAATATGGCAAAAATATTTAGAAAGTTTAAAGGAATACTTTACAGTTATCCTTTCCTTTCAATGTATCTTAAGTTTAAAAATAACATTTTCCTTAACACAAAAACATCATCACAGAAAAAAAAAACTACCCTTTTAAACAATTCATACTTATAAAGCAAGAAAAACAGTCTCACTACTCAAAGTCCTTCCCTTATAATATTTGTGCTTATGTGTTAACATTTTCGTTGTATTTTTTTAACAAATAAAATTGGTATTCAACTTACTTGATTTTCTTTTGTATTTGTTTCATGATTATCTATGAATTTCAGCTGTAAAAATCACAAAACCTTTACCTAAAACCTGATACCTTCTACTCTAGAATTATCTATGAATATATAATAACAATCATGGGGTCAAAAGACTACTTTATCTGACTGAAACTAGCCAAGAAAATAATGATGAAAAGTTCATGTGTAATATCAATAGGGTATTTCATGTTGTTTGGTAATCCTTTTATTTATTGCTATTATTGATTCCCTAGAAAACTGCATTACTTGTTACTTTCCTCCATCTAACAAACCCACTCTCAAATTCTCATTCTCATGTTCTGACAGTTTAATGGTCAATGGCATAATTTTGATCATCACTGCCTGCTCTAAGACTATTTTACAACTGAAACAACAGTTCAGATTTCCTTAAAAATATTAAAAGAAAAAAAAAAGCTGAATCTCTAAAAGTTCTATTCTCAAATACTGAAAAATTTACTTAAAAATCAGCATGAGAAGTCTCTGTATTTTCTGCTCATTTTTGTTTTGAACCTAAAGAGAGAAGTCACTCAGTTGTGTCTGACTCTTTGTGACCCCATGGACTGTAGCTGACCAGGCTCCTTGGTCCATGGGATTTTCCAGACAAAAATACTGGAGTGGGTTGCCATCTCCTTCTCCAGGGGATCTTCCCGATTCAGGGATCGAGCCTGGGTCTCCTGCATTGCAGGCAGACTCTTTACCATCTGAGCCACCAGGGAACCCTTGAACCTAAAACTGCTCTATAAAAATAAAGCTTATTAATTTTAAAAATATTAGACCCAGAGCTACGATTTTTCATTATTGCACAAATTATCACACTATATTCCAAGTGGCTGGATGTATCTATCTAAGACAAGAATGAATACATACCACATTTGTCCTTACAGGCCACCATGCTGATTTTGCCTACACACTAAAGGATCTTGAAGAAAGATTGATCTTAGTCATGGATAAAAACCTGATGCATAAAAACTAGAGGGTCATTTTATACATTTACAATGAAAAATAGCTGTCTCAGACCAGAACGTTCAAATCCATGTGAGTGAGTGAAGTTGCTCAGTCATGTCCAACTCTGCAATCCCATGGACTGCATGTAGCCTACCAGGCTCCTCCATCCATGGGGTTTTCCAGACAAGAATACTGGAGTGGATTGCCATTTCCTTCTCCAGGACATCTTCCTGACCCAGGGATTGAACCTGGGTCTCCCACACTGTAGGCAGACGCTGTACCATCTGAGCCACCAGGGAAGTCAAATCCATATACTGGCACCTTAATCTTTCTACAAAGAAGTACCACTCACAATCAGATACAAGTATTAATTGATAATAAGGGAATCTGTCATTATAGGCAAGAATATGTGAATCAATACTCAGCAAATCTTCTCTCTACAGGTAGACCTACGAGGTCTTCTCCACTTTTATGACTCTATGACCATAAAACTACATCAAAACCAGAAAACCACAAGGAGAAAAAGTCAAAACAACAAGAGATAAAAAATAAGTAAAATATTTAATGGTATCAGCTTAAGGCAACCTGGTACACAGTTTTCTAATAACTGGCTTCACCAATGGGATCTGATTTACTGGTAGCTAAGGCTCTCTTCTTTGGTGAAAAAACACTAACAAAACATGTTAGTCTCTGATTACTTTTTAAATAGGCTTCCAATATTAACCAATCCAGATTGTGACAAACACATTCTTCAAAATTTAATTAAATACAGTGAGCATTCAGCAGACCTGGGAGTTTTTTGTCTCCTTAGAGACAAAGAGGTTAGAGACAAACCTCCTTAGAAAGAAAGAGGTTCACATTTTGTCTCAGAATACTTAATCTAATGTATGTTAACATGAATAATTCATTTTCCAAATTAAAAGACGAGTAGAATTATTTACTTTTTTGTAAATCTCTTTAATGTTTAGCTTAACAGAAGACAGTTGGATTATCTTATCTGCTTGCTTCCAATTAAATCTGATACAATATCATATGTCAGGTATCCTGGGGACAATTTCACTGTACACTTGTGAGAGAGCAAGAGTGAAAAAGGTTTTGACCTTATGAACCTCAAAGGTTCTGAGGATTTCTCAGGAGCCCCAGATTATACTTTGCCACCCACTGCCACCCATTTATATATTTTTAAATTATATATAAATAAATCTGTGGTGCTTTTAAAGGCTAAACTCTTTATGTGTTTTATTTACCTCACATCAAAGTACCTGTGGCTCCTCACTGTAGCCTCCAAGTACTAACAACATACAGCACAAAGAATGGGTTTATTTATAAAATAGAGTGTTGATGTCTAGAGTGTTATTATGCCTATTCTATACTGAACTGAAGGGATATGGAGAATAATTTTATCATTTCAAACAATCTGGGCATTTACGCTTTACAGTTGTACCTTTCTTTTAAAGACACATAACATTATAGATACCCTCATCTGGGCTAGAACTCACAATCATTAAACTGGCCCTAAAAAAAATTATCACCTATGTAACAAACTGTCTCAAGACTTGGCTTCCAGAAATACATGTTAGCCTACAGCTAGCACTAACAAAGTGCCCAGCACTCAACAGTTACTGAGTTTCTTGATTAATTCACCAAATCTGACAATTCACTAAAATTCACTCAACAAATTCACCATAATTTATTTGGTGCCTAACTCACTGGCAAGCACTATGGCTACAATGATGAATGAGTAAGATAAGTATTTATGGAGGGTAATAAGAAAGATCAAAATTAAACAAACATTAAAAAATTTCTAAAACTACTCAGGAAAGGTACTATGAAGGAGAGTATAGTTTTCAAAAACATCATTAAAAAGAGGTCCTTATTGAGCATGTGTGTGTGTGTGCGCATGTGTGTGTACACCTGCTTCATGGGTGGGCAGGTGAATGGGTGAGGGTGTCATGGAAGACTTTTCTGGTGTACTCACATTTAAGCTATGATCTTAAAGGCTGAGTAGCCAGGCAAGAAGAGGAGGTGGGAAGGAAAGACAGGAAGGCTGAAGACAGAGAAACAGTTAAGTGTAATGGCTATGAGGATGAAATTATTTGAAAGATGAAAAGACAAGACATTTCTACTAAACTTACCTACAGAGGGACTTGTGCTCTAGTTGGGATTGCTAAGGGCAAAATCATCATATGCCCAAATGATGCACTAATAATTAATGAAATATTTCTATCTATACCACAGTATGAAACATGAGCCTTCAAATTAAGAAAGAAATTATTACACAGATTCTCCATTGTGCAAACTTATCATCAGTATTAAGCAAGTAAAAATAGCTTTTCTACTACAATCTAATCTTAGAGACTGATTCCTTTCAAAACATTAATGATTCATTGGCATCACCATCCTAAAATCTATTTTTCTTTAAGTTTTGCCTTAAAAACCACTTTTAAAAAGCAGCTGTTACAATAAAAACATCTCAGACAACTTCAGTTCCCAGCAGTATTGTAAGAAAGATACCCTAGAATCCACTTGCACAGAACACCTAAGTTGTCACATAAAAAGCATAATATACTTTTTAAATGAATGGCTCAGCTTGTAAGGATATTCTGAGTCTAGAACAAAATCAAAGTATTGATCTAGAGGGGCAAGTAAGCAATGCAACAGGTGGGTGCTGCCGTGGACAGCCTTCAGAGCTTTGCTTTAAAGCCATCTGTGTGGACTGGAGAGACCATAAAAATGAGAAACCAATCAAGGGTACATCCTCAAAATAATGGTGAGCTAGGAGAGGAAGAAAAAACTTGACTCCAGAGAAGAGTCAGTGAGGAAACTTGTCTGCTGACTTTGAGTAAGGAATACCAGTCTTCCCTGGAAACTCATATTCGCAGGCTGGCTATCACCTAACTTTGAGTGCTGCAAAGTGAGAAGTATCATCAGCAAAGAATTGTAATGTAAAGTAAACCAAGGTTGACAGAACTCCTGAATACCTGAGAGAAGAAGTGCAAATCTTTTCTGGAGGAACATATGCTTCAACCCAGGTTTTAAAGTAATTTTCATAAGATTCCAAAGAAATGTAAGCTCTTAACATAAAAATCCAAACAAACAAATGAGGGTGAATAAACAAACAAACAAGGCCAGAACAGAAAAAAACCTAAGTTACTAGAATTACTGGAATAAGAAATATGAATATTTTAATATGTTTTAATATTAAGAAAGTGAGAAAAAATCACTACACAGATATTTAAAAACAACCAAATACTAACTTCTAGAAATTAAAATATAAGTAGTATCATTAAAAACCCAATAAGGGGAATTCTATTTCCAAGGGTGTGATACTAGGTAATCAATCGTACAACTGAAGAAAAAAATGTAATACATAAAAAAAAAAAACTTTTATCTTCTTAAATGCACTGATGAGCCAAAATGTAGGGAGAAATATTTGAAAAAAAAAACTTACATGAGGTCCAAACTCAAGAGAGGTTTTAGGTGTAGCAATAAAGTGGTTTCATTTTGAGCGGAACCAATTACTCTGGATTTTATGGATCTATAGGGGCAAGGAAGAAAGACTGATAGGAAACCTCCAAAATTGGAGTTCCAAAGGAATATATATCATCAGTGAAATGCCCGACTGTATGAAGCATAAGCTGGAATCAAGACTGCTGGGAGAAACATCAATAACTTCATATATGCAGATGGCACCACCCTTATGGTAGAAAGTAAAGGGGACCTATAAGAGTCTCTTGATGAACGTGAAAGAGGAGAGTGAAAAAGCTGACTTAAAACTGAACATTCAAAAAATAAAGACGATGGCAGCCAGTCCCATCACTTAAAACTACCCTATTAAAAATCTGCAAGGAAAACTGCCCATACATAGAAGCTAAGTAGATAACAGACATCTCAGAGACACTGTCACCAAAAGCTAGCCTTCATACAGGTTTACACTTGTACGTTCATATTATCTGGCTGGCTTAAACTTCAGGAGTTCAGTTTAATGTGAGATTGGAAGAGTTTCCTTGCATCTCTATGAAGTAAATGTATCTCCTCTCTGGAACAATGAACCTTTACCAAACCAAATCAAGAAACAGTCCTAAGTAGCCAAAGTTCAGAATCAAAATTCTGATCACAAAATATTTCAAGAGAAATATAGCACCATGAGAAGCATTCAGAAACAAAATATGGCAGACTCAGACCTATAAAGACTTCAGGAATATCGGAAGGATCAATCAGTCAATAGAAAATAAAATACAAATATAATAAAAAATTTCATATCAATACATAAAAAGTAAGGTATGAACTGGAGACCTAAAATTGACCAAACAGACTGGCCAACTTCCAGAAACAGTTGTATTTAGAAAGAAAGTATCCAGAATGTAGCATCGAGAGACAAAGAGATTGAAAATATATATGTGAGATTAGTAGATGTATAAAGCAGGAAGGTTTAACACATATCTTGAAATGCAAAAAAAAGAAAAAAAAAAAGGACAGAGGCAATATTTAAAGAGAGAATGATGGCTGGAAATTTTCCATAACTGTCAAATTATACTAATCCATAAATATAGTATGCCCAAAGTATCCCCTGAAGAATAAAAGGAAATCTAGACCTAAACAGTGAAAAGTGAAAGTGGAAGTCACTCAGTGGTGTCCAACTCTTTGCAACCCCATGGACTATAGTCCATGGAATTCTCCAGGCCAGAATACTGGAGTGGGTAGCCTTTCCCTTCTCCAGGGGCTCTTCTCAACCGAGGGATCAAACCCAGGTCTCCCACACTGCAGGTGGATTCTTTACCAACTGAGCCACATAGGAAGCCCAAGAGTACTGGAGTGGGTAGCCTATCCATTCTCCAGTAGATTTTCCCGATTCAGCAATCGAACTGGAGTCTCCTACATTGCAGGTGATTCTTTACCAACTGAGCTATCAGGGAAGTCCCAAATATGTCACAGTAAAATACAAAATGCCAAGTAATTTTTTTAAAAAGGTATTAAAAGCCAGAGAAACACAAATGACCTATAAAGCATCAAGAGCTCAACTGCTGATTGACATGTCAACAGTAACATGGTAAACCAGAAAAGTGGGAAAGTATCTGATATGTATTGGGTGAAAATAACTGTCAATCTAGAATTTTATATGCAGTGGAAAAAATAAGTGGGCAAAATAAAAGGTATTCTCAGAACAAAAATTTATAAGTGTTTGACATCCACTAAGTTATGACCAACCTAGACAGTATATTAAAAAGCAGAGATATTACTTTGCCAACAAAGGTCTGTCTGCCAACAAACGGTTTTTCCAGTAGTCATGTACAGATGTGACAGTTGGACTATAAAGAAAGCTGAGTGCCGATGCTTTTGAACTGTGGTGTTGGACAAGACTCTTGAGAGTCCCTTGGACTGCAAGGAGATCCAACCAGTCCATCCTAAAGGAGATCAGTCCTGGATGTTCTTTGGAAGGACTGATGATAAAGCTGAAACTCCAATACTTTGGCCACCTCATGTGAACAGCTGACTCACTGGAAAAAACCCTGATGCTGGGAGGGATTGGGGGCAGGAGGAGAAGGGGACGACAGAGGATGAGATGGCTGGATGGCATCACTGACTCGATGGACATGAGTTTGGGTAACTCCAGGAGTTGGTGATGGACAGGGAGGCCTGGCGTGCTGCAATTCACGCGGTCGCAAAGAGTCAAACATGACTGAGCGTCTGAACTAAACTGCAAGTAAATTCTCAATGATGAATTTCAAGCAGAGGAAAGTAATTCTAAATGAAAGATCTGAAAAGGAAGAAATCATAATCAAAAGGAGTGATGAATAAAACTAACTGTAAATCAACTGAACACACTGATAATGATGATACTGGAGTTAAATATATAAACATGCAAAATAGAACTGAATTATTTGTTAATAACAATATATTATTTGGGGAGAAATTGGAATAATAGGGTTCTGTTAACCTTGTATTATTTAGGAAGAGGGTAAAAAAACAATAATTTTATATTTGGAAAGTGAAGTATGTATGTTAAAGTCTTCATTAAACGGAAAGAAAAAACTTTCAAACCAAGTGATAGGAAGGAGGCTACAGGATGAAAAATCATCAATTAAAAAGAAAGCAAAAAATAAGAGGAATATAAAAAATGCAGATATAAGAAAAATAAGAAGAACAAAATAAGATCATATCAATAAATCCAAACATATCAGTAATTATAATAAATATTCTATTTAAAAGACAAAGATTTTAAAAAATCCAACCATATTTACAAAAGGCATATAAAATATAATAAAAAGGACTTAAAATTAAAGAATTAAAAAAATATACATAAGGATAATTCTAATAAAAAGTGGTATTAATGTACTAAAAGTAGATAGACTACTATAGGTAGACTTTAAGCAAATTAAGTTCTCTTTTTTACTACAGATAATTTCTACAGATTAAGAGGTCCATAAACAAAACGTTTAACTCACCAAGAAGATATAAAATTATAAATATGTACTTAATTACAAAGCTTCAAAATATACAAAGGAAAATTTATGTAACTACAAAGAAAAAAATAAGCAAATCACCATCAGAACAAAAGATTTTAATACACCCTTCTCCATAACTGTGAGGTAAGCTGACCAAATATTTTAGGTAGGAATACAGAAAAGTTCACCAACACAATAAGTTTGATTTAACAAACTTTAAAAATCATGAACTTCATAGAAAAGAATACATTCTCTTCAAATATAGGACATTTATGAGGATTGACTACATACTAATTACACAAATTATATCCTCTGACCAGAAAGAATCACATTAGAAATCTGTGAGAGAAAAGAAAATTAGAAAAATCTTACTTGTTTGGAAGATGGACACCTAAATAACTCACAGGTCAAAGAAGGTATTAACATGAAAATTAGAAAACATTTAGAAGTGAATGATACACATACAAAGCTTGTAGACTGTAGCTAAAAGAGCATTTAGAGGTAAATTAACAGTCTCAAAAATGCTTATATGAAAAAAATGTGAGGCTAATTAAATTAGCTAGGAAAAGAACCATCAAATAAAATCAAGAAAAGTAGAAAGAAATAACAAGGAGCAAAATTAATAAATGAGAAAATGAACATAAAACACAGAGTATCAACAAGGCCAAAAGTTTACTCTTTGCAAAGACTAATAAAACTAACAAATCTCTGGTAAGAATCACCAAGAAAAAACAAACAAGGAACAAATACTAACAGGAATGACAAGGAAAAACACGAATATAAATGCTCCAGAGATTTAAAAAGATTATAAGAGAATGCACTTAAAAACAAATGTAATGAACAAATTCCTACAAAAACAAACATACTCAAACTGACTCAAGAACTAGAAAATCTTTATCGTTCTATAAGCTTTAAATTTTCCCATAAGCAAAGTAGAGTCCACTCACAGTTATCAAATATCTTTCCCTTCGCACTTGTCATATATTCTATCAACCCAAACCTTAAAGCTGGCAAACTCACTGCCAAAGCTGGACAAAATGTTACAACTTGTTTGTTTACCTTAGACTGACAAAGTTAATGCTGCCTCATGCTTTCTTTTACATATAAACAAGCATGTAGGAGATGAAAATCTGCTTTGCCTGGAGAGCTCCCTGGCATGTGAAGACAGTGTAGCATAGAATAAAGAGCACTAACAGAATTTTAGTCCAGGATCTACCACTTACTTGCTGTGAGACTTGAATGATCCCCTTCAGCTACAAAACTCAATGATGTTTACCTGTAAAAGTTAAGTACCTTTGCTATTAAGAGCAAATGATTAGTTTTCAAAAGGTTTATTTTCCCATAAAATTTCTATGTAACTGAAAATGTGCACTTAGAAATTTTTAACTATCTTTATGTGAAATAGGTTTTATTCTTTTCCCTTCCCTCTTCTTTATTTTATTCCCTAAACAATATATGCCTTAAGCAAATTTAATTTCAGAATGCCTTAGAAGACAAAACCGAGCCTCCATGCGGAGGATAAAGACACTCTATTCATAAATCATTTTTTATTAATTTTAGAGTGAAAGATAAATACTTTTACTATAACTTATTAATAAATTATAGGAAGAAAACTTTCAAACCATAAAGTGAGTCACTAAGAAAATTATTCTGGTAACAGAAGAAATATTGGGGGGATCATTATTAAACCAAAGTTATCATAAACTAAAAAAATAACTGAAAACATTCAAGGATTAGATGTAGTAAGTTTTAAAAACTAAATATGAACTTTAAAAAACTTTTTCATGAAGAATAAATTCTAAATAGCTAAAAGTCAGTATATTCAATATTAAAGGCAAAAGTTTGTATTACAAATTAAAAATATTGAGAGATATTTTACCTGACGAAATATCTCTGTGACAAAATTTACGTTACTTCTTTTAGAAGAAAAAACTCGGCGAACTATTTCAATGTCTGTGAGATGCTCTTCATCAATACTACAGAGACTGGAAGAGCTAGGTTCTCGCTCCGTGAGAGTGCTTGTGTTGGAATGAGACTGTTCAGGTTCTGTGCTTCTATCTGTTTTATCAGCATTATCATTTTTGTTTTCTTCTCTGGATACCAAACTAGCAGCTGCTCTCTAAAATAAAGACAAAGTGGGAGAATATCATGATCCTTTAACTCAATATTTTGTCTTCTGATAGCAAATACTGACAAAATTCAAAGCATTCAAAAGTAACTTATAGCATTGTTTAAAATCTAGGAATAGAGTTTCATTTAGAATATGTGCTAAATAATTAAACAGCAATGAAATAACTCAGTATCTAAGTGACATTGTGATACTCACTAAACATCTACTCAATTAAGTTTTTCAGTGTGTTTGCAGCACAAACAAGTCACAAATTAGACTGGGTAAAAGAATAATGCCAATGGAGTCAGCCTGATCTTCAATAACAAATATCTTAAAACTTATTGTCTTAAATGTGTGAAGTCATCTCTATTTTACCATAAACAAAGATTATGCAAGCAAAAACTTCTTAAGAAAACCAAAGGAACAGAAAAAAAAAAAAAGACAGAAAAAGTAGAAATGAAGCTAACATAAAATATAAATTAGAAAACTCTACATTCTAATAACTTATTTCACTAAGACTGAAGATGATGGCTAAACTTAGGGAAAAAGCAAAAGTCTTAAGGCAGTAGTAAAGAAATTACTACCATGGTATGATAGGTAGCCCTATACAATGGCATGATAATATACTTTCTGGTACATTATTCAATTTTTGCTCTCAGTTCTATCATCTATAAAATAAAAGGGTTTTAAGTATGTAAATGATCTCAAATATGCCTTCCCAACTAAAAAAAAAAATCTTATTTTTAGTTTATTGAATTTTGGGATCAGAAAGAATAGTTCTGCTTGAGAGTGTCTACATTCAAAAACTCTTTGTAGAGAACCCAGAACAATGTTTCGGGGAAAACACATCAAATAATCTGCTATAGACAAATAAAACGCTAGAGGGAATATTAGTAAAATTTTCTGAATGTTAATGAACATACTTTATACCTCCACTTAACTTTTAAAGTAATTAAAGAGGGTGTATAAAAAGCACACACATATAAAATATTTTTTAAATGAGGAAATATGAGAAAAGGAAAACAAAAATAAAAACACTGGAATAAAGACAATTTCAGGGGAAAAAATGCACATTGAGAGGAGGGGCAAGTGAAAAAAGAGGGTAATGGTTTAATTAAAAATACAGAATTTTAAATATTAGTCCTTCCACTGCATAGCTGTGTAACTTTACATCACATTTCTAGAGTCAGTGTTCCTGAAAAAAGAAGACATGACATGGTGACAGAACTTTAAAACAGTACTCTACGAATGGGATTTCCCTGGTGGTTCAGTGGTTAAGAATCTGTCTTCTAACACAGGGAATGTGAGTTTGATCCTTGGTTGGATAACTAAGATCCCATATGCTACAGAGCAACTACTGAGCCCATGTGCTGCAACTAAGACTTAAGGCAATCAAAATAAGTAACTAAATATTGAAAACATAAATAAAAAATAAATAGAACTATGAAGGTCATTCAGTTGCAAGCTGTTTCCAATTGCAACAATTTGCACACTTCAAAATATTTTTATTTGTACATTTTAGGATATTTTTAGTACCGTACAATTAACATGAAATAAAGGAATAAGATGAGACTTGTATATGACTGAAATTATCTTCTATACCTTACAACATTACAAATTGCATTTTTCATTAAGAAAATTATTGTTTCTATAATACTTATTAAAATCTGGATTTACAAAATACATTTATAAAAAGAATGTACTATTATTATTTGTTTAAAATGTGTTCTACATCTAAGGAACTGAAATCAGTGGACAAATCTCTAAACCCATTTTTAACTTTAAAAAGTTTGCTCTGTGTGTATATTACCTGAATATTTTTTGGCAAGACTTCACCTTCCATCCCAGGAATATGAGGTCCTGTATGCGGCTTTGGCTCCAGCCAGAATGAAACCAGCCAACGAATGACAATAACACGAGCCTTAATGAAAGGCTCCTTTGTACAATAGATTGCCTCATTGGTTTCAGCATCCTTCTTTATCATGACATAATGTGGCTTTGGTCTCATCTGTGGGATATCTACACAGAATGAAACAAAAACCAAAATAAGAAAGGAATTATGCTTAGATAAATCTATGTTTTTAAATATTTCAGAAAACGTGATAATATCCTGATTTAAGAGACAGAATTAATACCTTTTAAAATAATTTGCTAGATATTAGCATGGAATCTAGAAGACTGAAACATATACAGCTGATATATGGAAATGTACAAAATATCACTAAAAAAATCATTTAAAATATTAAGAAACTTCCAGAGCCATTTAAAATTAATGAGAGCTCACTTCAATTAACTAGGTCTGAGACACATATTTTGATATCATACAAAGTATGAGAATTTTCATAGAAAAATTATTTTTAAAGCAAATATTGTTTTCAATGGTAAAGGTCTGCTACTCTAATTTAAGTCATTTCTACCAGCCTTAATGACTATGCCTAAGCTTGTGAGTTGTCTAAACTTGGCAGAGCTTAAAACAGAAACATCTTTGTGCAAAAAAGACACTTCCACATACAGGCTGTCAATGGCTTCTATACATGGCAGTGGTCTACTTCTAACCCAGGCTTTGTCCTTGAGGCTATAGCTTCAAGGTTCCGAAAAACATTGTGGCATAGACACTAAATACTGGAACAAGACATGATCAAAATAGATGATAATATAATTATTCATACAGAATTTGAAAAAGAGATACAAAACCAAACCTTTGAGGGACCTTTAAAAAGTTTTACAAAATAGCTTAATGATGATACCAAACATTAGAATTAAGTTTAATTTGTGATCACAAATATTTCTGGTAGGCGAACTTCTCCAAGAGGTGATACCCAGAAATAAGTTTTTGATAAGTCTCTTCATTTGGAATGAAAATTCTGTACTAATAAAATTGTATTTTCACTATGACATTCAGTATGAATTATGGTACACTATCTCCAATTAATCAATGTAAATTAAATATGGCAAGTTTTCTGCAGGTAATAAATGCTAAATTTCTACTGATGAATGTTTTACTATTATATATAATATTTTAGAAAATTACAAAGATTACTTACCAAGTACAGGATGATATAAACTATTCTCCTTACAGATGTTTGGGAAAATATAAGGCAAATAATATTTCTTAAAATGTGAAAACAAAAATGAAAATCCTTTTTCTTGGTTTTCTTTGTTCTTCCACTCTAAACTTTTTACCTAAAAATAAACAAAAAGAATCATTCCAAGAGGGAAAAAAAATACTAGTTGTTAAAAAAAAGCTTATAAAAGGCTACCTAAGCAATAAACTAAACTTAGACTACAAAGATAAAAAGCCAAATCTGTGTATGTACATATGTTTGTGTAAATAGAAAAACTTGTGCCATGCAAATACAATATACAGTCTACCCCTGAACAACCTGGGGGTTGAAGTGCTGATCCTCTGTGCACTTAAAAATTCATCTGTAACATTGCAGTCAGCCCTTCATATTCAGAGATTCAAGCGACAGTGGCTTGTGTAGTAGTGTAGAGCATATTTATTGAAAAATATCTGTGTATAAAAGGGGACCTATATTGTTCAAAGGTCAATGATAATATGTTATCTTTCAAAAATCTTATAATGTACTCTGGAAAATTGTCAAAGTTGACTTAAAACTCAGCTCTACTACTGACAAAGATGATAGTGTTCTTTCCTCTTTCTCCCTTCCTGAATAATTCAGCCTAAAAGTCAAACAAAACAGGCATATGTGAGAGGGAAGAGAGGAAGGCACGAAAGAGTATCAGTCAAGTGCAGGCAATCAGAGCCTGACTACAAGAGGCGTCCATGAATGGAGTATAACAGAGGCAGTAGTTCAGTGGGGACTCAGAGTCTTACAGGGGTGAGGAAAGTATCCATGAAGTGTAGAGCAGAGTAAGCTAGAAGGACCAGAGTTGTGAAATAGAAGGTGTGAAAACTCCAGTAGGCTGAGGAAGATATCCAAGTAGGGGGATAAGAAAGTGGACCTGAGTGGACCACAGCGAGATACTACTGTACATTAACTTTAGAATGACCAGAACTACAGACTGACCACATCAACTGATGGTGAGTATATGAAGCAACCTTATATAGTCTCAAACACAGCTAGTGGAATATAAAAAGGTATAACCACTTGGAAAAAGTCAATATATACCTACCATACAATCTAGCTATTCCACTACTAGTATTTACCCAAGGGAAAAGAAAGTTTGTATTCACACACAGAGTTATTTACCAATAATCATAGTAGTTTTACCTGTAAAAGCCCAAAACTAGAAATAATTCACCGTACCATCAGTAGAGACTGGATAACAAATCATAGCATATCCATACACTGAAAAGTTACTCAGCAATAAAAAGAACCAAACTATAGATACATACAATAATAAAGATTTTTAAAATTATTATGCTGGAAAAAAAAAACCAGACCAAAAATAGAAGAAAAAAAGAGGTACAATATGATCCCATTTATATGAAAATACAGAAGACGCAAACTACAGTGAAAGTAAATCAGATCGACAGTAGCCTGGGGAACAAGATGATGAAGGGTGGCAGGCAGGTACAGAAGGGAGGATTATTATGGCATCTGAGAATTTTTAGGGGTGATAGATACATTCATTATCTTGATTGTTGTGATGGTCTCAGGGGTTTACATGTAATAAGATTCATCAAAATGTACTTTTCAAACATTACAGTTTACTGTATGTCAAATGTATCTCAATAAACCAGTAAAACAATTTTAAAAATTTACATGAAGTACAAAAGACATTTTAAATATAAAAACTGGTAATACGGTAACGGTAACTACTCACCACAAAATACAACTATATATCATGGTTGGTTGTTCTAAATATTATACACTAATTACTTAAGCCCCAAACACCAAAATGAGATATGTATTATTTTTTTGTCTCTACTTTAGGCAAACAGAGGTTAAGTAATTTACCAAAAATCATACTATCAGTAAGATGCAGAGTCAGGATTCAAACCCTGGCCATCTCGTTCAGGGTGCAAATTAACTTCATAATGTTTGTGAGACACAGGGAATTTTGTGTGCAGAACAATTAAAAGAAATGTGTATATGCTAAAAGTGTTTTCATCAATCAGGATATGCATATTTCATATATGAAGACAAACAGGTTATCTTACATAATACAGGTACCTAAAGTTTTTAAAAGTACAAGTAGGTTTAAGTAAAATAACATCTCTCCACCCTCTAAGGGCATCCTCACTCCACCTCCTTAATTGCTGCTTTTAGTCAGATTGATCCCTAAATCAAACCATCTTTCATTTAAAGTGCCACAGCTGCTATCTATAAACGAAAGACTAGAAAGTAAACACAACTGGCTCACATAAGGTATATACACATAAAGTTCAGATACTGTTCAGTTCAGTCCCTCAGTCGTGTCTGATTCTTTGCGAGCTCATGGACTGCAGCAGGCCAGGCCTCCCTCTCCATCGCCAACTCCCAACACTCAAACTCATGCCCAGTGAGTTGGTGATGCTATCCAACCATCTCATCCTGTCATCCCCTTCTCCTCCTGCCTTCAATCTTTCCCAATATCAGGGTCTTTTCAAACGCGTCAGTATTTTGCATCAAGTGGCCAAACTATTGGGAGTTTCAGCTTCAGCATCAGTCCTTCAAATGAACATTCAAGACTGATTTCCTTCAGGATGTACTGGCTGGATCTCCTTGCTGTCAAGGAACTCTCAAGACTCTTCTCCAACACCACAGTTCAAAAGCATCAATTCCTCGGTGCTCAGCTTTCTTTATAGTCCAACTCACACATCCATACATGACTACTGGAAAAACTACAGCTTTGACTAGACGGACCTTTGTTGACAAAGTAATGTCTCTGCTTTTTAATAAGCTGTCTAGGTTGGTCATAACTTTCCTTCCAAGGAGTAAGTGTCTTTTAATTTAATGGCTGCAGTCACCATCTGCAGTGATTTTGGAGCCCCAAAAATAAAGTCTGACACTGTTTCCACTGTTTCCCCATCTATTTGCCATGAAGTGATGGGACCAGATGCCATGATCTTAGTTTTCTGAATG
>SJYX01024633.1:157214-288043 GCA_006410675.1 Oreotragus oreotragus
CTTTCATCAAGAGGCTCTTTAGTTCTTCTTCACTTTCTGCCATAAGAATGGTCATCTGCGTATCTGAGGTTATTGATATTTCTCCTGGCAATCTTGACTGAAGCTTGTGCTTCATTCAGCCCAGCATTCTGCATGATATACTTACTCAGCATGTAAGTTAAATGAGCAGGGTGACAATACACAGCCCTGATGTATTCCTTTCCCGATGTGGAACCAGTCTGTTGTTCCATGTCCAGCTCTAACTGTTGCTTCTTGACCTGCATACAGATTTCTCAGGAGGCAGGTCAGGTGGTCTGGTATTTTCATCTCTTGAATTTTCCACAGTTTGTTGTGATCCACACAGTCAAAGATTTTGGCATAGTCAATAAAGCAGAAATAGATGTTTTTCTGGAACTCTCTTGCTTTTTCAATGATCCAGCCGATGTTGGCAATTTGATCTCTGGTTCCTCTGCCTTTTCTAAATCCAGCTTGAACATCTCAAAGTTAACAGTTCACATATTGCTGAAGCCTGGCTTGGAGGATTTTGAGCATTACTTTGCTAGTGTGTGAGGTGAGTACAATTGTGTGGTAGTTGGAGCATTCTTTGGCATTGCATTTCTTTGGGATTGGAATGAAAACTGACCTATTCCAGTCCTGTGGCCACTGCTGAGTCTTCCAAATTTGCTGGCATCTTGAGTGCAGCACTTTCACAGCATCATCTTCCAGGATTTGAAATACCTCAACTGGAATTCCATCACCTCATTAGCTTTGTTCATAGTGATGCTTCCTAAGGCCCACTTAACTTCACATATCAGGATGTCTGACTCTAGATGAGTGATCATACTATTGTGATTGTCTAGGTTATGAAGATTTTTTTGTACAGTTCTTCTGTATATTCTTGCTACCTCTTAATATTTTCTGCTTCTGTTAGGTCCATACCATTTCTGTCCTTTATTGAACCCATCTTTAATGTTCCCTTGGTATCTCTAATTTTCTTAAAGAGATCTCTAGTCTTTCCCATTCTGTTCTTTTCCTCTATTTCTTTGCATTGATCACCAAAGAAGGCTTTTGTATCTCTCCTTGCTATTCTTTGGAACCCTGCATTTAAACAGGTATATCTTTACTTTTCTCCTTTGCCTTCACTTCTCTTCTTTTCATAGCTGTTTGTAAGGCCTCCTCAGACAGCCATTTTTCCTTTTTGCATTTCTTTTTCTTGGGGATGGTCTTGATCCCTGCCTCCTGTACAATGTCACAAACCTCTATCCATAGTTCTTTGGGCACTCTGTCTATCGGATCTAATCCCTTGACTCTACTTGTCATTTCCACTGTACAGTCGTTAGGGATTAGATTCAGGTTGTTCCTGAATGGTCTAGTGGTTTTCCCTACTTTCTTCAATTTAAATCTGAATTTGGCAATAAGAAGTTCA
Organism: Oreotragus oreotragus; assembly: GCA_006410675.1. Taxonomy (NCBI): domain Eukaryota; kingdom Metazoa; phylum Chordata; class Mammalia; order Artiodactyla; family Bovidae; genus Oreotragus; species Oreotragus oreotragus. The sequence continues at coordinate 158,620 of SJYX01024633.1, forward strand.
TGATCTGAGTCAGTCAGCTCCAGGTTTTGTTTTCGCTGACATTATAGACATAGAGAGTCTACTATAAAAATTTCTCTCTCCAGCTCCCTTTCTAAGAGGTTCATAATCCCTCTAATGATTTTATTTCAGCAAGAGCATATTAACATATATTTTCAGAACTAAAAATCTGTTACTCCTCCTTTAGGAAAATAAGCAAGTATCTACTATGACAGCATAACTGGAAGGAGTTGAAAATGAACTACCCACAGGATAGTAAGAAGGGTGATATAAAAGAAGATTACACATACCTGAATTACTATATATTTTAAAAGTGCTTCAAGAAAATAGCTTGTAAGATCTTCTTGTCCTTTATCTCCTGATTGTGGGGGGACAAGTGGAGTGATTTCCTCTATAGTGACTTGAGCTATCCAAAGACAAAAGTTTGGTATAACCACAAATTTAAGAATACAATATGACCCAAATAAAATTTAACTACAAAACGGATAAGCAAAGAATAAGCAAAGCTTGAGAATATTCTAATGACTGAAACTTGAAATAAACCTAAGGTCATATTGATAGCCCATCACAACAACCATCAACTTTAATAATCAACTGTTTTATGAACCCCTGATCAAGGAAATGTGACACAGGGATGGACAGATATTCAGGGATTAAGAGTGAATAACGTCAGCCCAAAAAAGAACTGCTCATATTTTCAAATTCAGAATAAGAGTATACATGATAAAATTCCATAAATATTATAAAAACATATAATAATATGCTTATTCATCAATTAAAGGACAATCTGATTACCCTAGGTAATGTCCATGCTTCTTGTTTAAGGTAGCATGTATATTCAAAGGATGAAATACTATTAATATTTCCCTTCCAGAAAGAAAGAGAAGTTAGCATTTTAGTTCCCTGTTTATAAAAGTCCACTTGTAAAAAAAGAAACTTGCACATTTCTTAACTTTTCAGATATTCAAAAACATTGACTATAACAAAAGCAATTCAAGAAAATCAACCCACAACTAGCTAAATTCTCTTAAATATTTCCCAGGCAACACAATCAGTACCTGGTTTAGCATAAGCAGGTTCCTAAACCTATTTCTGAGTAAATAGCAGGCAAGAAATAAAGCCCAAAGGTTTTTTTTTTTTTTTAACAGTTCTCTTTGCACAAAGTAAAACATACTTGGACTTCAGTGTATATCAAAATTACCTAAGGATACAAGCTGATACATGGCAATTCAAAATTAAATGTAAAAATGGCCTATATTAAACAATAACAGGGGTCTTAGAGGCCCTAGTGAGAAAGCCTCTTGCACAGCTAGCTAATTCCTAGAGAGAGAAAACTAAAGGCCTGAAACTTTGCCTTTCAAATACAAACTAAATATCCAGAGCCCATATCTCTACCAACTCTTCTGTTGGGCTCTTACACTCAGGGCTGCTGCTGCCAAGTCGCTTCAGTCGTTTCTGACTCTGTGCGACCCCATAGACGGCAGCCTACCAGGCTCCCCCTTCACTGGGATTCTCCAGGCAAGAACACTGGAGTGGGCTGCCATTTCCTTCTCCAATGGGTGAAAAGTGAAAAGTGACGGTCAAGTCGTTCAGTCGTGTCCGACTCTTCGCAACTCCATGGACTGCAGCCTACCAGGCTTCTGCATCCATGGGATTCTCCAGGCAAGAGTACTGGAGTGGGCTGCCATTTCCTTCTCCATACATTCAAGGCTACTAATCCTCTAACCTAATGACCCCTAGGCACCAAATAACCAGATACAACCTCTATGCCCCAGAGCCTGCTATTAATAAAATTATTCAAACTAGCCAGTCTTAGCGGGGAAGGCAATGGCACCCCACCCCAGTACTCTTGCCTGGAAAATCCAATGGACGGAGTAGCCTGCTGGGCTGCAGTCCATGGGGTCGCTAACAGTCGGACAGACTGAGCGACTTCACTTTCACTTTTCTCTTTCATGCACTGGAGAAGGAAATGGCAACCCACTCCAGTATTCTTGCCTGGAGAATCCCAGGGATGGGGGAGCCTGGTGGGATGCCGTCTTTGGGGTCACACAGAGTCGGACACGACTGAAGTGACTTAGCAGCAGCAGCCGCAGCAGCCGCAGCAGCCGCAGCAGCAGCAGCCAGTCTTAGACATGCTCACCCTACTTTACACATTTCTGACTGAGCTCTTGCCCATGATATCCACCCCTACCCTTTAAGCCCCATCCCCGACTGACCCTGGTGTTTCCCTGTGTGACCACCCTCCTTGGTGTGGCACAACCATTTCTCCTGGGAACTATGAGTAACAAGCTATCTTTTAACAGCAATCATCTCCTGATCTGTTGGCCTCATTATACCTGGATGTTAAAATTTTTATTTATTTACATTTCTCTACTGAAGTATAACTGACATACAACATTATACTAGTTTCAAGTGTACATGATTCAACATTTGTATGCACTATAAAATAACCACCCCAATAAGTATTTACCATCTGTCACTAAAATTACAAAAAAAATTTTTTTTCTTCTGGTTAAGAACTTCTAATATTTATTTTCTAAGCAACTTTCAAATTCACAACAACTGTCATCAACTACATCCTGATGACTTATGTTATTTACTTTCTGACTAGAAGTTTGTAACTCTAGATCCCCGTCACCAATTTTGCCCACCCTCAAAACCCTCCCCCTACACCCTGCTCTGCAACCGCAAATCCTTTTTCTATGAGTTTTGTTTTATAAATCCCACATTTAAAAACGTGGCCTTTGATTAACCAGTTAAAAATGTACAGACATTAAAAAATATATATTAACAAACTACACAAAATTTTAAAAATAATGATGGAAAAGATGAATCTTACTTTCTTGTAGGTTGAGTGGAGGATTAATGAGGTTATCTAAAGTTCGAGGTCCATATTCAGACTGTGGTGCTGAAAATCCAGGGATTAAGCATGAAAACATCCAAAGCTGTTCTTTGCTACAGTTATTCTGAAGAGCTTGCAACCATAATAAGAAAAGCCGAACACCTTCCCGCCTAATCTAAAATGAAATGAAACGAAAAACAGTAGTTTTATTTAAAATGGAAATATTTTCTTCCTTCCATGCAAAAATTCTCTGGAAGATGGTTACAGACTGATACTCTCCAAAGGAGAGGAAGAAAAGGAAGGCAGGCAGGAGAGGGAGACAGAATGATAGCCGTGATAATTTACTGACCCCCTTAGCACTTATAAATCTAAATTTATGGATTCTGAACAAATAAACTTGGTCTCTAACTACTTAAGGAGTTCATGATCCAAGCCACAGTCAGCTCCCTGTCTTGTTTTTGCTGACTGTATAGAGCTTCTCCATCTTTGGCTGCAAAGAATATAATCAAAGTGATTTCAGTGTTGACCATCTGGTGATGTCCATGTGTAGAGTCTTCTCTTGTGTTGTTGGAAGAGGGTGCTTGCTATAACCAATGTGTTCTCTTGGCACAACTCTATTAGCTTTTGCCCTGCTTCATTCTGTACTCCAAGGCCAAATTTGCCTGCTACTCCAGGTGTTTCTTGACTTCCTACATTTGCATTCCAGTCCCCTATGATGAAAAGGAAATCTTTCATGGGTGTTAGTTCTAGAAGGTCTTGTAGGTCTTCATAGAACTGTTCAACTTCACCTTCTTCAGCGTTACTGGTTGGGGCTTTAAGAGATTTAAGATTTAAGGGACTAGATCTGATATACAGAGTGCCTGATGAACTATGGATGAGGCGCATGACATTGTACAGGAGACAGGAAACAAGACCATCCCCAAGAAAAAGAAATGCAAAAAAGCAAAATGGCTGTCTGAGGAGGCCTTTACAAATAGCTGTGAAAAGAAGGGAGCGAAAAGCAAAGGAGAAAAGGAAAGGTATACCCATTTGAATGCAGAGTTACAAAGAATATCAAAGAGAGAGAAGAAAGCCTTCCACAGCAATCAATGCAAAGAAATAGAGGAAAAGAACAGAATGGGAAAGACCAGAGATCTCTTCAAGAAAATCAGAGATACCAAAGGAACACTTCATGCAAATATGGGCTCAATAAAGAACAGAAATGGTATCGACCTAACAGAAGCAGAAGATATTAAGAAGAGGTGGCAAGAATATACAGAAGAACTTCACAAAAAAGATCTTCATGACCCAGATAATCACAATGGTGTGATCACTCACCTAGAGCCAGACATCCTGGAATGTGAAGTTAAGTGGGCACGACAAACAAAGCTAGTGGAGGTGATGGAATTCCAGTTGAGCTATTTCAAATCCTGAAAGATGATGTTGTGAAAGTGCTGCACTCAAGATGCCAGCAAACTTGGAAAACTCAGCAGGGGACATAGGACTGGAATAGGTCGGTTTTCATTCCAATCCCAAAGAAAGGTAATGCCAAAGAATGCTCAAACTACTGCACAATTGCACTCAACTCACACGCTAGTAAAGTAATGCTTAAAATTCTCCAAGCCAGGCTTCAGCAATATGTGAACCATGAACTTCCAGATGTTCAAGCTGGTTTTAGAAAACGCAGAGGAACAAGAGATCAACTTGCCAATATCTGCTGGATCATCAAAAAAGCAAGAGAGTTCCAGAAAAACATCTATTTCTGCTTTATTGACTATGCCAAAGCCTTTGACTGTGTGGATCACAACCAACTATGGAGAATTCTGAGAGACGGGAATACCAGACCACCTGACCTGCCTCTTGAGAAACCTATATGCAGGTTAGGACGCCAACAGTCAGAACTGGACATGGAACAACAGACTGGTTCCAAATAGGAAAAGGAGTACGTCAAGGCTGGATATTGTCAACTTATTTAACTTCTATGCAGAGTACATCATGAGACACGCTGGGCTGGAGGAAGCACAAGCTGGAATCAAGATTGCTGGGAGAAATATCAATAACCTCAGATATGCAGATGACACCACCCTTATGGCAGAAAGTGAAGAAGAACTAAAGAGCCTCTTGATGAAAGTGAAAGAGAAGAGTGNTGAGACACGCTGGGCTGGAAGAAGCACAAGCTGGAATCAAGATTGCTGGGAGAAATATCAATAACCTCAGATATGCAGATGACACCACCCTTATGGCAGAAAGTGAAGAAGAACTAAAGAGCCTCTTGATGAAAGTGAAAGAGAAGAGTGAAAATGTTGGCTTCAAGCTCAACATTCAGAAAACTAAGATCATGGCATCTGGTCCCAGCACTTCATGGCAAATAGATGGGGAAATAGTGGAAACAGTGGCTGACTTTATTTTTTGGGGCTCCAAAATCACTGCAGAAGGTGACTGCAGCCACGAAATCAAAAGACGCTTACTCCTTGGAAAAAAGTTATGACCAACCTAGACAGCATATTAAAAAGCAGAGACATTCCTTTGCCAACTAAGGTCCGCCTAGTCAAGGCTATGGTTTTTCCAGTGGTCATGTGTGGATATGAGAGTTGGACTATAAAGAATGCTGAAGAATTGTTGCTTTTGAACTGTGGTGTTGGAGAAGACTGTTGAGAGTCCCTTGGACTGCAAGGAAATCCAACTAGTCCATCCTGAAGGAGATTAGTCCTGGGTGTTCATTGTGAGGACTGATGTTGAAGCTGAAACTCCAGTACTTTGGCCACCTGATGCAAAGAGCTGACTCACTGGAAAAGACCCTGATGCTGGGAAAGATTGAGGGTAGGAGGAAAAGGGGACGACAGAGGATGAGATGGCTGGATGGCATCACTGACTTGATGGACATGGGTTTGGGTAGACTCTGGGAGTTGGTGATGGACAGGGAGGCCTGGCGTGCTGCGGTTCATGGGGTCACAAACAGTTGGACATGACTGAATTACTGAAATGAACTACTTAAAGCTATCAGGTAATTTTTACACTATAACTTTCACTTATAAAAAATCAAAATCATTTCCTTCTTGTTTACTTCCATTCTTCCCAACATTGCCACTCTAATCCATGAAGAGAGAGGGCAATGACCACTCCTTGGTATAACTTAACTGCTAAAAGGGGGAATGGTCATGGGGATCCGGATTCACTGCTAACTCATTGCTCTTATCCTTTAAAGGCTTATCAGCCTGAAATTATCTCATTTAATTTACTTCTAAAGGGCAAATTTGGCCTATTACTGTATTTTTAAGCAACTAGAACAATGCCCAATACACAGAAAATAAATATTTAAACTGAAGAATGCTCTTTCAGGAAGACAAAAGGAGAAAACAAAGCAAACTCCAAATCTCCAAGCAAAACACAAAGTTCTTCACTAACCTAACCTCACTGATAGCTTCAGATATTCCATCACAGCTTTGTACACTGAGCTTCCCAGATGGTGCTAATGGTAAAGAACCCACCTGCCAATGCAGGAGATGTAACAGAATCAAGGTTCAATCCCTGGGTTGGAAAAATCACCTTGAGAAGGGTATGGCAACCCACTCTTGTATTCTTGCCTGGAGAATCCTGGACAGAGGAGCCTGGCAGGCTACAGTCCACAGGGTAGCACAGAGTTGGACAAGACGGAAGCAACTTAGCACACATGCATGGTTTGTAAACAGCCACTGCCAAAGCTAGGCATCTGTTGCCACCTTCTCAGTTCAGTTAGAAACAGGACAAAGCTGTAGGAAGGCTTATCCCGTTGTACTGCAAACCCAAGCTTTGATACTAAAAGTACCTTCAATGAGACTTTTACCCAACTTACAGCAAGATGCTTTTGGACTGAGAAGCTTTTCTAACCATAGCACAATGGGATAATAAAAAAGAAAAAAAAAAAGAAAAAAACCATTTTTAACAGATGTAGTACTTCCCTCTACATCTCATGATAACTATGGTTAAAATGAAGAATTATTTGTTGAATAGCTTAATAATTTGTATCCTCTGGGGACCACAGGGCAAAGCACAGTTGTCCCTCAGTATCTATGAGGTATGGCTTCCAGGACCTCCCCTACCATGGATACCAAAATCAGCATATGCTCAAGTCCGATATATAAAATGATATGGATGTAGAACCCGTGGACATCAAGAGCTGACTGTGTTTCTGTTTAAAATGAAGAATTATTTGTTGAATAGCTTAATAATTTGTATCCTCTGGGGACCACAGGGCAAAGCACAGTTGTCCCTCAGTATCTATGAGGTATGGCTTCCAGGACCTCCCCTACCATGGATACCAAAATCAGCATATGCTCAAGTCCGATATATAAAATGATATGGATGTAGAACCCGTGGACATCAAGAGCTGACTGTGTTTCTGCCAAATGGGTCAAATGCAGTGGTAAATAGCACGGTCAACCTCATGCATACTGACCATGCTGGTATTTTTTAAGTGATTTCACTTCTATCAAGGGAACTGAAGATAATTTATATTTATTTAGGAAAACAATGATGCAGGCAAATGGAGCAGTTGACTATATGCTTTAGTCAGTTAAAAAAAAAAAAACAAAAAAACACAGAAATGGGGCTTTCCTGGTGGCTCAGTGGTAAAGAAACCACCTGCCAATGCAGGACACCTGGGTTCAATTCCTGTCCAGAAAGATCCCACATGCCACAGAGCAACTAGGCCTGGGAGCCACAACCAAAGCCACCGCAATGAGAAGCCAGGACACAACTGGAGAGTAGCCTCGCTTGCCCCAACTAGAGAAAAGCCTGTGCAGCAACGAAGAGCCAGCACAGCTGAAAATAATTCAAATAATTTTTTTTAATATAAAAAAGAAATATAATTACACTATACCTTCAAGGAGTTTCCTGTATGTAGTAGTTTCTTTAAAATCAATCCTGAAAAGAAAACATGATTTTAAACGTTCATATCTTATTCATTTCTAAATGTTAAAAGTTATCAGTAAGACTTGAAAACACTTTAAAAACAAGTCCTTGGTCACCTCCAAATTGTTCTTGGTGACCTTAATTAACATCCCTCTGGCCATAGTCTTGGGATAGAGGGCATATAAAAAGTCACCATTTTAACACATGGTTTACTGGAATTAAATATGATTTATCCTATTAAAACAAACAATAAAACCAAAATTGCATTTAAGGCAACAATCTATGTAATTTTACTGAACTGAAGAATACTTTCACCATCACTAATATAAATAAAAACCACTGTAGAAAATTATATAGTTAATCAAATAAACACCTGAAACTACAGTATTTCTTAACAAACGTTTCCCCTGTACTACTTTTTCTTTTCAAAATACTTGAAGTATTCAAAATACTTTTTCTTGTAATTACACAATATTTCAAACCTATAATAAAATAATGAAATAATATTCACAAACAACCAGAGGTCCACCATTCAGTCTGAACAAATCTAAACAGTCTCATGTTTTCTGTAATTTCAAAATTTCATTTATTTATGTTATTTATGTTTTATATAAGTATCACTTAAGCCTCCTGTGAACTCATCCTGAATCACTTTCCTCCTTCCCTCCCCAAAAGAAATCTTATCCAGATTTTGTTATTATCTCCAAAAATATTTTATTACTACTTATTTATAAATCCATGAAATATTTAGAAATAGTTTCTATGTTTAAAATTTATACCAGTAATAAAATTTCCTCTACAGCTATTTGTTCTAATCTTGTATCTTTATTCCTTCTAGTAACACCAAGATTACATATGTTTATATGAAATATATATATAAAATGATTAAGACTGTGACTCTATTGCTTAAGTTTTAATTATCATACTAAAATAAGCTTTAATATTTCAACAAACTGTGTTGATTTATCTGCAATTCCCTTCGTGTCTGAGCAAATTCAGTGTCTTTAAACAATTCTATATAAAGCCTAGGTCTTAATTGGCTCTCCTAAAAAATCTATATAGTATCACTGATTGAACCCTGGAACAGAAAAAGAAGTAGAAAACTAATCAAATCTGATGAGCATTTTTATTCATGCATGGGCAGTAAATTCTGTTGGATGCTTTTTCTTCTACTGGCATTATAGTCAAATAAACATCACAGTCAGCATTTCAGGTGGTTTTGTCATTTATTCTATTAATACTGTATTTTTCACAAAATGCTTTTCAAATATTAAACCAACCTTGCATCCCTGAGATAAATCCCAACTGGTTACCATTTACATACAGTCTTTTTGTCATACTACTAAATTTAGTTTGTTAGTAAATTATTTAAGATTTTTGCCTCTGTGTTTATGATGGATATTCAACACTACTGTGTTCTTTTGTGAGGTCTTTAATCTGGCTTTATTATCAAGATAATAATAGACATGTACATAGACTGGGAAGAGTTCCTTTATTTTCTGAAAGAGTTTGTGACCAACTGATATTACATCTTTTTAAGATATTTGGAATTAAGCTTTCCTTTGTGAGAAGATTTATAATTGTTACTTTAAGTGCCCCAGAGATTAAAAAATTATAGAAATTAGACAGTATATTTGAAATGAATCCTTCTCAATTAGTAGATTTTTTAAAGGATTCAACAACAGGGAACAATGGCAGACGCAAGGAGATGCAAAATGGAATACAGCTTTTCTGGCAGCAGCACTGAGAGTGAGTAATCTAAATGAGGGCTCCCAGGTGGCTCAGTGGTCAAGAATCTGCCACCAGTGTAGGAAATGTGGGTTCAGTCCCTAGGCTGGGAAGATCCACCAGAGAAGGAAAGGGTAACCCACTCCACTATTTCTGCCTAGAAAATCCCATGGACAGAGAAACCTGGCAGGCTACTGTCCATGGGGTCACAAAGAGTTGGACACAGCTGAGGGACTGAGCACATTCTTTTTTGAGTCAGTTTGAACAATTTGTATCTTTCTATGAATTTGTTGATTTTATTAAAATTGCCTTGGGTCTTCCCTGGTGATCCAGTGGCTAAAGATTCCATACTCCCAAATACAGGGGCCTGGGTTCTACCCCTGGTCAGGGAACTAGATCTCACATGCTGCAACAAAGACTCGGCACAGTCAAGTAAATAAATATGTTAAAGAAAAAACTGCCTAACTTGTTAAAGTTGTTCAAGTTACTTTTTTTAAGGATTCTTAGTGACAAAGAAAAAACTGGACATTTATTGGAATACTACTAAACATGACAACTAGATAGCCCAAAGCTCTTTGACAGATTGAAGACTACAGTCCTCAATTTGTAGAAAAACTTTACAAGTTCAGATGTCTAGAGAAGTTTCTTCACAGATAACCAACATTTTAATGATTATGAAATAAAAAATAGGATTTCACTATACTATTGAGCACCTTATCATGCTTATTAGCAATTTATATGTCTTCTTTGGTGCGATATATATGCAAATATTTTGCATATTTAAAAAACTTGTCTGTCTTACTGAGTTGCCAGAGTTCTTTATATATTAAGGACACATCATTTTTAGTCTTGAGCTTTATCAAAAAAGTTTATTCTCAACAGGCTTTATTATTTAAAATTTTGTCTTTTTTAGCCCCTGCATCAATATCCATTCTGTATGTAGTTTCTTTTGCTTCCAGAACTGCTAACTGGGATGACTTATAGTTTCAAAGCCTCAGAGATTTTATTTGCTACAACTGATTAAGAATTGTAGGGCCTAAATGAATTTATGACTCTTTAAGAGGAAAATACAATTTTTATAAATGAATACAAGGCCTGTAACATTCTACTTCAACAATGCAGATATGGTGGCTATCTGTGTATTTCCCACAAGAGAAAGGTCACGAGAATCACTAGCAGTCACCTTTGTTCTAATTGAAACACTGAACCAAAGCCAAAAATTGCCTACCTTCATATTCCTTTTTCATCCAAAAGGGAAAAAAGGCTTACAATGAGAGTCAGAGAGTCCTGTGGCAATGCTATGATTATTAAAGAACCAGACTCCAAGCCAGCCAGCATCTTGGCTTAACTCCTTCTAAGAGAAGCCTGTGACTTCCTGCCTATTTGGTCTTTCACAGTAATCAATACAGCAGGGTTGGATGTTTTTCCTTTCCCCTTTTCCTTTTCAGCTTCATTTCTTGATCTGGGAAGTTCTACTTTGGCCCTTCAAGCAGTAAACTAAACCCCAGGTTCCCTCTTCTTTTTTTTTTAATGGAGCAAACTGTGAACCTACACTGCTTGCTTTCAAACCTGGAACCCATGGCTCTTATACTTGACACTTTGCATTTTGTCTTCCATTTCTGATTACAAAATAGTTACTCTGACGTAGAGTCTATTTTTATTTTTAGGCTTTAGAGTTCATCATCATTGCTGACATATTCAGAGTAACAACAGGTGGATCAAAGAAATTTAACATGCCACTATGAAACTTAACATGCCTTCATATATGTTTTTATCTCATATTCCCAGTAAGTTTAACTCTGTATTCTTTATTTTTACTAAAGTATAAACTATGAACCCATTTCAAGTAGTAACCAATTCATTACAGAATATGTTCAAATATTATCATTTATTTCAAATGTGAAATAGTATTTATATTACTTACCAATACTATGAAACTGCCATCGCTGATGAATTCTTTCTGGAAGAAGTTGTAAAATTTTCTAAAAATCAATACGAATAAAACAAAGTATGAAAAGCAAGTAACAGTCCACATCTTGAACAATGTGAAAAATTAAAGAACTTATACAAAGCCTTTAAGAGTTTCTTACACAGAAGATAGTATTACAAATACAAAATCATCTTTGAGCTAGTCTGATGGTAGTGGCACTACTTCAGCACTGGCATACTGATCAGTATCTGAAAACTCCAGAAAACAACAAGCTATACTAACTAAGTCTTGGAACAGGAAACTGATGAAGTTTATCTTTTACAATGATGTAAAAATTGTACTTCTCTTTAGTGAATAAATACTATATTTTTTTAAGGCTTGTCTTCTATTCTTAAGACTTTCTGTGGCAACTACTGATCTGTTCTAAATTCTTTTAGATACTAATATCTGTTATATTTTCTCTTCAAGTAGCTCTTTCTTTCTCCTATTTTGATAAACCTAAGAGGGGAAATATTCTGCTTTCACAAAAATCCTATCAAATACTTGTACTAAATTAATCACATGAACCCGAAGATACTTATATATTATAATGGCTATAGATATGAGAAAAAAAATTTTAAATTCAGGAGCCCTATGGTTAAGCTTGGAGAAGGCAATGGCAACCCACTCCAGTACTCTTCCCTGGAAAATCCCATGGGTGGAGGAACCTGGTAGGTCGGACGTGGCTGAGCGACTTCACTTTCACTTTTCACTTTCATGCACTGGAGAAGGAAATGGCAACCCACTCCAGTGTTCTTGCCTGGAGAATCCCAGGGACAGAGGAGCCTAGTGTGCTGCCTTCTATGGGGTCGCACAGAGTAGGACACGACTGAAGCGACTTAGCAGCAGCATGGTTAAGCTAACCCATATATACTTCTACAAGTTTGGAATATTTCTTACATATAATATCTTCAAAATTTTGTCTTTATTTTCCTTTACATATTGCACCTGTATGAATTATTCTACTTCAATAGCTGCCTTATTATGCTGTTGAACTATGTTCTCAGTACTCATCTGCTTGCTGAATGGTATTTGTTATTATTGCTGCTCTATTTTATTACTATTTAGAGTCACCATTAATTGAATGTTCATAAGGGCCAAATGGGCTTCCCTGGTGGCTCAGAGGTTAAAGCGTCTTCCTAGAATGCGGGAGACCCAGGTTCGATCCCTGGGTTGGGAAGATCCCCTGGAAAAGGAAATGGCAACCCACTCCAGTACTCTTGCCTGGAGAATCCCATGGAGGGAGGAGCCTGGTGGGCTACTGTCCATGGGGTCGCAAAGAGTTGGACACGACTGAGCGACTTCACTTTCATTTTCACTTTCAAGGGCCAAATAATAGACACTTTATATAAAGGATATTTCATTAATCCTCAAAACCATCCTAAAAGGAGTGATCTCATTTGCCATAACAGGTTAAGAAATGTGTTTAGGTTAGAAAGTGGAAAAACAGATTTCAGCTTCCATATTCCTATCTCCAGAATTAGTGCTTTCATACTATTCTGTTCAAAGAATGGTATGCCTGTTTTTACACTTCTCTATCTTTCTTTTGATAACTGTCTCTAGTCCTTCTCATATAAGAGGATGATGAAGAAATTATAAAGTTCTTCACAGACAGGTGCTATTCCCACATAACATACAGAAAATTCTTCAGCCTTGCTCTTCTCCCATACTTAGCCAGCAACTGTATATTTATTGCAGAATGGAAAGAGAACAAATTATAGAAAACTAAAAAGACAAGTTTGTGAACTACTTAAAGTACTTCTGCGTTATCACTATTAAATTACACGTTATCATCTTTTTATTCAGTAATACAAAGATGAAAGAAATCATGTACACTCTTAACTACACAGAAGAAAACAGAGTACCAATCCTATGTCATACTAACATTCCACAATGATACACTTTATTCCAGAAAAAGGAAATCAGTTTATTTAGATAATTTCTTGATCTTTTAAATCATTAGTCTCTAAAGGTGGAAGTCAGATACTGTTACCATCATAAGTACAAAAATAGCACACAGGTTAAGTATTTTTTCCAAAAGATAAAAATGCTATATTTAACACTTCTTTTCCTAATGAAATTTAGTGATGGATTACAGACAAACATTTCAGTTCAGAGTAACAAATGACCAGTATATATTACATACAGAAAAATAAGGATTATGTTTTAATAGAAGGAATACCCTGAAAGAGCTTCTATTAACTAGTCAATGATCTCAATTTCCTAAATATAGTTTCATGAATGTCTGAAGGAATACTTTCCAGGAATTATTATCTTTTCTCTGTACTTTTTTATTCTTTCTCAAAATCTCCATGCTTTAATATTCCCCTTGTAAACAATTCATGCAAACACTTTGGGAGGTAAATATGAGCAAATTCCTCAGGGTTAATGACTAACAAAAATTAACTGCAGAACTAGGTACCAAACCAGTTACTTCTTTTGGAATGCTTAAAAAAAAAATTTCTTTTTTTAAGCTGTGACTAACTCAGCAACTGAGAAAGATCAAATTCTTTAAATTCTTCTAAACCATACCAAAATAGTCAATACACAAAACAGTGAATTTTAATTAGCAGTAAATAGAATAGCTCAATCTTTAGAAACTGATTTCTAAATTCTTTATGCCTTTCAAAAAATTAATCCTGGCTATTTCCTGATCACTAAAATTCTCAATAAAGACTGGAATACTCCTATCACTATTTGATTTGAAAGCCAGAATGAAGAGCAAGGAATTATTTGAAAAGCATGTGTGTCCCTCATTTTTAACACTGTGCCAAAAATAAAACACAAGTTTTAACAGAGTATCATATGTTGTTATTTCCTTCTATTTATTTAGCAATACAAACTTGTCCTGCCCCAATAAAAAGTAATGTGGTAGAACAACAATGTATAAAATGTTTAAAACTATTCTATACAAGTTTTCAATGAAAAGTAGTTAAACCAGAAACTATAAACTCCTTAGGTTCCATGAATTTATCCTCTCAAATAAGTGTGTTTTAGAATTTCTTAAAAAAAATTCTCCATTTGTGTAAACATCCCACAAATTAAATTTTTTATTGCTTGTAAACACCATAAATATTGTACCAATTATGGCTTCAAATGCATAAAACCATTAATTCTATCTGCACCTAAAATATACCTCAGAAAATAATTAAGACAGGTTTTTTTAGGTTAAACAATAGAATTTAGTTTTTAAAAAGCATGGCAGATTCACAGTGCTTGTTAATGTTCAATATATTCCTTTGTATGTTCCAAAAATTAATTTTGGGAAAAAAGTTACATGGGTAGGTACATACCTCAAAAATAAAAAGTATGGCATCCAATTCCTCCCTTTGAGACTTGTGACCTAAAACATTTTTACAGAAAAATATTTAAACATTATCATTTTGTCCTCAATGTCAACAACCACTTAAAAAGCTTAAAATATTTCAGGCATAGTTTTTTCACAGTGATTCTTTAATAAAATATTTAAACTGTATTCTGTTCATTGTGTAAACAATATCATAGCATCTCTACTTTTTTTAGACAATTACATTTAGGTTCTACATATTTATGTCTAAAAAACAAAAAATAATATATTGTGGCAAACTCTTAAGTGAGCTCTTAAAAATGAAATTATGAAAATGACTGCTCAAACCTGACACATGGCCCTAGGGCAGAGTAAAGGTCAGAAAACAAATCTGACCAGAGAAAAGGCAAATCTTCTAAGCCTTCTCAAAATAATAAGGGTATTACTAATACTACTAACCCCACAGTGTGAGCAGGGTGTCTACAAGCCATCTGAGAGGAGAACTGAAATAATACTAAAATTCCAATGTGCAAGAGTCTATTTTAAGTGAATGTTTTTGACAATTATTTGAAACATCAGCATAAGCCAGGACTGATTTTAACATCTTACCTTTCTGTTTAAGACTAGCTTCAATAGTAACAAAATTCTCAAAAAACACATAATATATATGTGAAAAATGTTGGTCAAAAAACTGTTTAAGATCAATGGATTCTGCATTCTCTGAAAAATAAATGAAAACAGTTTTTAGTGATTACTATTTATATCACATTCAGCAAGTATTTACTGTGGCAAGTTTCCTTCAAAAATGTCACAGAACTGCTCTTAAACTTCTATCAAAATATTTCAGGGATTTATTTATACCTTATTCTCACAACTTTAGTTTTTAAAGCTTTTATTTTTAATTTAAAAAACTGGCCAAATCAGGTTATCATAATCTTTGAAGAAAACAGTGTCTCAGAAAGATTCATCCAAAATCATAAAAACCAAACCAAGTTTTATTTTCAGTTCACACCTCACATTTTGTAACTTCTCCCCAAGACAGTTAAAAATCAGTATTACTAAGAGTAATAAAACATGACTAAAATACATTTATTTTAAATATCTAACAGCAGGCTTTACATATAGGCATTTAAGTATTACAAAACTATAAAATACTGTTATACGAACTGTCAGTGTAGTCCAAAGCACAGAAAACTAAACATTTAACTGTATCTACAGCAGCAAGTGTTAGGTATTAACACAAAATTACTTTCAAAACACAGGAAGGAGTGAAGGTGGAGAAAGAAAAGCTTTGACAGAGAATGTATTATCTGAAAAGATCTTTACGTACAGGAAGGTATATGGATATGACGTGGTGGTTTTGAATAAGCTAGACATTCTTGGCATAAACAAAAGCATGAAGTGAAGAAGACAGGATAGAATGCAGAAAATTCATTCATTTTGGCTAGCTTTGAGCATTTTGATAAAAACAAAATGGAAAAAGTAGCCTTGATATGTTATGAAATGTCTTAAGTGCAAACTAAGGAAATGGTAGAGATCAAATTGCCAACAGCCACTGGATCATGGAAAAAGCAAGAGAGCTCCAGAAAAACATCTATTTCTGCTTTATTGACTATGCCAAANACATCTGGAACCTAGGATCAAAGTGGAATCGGGTCGAGGGGAACGGGGTACAAGGGCAAGGCTGGTCATTTGACCTGAGAGAGAAGGCCAGGGAGTTGAGGGTAGGGCTGGGGATCTGCGGTTGTCCGGAAAGGATGACAGGTATCGGGGATTTCGACTCCCCAGCAGCCTGGCTCTCCCTTTCTACCTCTCCCCCCTGCCTTCGGGGCCCCGTTACAGCTCGGACCTCAAGCACATGCGGATGACCCGGAGCGTGGACAGTGTCCAGTTCCTGCCCTTTCTCACCACGGATGTCAAGTGAGAGGGGGCGATGCCTGCTGGGGGGGGAAAGGCTGTCTAAGGGAGGCTGGGGAGGGGTGAGGAGGAATGTGGACGAGGCCCCTTGGGTCTCCCCGTCCACACTCAACCCCGCGGGACAATGTCCCTCCCCTGCACCCTGCAGCAACCTGAGCTGGCTGAGTTATGGGGCCTTGAAGGGAAACTGGACGCTAATCGTCGTCAACGCCGTGGGTGCTGTGCTTCAGACTCTGTATATCTTGGTGTATCTGCACTACTGCCATCGGAAGGTAGAGGCCCTTCCTCTGCTGCACGCCCTGCCCTGCCTTGCTGGCAAGGCAAACACTGTTTTTCCTAGAAGACTATAACAGGCTGGCACTGCCATCTTTTCCTGGAAGACCCCTTCAGCCTTGCAGTCCTCCTTCCGCCATAAAGTCAGCTTTCTGAGATTCACATGTTGTCCCCATTCTGGCAAAGCTGATAACTCTGCCAAGCCTGAAAGTGCCTTGCTGCCCAACAGAGTGAAAAGAGATTTTTGTCTCCACAGTTCCTTCAGAGTCAGTGCCAGTGGCTGCAAGTGAGATGATTAGCTCTGCTTCCCCCTTCACACAAGCATTAAGCTCCTACTCTGTAGCAAGCTAACCCCCAAAAAGACAACTTTCCCTCTCTTAGAAACCTCCAGGGTTTGGGTAGATCAGACCCGTGCTGAAGTCACTGGTGGGAAAGAGGCTCTGGCAAGTGTGATACTGGAGGCTTAGGCAAAGACTGGCTCCCTCACTGGAGCATGGGTGAGGGTGGGATGAATTAATTCCAGCAGCAGAGTCAGAGGGCTCCTAGCACATCCAGAAGTACGGCTACTCTCTCTTCTGTAGCGTGCCGTGCTCCTTCAGACTACAACCCTGCTGGGGGTCCTTGTCCTGGGTTTTGCCTACTTTTGGCTCCTGGTGCCCGACCCTGAGATGCGGCTTCAGCACCTGGGCCTCTTCTGCAGTGTCTTCACCATCAGTATGTACCTCTCACCACTAGCTGACTTGGTGAGTGGGGGTGTCCAGGGAGGTAAGAGAGATAAATCTCCCACAGACAGAGACTAGCTTTCAGTCCAGAGGAAGGGAAGACCCAAATCCTGCAAGAAGACAGGGCATTGGGGCTGGGTGAGTGGGAAGCAGGAGGGAAAGGCTGGGTAACAGATCATGGGGGCTGTTTGACCTTTTTTTTTTTTGACGAAATTCTGGGCAAAGTGAGAGATTTACCATGTGCCTGGTCAGGAGTGTCTTTCATCCTTTCCCATAGGCCAAGGTCATTCGTACTAAATCAACCCAGCGTCTCTCCTTTTCACTCACCATTGCCACCCTCCTCACCTCTGCCTCCTGGACACTCTATGGGTTTCGACTAAAAGATCCCTACATTGTGGTAAGCAGAACAAGGGCAAGGTGATAGGTGTGTGTGAGATGGAAAAGCAGCTCCTCTCCTCATAGCAGTCCTTGTGATTTCAGGTGCCCAACCTTCCGGGAATTCTCACCAGCTTCATTCGCTTCTGGCTTTTTTGGAAGTACTCCCCAGGACCGAGACAGGAACTATCGGCTTCTACAAACCTGAGGGAGTTCACCTGACCACTGGGCACCTATAATGCCACCTATTACCAAAGAAACTTTCTTGTTTCAGCCGCTCCTGCTGGTTAGCTCCACAGGAGCAGTGATTTGTGGTAAAGGAAAAGAGAATGCTTTGAGAATCTGGGGACTAAAGAAAGAGCTTTAGTTAGAAGATTGGATGGAACCTGGGAGATGAATTCACTTTTTTTTTTAAGATTTTATTTTTTAATTTTGGAGGTGGGGGGGAAATCTTTAGAATGTGCCTTAAAATAAACCGTCCCCTACCCCTGCCCATCAAGGCTCCTTCTATATTCAGGGATAATCAATCCACCTGGTTTGGTAAAGGGTAGAGGGGCACTGTCTGATTCAGTTGCTCTTGGACTGGTAGGGTTAGGCTTGGGTGTTATGAAGAACAGACTTCAAGAAATCTCTCCTAACAGGGCTAAAAGGACCAGGAAAGTGAAATGACTTTTCCATTCTGAGAGATCTTGAGGAAGGGGGTCTGTGCCTCCTTCAGAGCAAAAAGGAAGAAGCACCAGCAAAATGCAAAAGATAAAGGCTGAGAAAGCCTCAAGGAGCCTCTCAACAGTTCGTACACATCTGTTCCCAGCATCCATACTCAAACCAAACAAGCTTAGAAAATGAACTGGCCCTTTAATGGGGAATGGGAGAACAGGGTGTCCGGGAGGGAATCGGAGTTAGGGGGTCAGAAGCGAAGTCCCCTGCGGGTCAAGTCGGCTCTGGCCTCTTGAATCTGGCTCTGCAGCTCGCGGGCGGCGTCCTCGCAGTCGTGAAAAGTAGCGACGCGGTAGCCCACGGTGCCCAGGGCATAGCAGCCGGCAGATACCAGCAAGTAGGCGGGCAGTGGCCACAGGACCTCCCGGCAAGACGAAGGCAGCTCCAGGCCCAGGGCTCCCGTAGTCAGGGCCGCCCAGGTGGAGCCCAGGAGCGCCAGCCCCCACAGCCACTGCGCTAATTTCGTCATGGACACTGCGGGAAGAGGAAGCAGACCTCGAGGTCCCTGACACCCCGCGACCTGCACCTCATCCGAGACCACTCCCCGTCCTTCTCCCTCACCCACCTTCCATACCACCTAACCTCAGGGACTGCCCCAACGCTCCCGCCCTCCCCAATCGCCCCCTACCTACACTTACCCACCCGCCCGCCGTCTTCCCGGCTCCACACAGCTCCGACGTCAGCTTCCGGAATCCTCCACGGCTCGCGCTCCGCCGCCGCGCTGTCTTCTGGGGGTTGTAGTCCTTGAGGGGTGCCCGGCTACGGTCTTGACCTAAGCTGCACTCAGCAGGCTCTGCTGCTGCAGCTGCAGCCTGGCCGGAAGAGCTTTAAGTGCTGCTTCTCTCCCTTGAGACCTCTCTCAAAGCTGGCGTGGGGCTTGTAGACAACCTAAAGACACCCTTAAGTCTTGCAACAAGGTGGGAATGTAATATCGTTCCTCTTAAACTCACTTCTCTTGCACAAAAATTCCACTCATTCATTCATTCACTTATTTACACTTTTTATTCATTCAGTCAGTGGAACGTTTCTTGAGCGTCACGCTAGACTTTGGAGAAATAGAGATGTCAAGACACAGCCCCTTCTCTCGTGGAGGGAAGAAAGCAGGAATCAAGAAAACAGATGCATTGACAACTAAACGTGGTCCTCTGAGATAGGTGTTATAACAGAGTTGTCATACAAAAGAGAAATTCAAAGGCGCAACCGGTAGGACTTGGAGCCAGAGGACGAAGTGCTCCAGGAAGGAGTCTTTAAGGGAAAACACATGTGGGGACAGAGCAATCACCCGGTGTGTTTAGGGTATTAAGAGAAGGTGTGTATACAGCTTTCAGAATTTTGGGGATAAATTCATGGCAGGTATATAGAAAACCAAGTAAAAAAAAATCACTCATTATCAGAGAAATGCAAGTCAAAACCACAATGAGGTACCATTTCACGCCAGTCAGAACGGCTGTGATCCAAAAGTCTACAAGCAATATGTGCTGGAGAGGGTGTGGGGGAAAGGGAACCCTCTTACACTGTTGGTGGGAATGCAAACTAGTTCAGCCACTATGGAGAACAGTGTGGAGATTCCTTAAAAAACTGGAAATAGAACTGCCATATGACCCAGCAATCCTACTGCTGGGCAGACACACCGAGGAAACCAGAACTGAGACATGTGTACCCCAGTGTTCATCGCAGCACTGTTTATAATAGCCAGGACATGGAAGCAACCCAGATGTCCATCA
Source organism: Oreotragus oreotragus (assembly GCA_006410675.1). Classification (NCBI taxonomy): domain Eukaryota; kingdom Metazoa; phylum Chordata; class Mammalia; order Artiodactyla; family Bovidae; genus Oreotragus; species Oreotragus oreotragus. The sequence continues at coordinate 179,039 of SJYX01024633.1, forward strand.
ACAGACAAATGGATAAGAAAGTTGTGGTACATATACACAATGGAATATCACTCGGTCATTAAAAAGAATACATCTGAATCAGTTCTAATGAGGTGGATGAAACTGGAGCCTATTATACAGAGAAGTAAGCCAGAAAGAAAAACACCAATACAGTATGCTGCTGCTGCTGCTAAGTCGCTTCAGTCGTGTCCGATTCTCCAGGCAAGAACACTGGAGTGGGTTGCCATTTCCTTCTCCAATGCATGAAAATGAAAAGTGAAAGTGAAGTCGCTCTGTCATGTCCGACTCTTCACGACCCCATAGACGGCAGCCCACCAGGCTCCCCCATCCCTGAGATTTGCCAGGCAAGAGTACTAGAGTGGGGTGCCATTGCCTTCTCCACAAACACAGTCTACTAACACCTATATATGGAATTTAGAAAGATGGTAACCCTATATGTGAGACAGAAAAAGAGACACAGATGTATAGAACAGTCTTTTGGACTCTGTGGGAGAGGGCGAGGGTGGGATGATCTGAGAGAATAGCATTGAAATGTGTATTATCATATCTGAAACAGATCACCAGTCCAGGTTCGATGCATGAGACAGGGTGCTCAGCGCTGGTGCACTGGGATGACCCACAGGGGTGGGATGGGGAGGGAGATGGGAGGGGAGTTCAGGATGGGGAACACATGTAAACCCATGGCTGATTCATATCAATGTATGGCAAAACCCACTACAATATTGTAAAGTAATTAGCCTCCAACTAAAATAAATAATTTTTTTAAAAAAAGAAAAAATGATCCAGTTATACATTAAAAAAAAAAGTTCAGGCATGGAGTTCCCTGGTAGTCCAGTGGCTAAGACTCTGTGCCTACACGGCAGGCGGCCTCAGGTTAGATCCCTGGTCAGGAGACTAGAGCCCATTTGCTGCAACTAAGACCCAGTGCAGCCAAATAAATGAATAAATATTACGAAAAAGAAAAGAAAAGGTCAGGCAATTAACAACTTTGGGAAAACAAAGAATTATAAAAGGAAAGAAAGAGAATGCCTGTCTGATAAAGACCACTAAGAACATAACTGTAATTGGACAGTTGGGTTTATTCACCTGCTGCTACAAGAGAGAGCATGAACCAAAGGAACTGTGGAGACGCTCATCAAATAAAGGAAAAAGCCAAATCATTACAGAATATGGGAAACAGTTGAATTCAGATGATATTTAAATGAAGTAGTACTTTGATAGGTTCAAGGTAAGCACAGATGTAAGTGAAGGAGTTAACAACAGCCTGGACTGAGAAATAAACTGTGGGTCCACTTGGAAACTACAAAGTTTAGTTAAATAAGTTTAGATAATTATGTAATAGACAACTACATAATTAAGATAAGTGTGGAATGATATGTCCAAAACCCCAACATCTGGAGCTTTGCACCTAGGTTGGAAATTGAGGCTGCTTCTCTTTATCAAAGTAATCAACATGGGTTAAACCTCCAGCAAGAGCAGGTGTCCCATTCTCACTTTTTCATTTCAAATAGAAAAGTTGTGATTGTCCATTTTAGAGAATGAAGTTTCTCAGCCCCATGTCCCCAAGGTTAATTAATAAAATCAGTTTTTACAGATTCACAGAGTCTTGGTACAAACACTACATAACTCAGTGTGTAGAATATTTTCACAGCCATAATAATGTAAACACAAGCGTTGATTTAACTAAAATTTGGAATATATTTAAATTGAGAGGGTGGGGGAGAGGAGTATATGAGGAATCAGAATTAGAGAGAACTATATCCTTATTTTCCATGGCAGGCAATTGATTGATTATATCTAAAATAGAAAAAAAGAAATAATAGCATGAGCATGTTATTTAGAAATATAGAGGGAAGTACAAATGAAAAGCATCTTAGAAATTAGAGTAGTTTATGGAGTATATGCATAGAGGTAGGAAAATGGAGCAAGGGATTGTTATTTTTCTTTCCTTTATTTTTTAAAGATATTTATTGATTTACTTGGCTGTGCTGAGTCTTAGTTGTGGCATGTGGGATCTAGTTCCCTGACCACGAACTGAACCCTGGCCCCCTGCATTATGAGACTGTAGCCTTAGCCTCTGGCCCACCAGAGAAATCCCTGTTATTTTCACTGACTATCTTATAGAACTAGATGGCCTTTTAAACTATGCAAATTCCTTTGTTAAAGTAAAAATTAAGGCAAAATTAAAATATTTTCAGAAACCTGCCATATGAGCTTCAAAGGCCCACTCCCCCACCCAACTCCCTTCTGCATTCTTCCCCAAATCCTACTGGTTACCCACTCATGACCTCACTAGTCACACTGACTTTCAACACAGTTCAAGAGGCAGGCATCAGCCTTGCAGATCCAGAAATTCTATCTTGTTCACCCATAGTAGACCTGGCCTTGAAAGATTGCCACTCCCCAGAAAATTTGGAGGGGGAAGATAATGAGAAGGAGCTTGCCTTACAACACATGAAAACAGATAATAAATTATAATGTCATAATAATTATCAGCAGAAGAGTAAACATTCACTGAGGGGCTATTATGTATCATGTCCTATGTGATATTGCATGTTTGATTTTCACAACAGGCTGCAATAGGTACTTTTATTAATATATCCCCAGGTATGAATGAGGAAACCAAAGCAGAGAAGGTAAAAGGTAAGTAACTTGCCTGAGGTCATGCAGGTAGTAAGTAGCAGACTGTTCCAAATGACTCAAAACTTTGTGCTTAGCGATTTCGTCTTCCTCAGTTACTGGGACAGGAATGGGCAGATAGCATCGTCATAGCAGCTGACATTCATTGACTGATTACTCTGTGTCAGTTACTCTAATAAGTACTTTATATGCATCGTCTCACTCAGTCTTCACAGCTACCCTGTGAAGTAGGTATTATTATTATCTCCATTTCACAAATGAAGAAACTGAGGCACGCCCCAGATAATCAGACCGTGGAGCCTACTAACTGTCACTATGGCAGCACATCTTCTTTCCTGGGTCAAGGGGCTTCTCTGGTGGCTCAGTGGCAAAGAGCCACCTGCCAGTGCAGGAGACACAAGTCCAGTCCCTGGGCCAGAAGGTCCTCTGGGGGAGGAAATGGAAACCCACTCCAGTATTCTTGCCTGGGAAATCCCATGGACAGAGGACCCTGGAGGGCTACAGTCCATGAGGTCACAAAAGAGTCAGACACAACTAAATAACAGCAACCTAGATCAATGGAACAAAATAAAAAGTGAAGAAATGGGCTTCCCTTGTGGTCCAGTGGCTAAGAATCCACCTTGCAATGCAAGGGACACCCAACTTGACCCCTGATCTGGGAAGATCCCACGTGCAAGGGACACCCAACTTGACCCCTGATCTGGGAAGGTCCCACGTGCAAGGGACACCCAACTTGATCCCTGATCTGGGAAGATCCCACGTGCAAGGGACACCCAACTTGATCCCTGATCTGGGAAGATCCCACGTGCAAGGGACACCCAACTTGATCCCTGATCTGGGAAGATCCCACGTGCAAGGGACACCCAACTTGACCCCTGATCTGGGAAGATCCCACATGGCGCAGGTCACCTAAGCCCTGGGCCACAGCTCCTGCACCGCGCATCTAGAGCCTATGCTCCACGGCAAGAGAAGCCCAGGCACCTCAGTCAAGAGCATCCCCCACTCGCCGCAACCAGAGCAAGCCCACGTGCAACAGTGAAGATCCAGAACAGCCAAAAATAAACTAAATATCTGTTTTAAAGTGAAAAAAAAAAAGATCAAACATATACCATTTCAGCATATGATAGAAATGGCATCTCAAGTGAGGAAAGATGAATTATCTGGAAAACACTTGCCACAAGCTTAGCATTTGAAGGGCCTCCCTGGTGACTCAGATGGAAAAGAAATCTGACGGCAGTGCGGGAGCCTCGAGTTCCATCCCTGAGGAAAATCCCCTGGAGAAGGACAGGGGAACTCATTCCAGTATTCTTGCCTGGGAAATCCCATAGACAGAGGAGCCTGGTGGGTTAGAGTCCATGGGGTTGCAAAGAGTCAGACATGACTGAGCGACTAACGCTTTAGCATTTGAAAAAGTAAGTTAGATTTCAACCTAACATCTTACACTAAAATAAACTCCCAGTGCATTAAACAAAACAATGTGAGAGTGAAACACTCAACGTGCCACGGTTGGCATACAGATTTCGTGGCTACGTGTTTCTCAGATGTCCAGCTCAGGCATCATGTCCTCCTGCTGTAGCCACGGTTTCCGGGAAACAAACTCACTCAAGGACTATGCAGATAGTGGAGTACAGTTTATTACACCCACGGGCTCAAGGCAGAGTCTACTCCTAACCAAGGACCCCAACCAGTTTTTTGCGAAAACCTTATATACCCTAAGTATACCTGCCCAAACCCACCTTCCCAAATTCCCTGAAACTAGTCTGAACAAAGGAAAAGAAAGATACAATCAAAATTAACCCGAGATTCATATGCCTTAAGCCTAGGTAGTTAACAGTGGACAATTATCAATAGGCCTGTGGTCATACCCCAATAAGCATAATAGAATGTATGATTCTATTTGGTTACACAGAGAATAAGGGTATTCTTTTAGGGGACAGAGCCCTGGGGCTCTTCCATCGAGGGGTGGAGGGGGGTCTGATTTTCCAGTTGGTATGTCATTTCCATAGACACTGGGCATAGAGCTCAAAGTCCACAGTCTGGCCCAAGATGGAGTCTTGCTTTCAAGATGCAGCCTGTTCTGTCTGTTTCCTCCTTCACTCCAAACAGCCTTCCTGTACCTTGACCCTGTTTTGCTAGTTAGATACCATCTTCCTCTTCTGAGCTTCCACAGACCCTCTTTCATAGATGGCACTTACCATGTTGAGCTGTAGGTGTTTTGTTTCTTTGCTTGGCCCACCTAGGAACATTGTAACTTCAGGACTAGGCACAGTGTGGGAGACCCAAACGACTTCTCTAAATGTAGGGTGGGGGGCAGAAGGAAGGACAGGTTAGCATTTGATAGTCTCCAGGAAAACTGACCCAGCTCTCCTGATCCCAGGAAATATAACTACTGCGGAGACTCCCATCTGCTAGACACGGGGTCTTTGGCTTTGTACAGCACTGGACAAAAACCAGCAGATTCTTATGGTCCAGCGCCTCTCTCTTCAATCTTTTTGCAGAACATCACTCTTCTGCTGTCACAGCAGGCCACAAATACAAATGATTATGGCAGGGTATCGAGAAATGGAATATTTCCTGCCATATCAGTAAATAAGGATGTCACAGTCATCAGCAATGCAAGCCCTCCAAATGTTAATTTCTGAGCCCCTAGGGCACCGGAGAAGGAGAATACCTGTGATTCAGCAGACATCAGGCTGCAGCCACTCCCTGCAGCGAGCACTGAGGAACTGAGGATGTGAAAAACACAGGATGCTGGCCCCAGATAGCTGAGATGCACATGAAAGGAATGGTTTCAGTGAGCCTGGACTATTGCACCCTCCCATACATAGAAAAGCACTAAATTCCTTCACTTGAGGTATCTGGTTCTTTAATTCACAATAAATAATTTTGATGTTCAGAATACCTGCCCTTTGTTGCACATATCAATGTAACCTGACTCCTCCCCTGCTTCCTTGGAGCAGTTCTCTCAGGGTTACTTGAGATTCTGTTTCCTGGGCTTGAAGTCCTAAAAAATTCTCACCGAATAAAACATAACTCTCAACTTTTAGGTTGTGACTGTTTTTCAAGTTGACAATAGGAAAGGCAGTGCAGCTTGGAGGCTATAAGTTTGACCTTTTAGGGTCCAGAAGTCCTGAGTTTGCTTCCTGGCTCTTTCCATTCCTTAGCTATTATGTGGCTTAACCTCTCTGAGCTTCAGTTTTCTCATGCTTTTTGGAGTTTTCTCATGCTTTTTGGAGTTTTCTCCTTTGGCAAGCTTTAGTTTCAGAGAGACATAACTTCCAGAGATGTAAATCTGGACTCTTCATGCTAAAGTACACTAACAATGGGAGACTAAGCAAAATCACTTGCAACACAGAGGAAGGGATTGACTGTTGGAGGGAAGGCACGAGCCTCTGTAAAAGAGGCCCTGAAGCCCGAGGTGATATGGGAAAGATGAGTGAGAGACGTCGAGCAGGGGCTGGGGGTGGGGTGTACAAAGCAAAGCGAAAGTCTGAACAAAGGCTGGGGGGCTTGAGTTCATAGTGAGTAATCCTTTGTGTCCACCTCTGGAGCAAGACTGCCTCGTGGAAGAGTGGCAGGAGCTGAGGCTGGAAAGGCTGGCCAGGGTCAGGCTATCTAAGAAAGATCTCTTGAAAGTGTTTGTGTTGGGGCTGGTCCCTCAGGTCAGCAGCTTCCCCCATTAGAGGAGTGGAAGGTCATGGTATGTGTCCTGTCAGGCAGCCAAGCTTTCTGGATGCCCACAGGTGCCATGGTGATTACTGGGTCCTTGAGGAAGTTTCCAGGTGATTGGGTTGTGTTGATTCCATCAGCGTCCCCAGGGCAACCGCAGCTCCAGCAGAGTGACAGGACAGACAGACATGCAATCAACAAAAAACATACAGATGGAAATTACACCCAGGCTTCCAGGGGAAATGATGGGTCAGAGATTGTGCCGCCGACTGGAGAAGGGAACGGAGAGGGTCAGGTGAATCAGAGGAGACCAAGATGGGAAAAGATGATAGCCTGAGGGAGGAGGGACACAGGACCAGGCCTGGCAGCTGAGAGAGACACTGAGGATCCAGCAGCTTGGACGTAATGTAATGTGCAGGCTGAATTTCAGCAAAGAGCTCATAGTGTGACAATGGTGTGTGGCTAGCAGGGTTCTTGATTCTTTTTTTTTTTTTTTTTTTTTTTTTTTNATCCAGCAGCTTGGACGTAATGTAATGTGCAGGCTGAATTTCAGCAAAGAGCTCATAGTGTGACAATGGTGTGTGGCTAGCAGGGTTCTTGATTCTTTTTTTTTTTTTTTTTTTTTCGTTTTACTTATTTGGTTCCACCAGGTCTTCTTTGCAGCATGTGGAATCTAGTTCCCTGATCAGGAATCAAATCCAGGTCCCCTGCACTGGGACCTTGGTGTCTTACCACTGGACCATCAGGGAAGTCCCGGGTTCTTGATTCTTTAAACAAACATGTATTGAGCACCCCCTATACTATACATCAAGCAGTATTCTAGTGACTAGAAAGGGACAAGATCTCTGCTTTCAATGAAGCCTGCAGTGAAAACAAACTGCTTCAACAAAGTGATGGGAGAGGGACAGGAAACACCTATTGAATATATCAAATAGTGAGAAATTCTGTGAAGAAAAATAAAGCTAAGTGAGGGGCTAAAGGATGACAGTGTACCTTATTACATAGTAGAGTCAGAAGGGTGTCTCTGAAAGGGAAACGTTTGCATGGAGACCTGAATGAGACCACGGACGGAGAGAGAAGTGTAGATAACTGCCAGATGGCTGTTCTAGGCAGTTGGAACAGCATGTGCAAAGGCCATGAAGTGTCACAGGAGACACAACGAGGGCTTGGGGTGGAATGGACGAGTGTGAAGAAGAGTGTGAGGCGATGAGGACAGAGGCAGTGGGGGCCAGGTGCTGTGCTGTAACTACACTGGTTAAGCATCATGGCAAATATCACTGGACCTGAACTTCAACTCCAGTTCTGCCTTCCCTTATAATTCTGAGCAGGTTATTTTAGCCTCTCTTTCATTTTACCCCATTTCACTTCACCAAAACAAGTGTATTAGAATTCTCCAGAGAACCAGAACCAGTAGGAGATACACATGTGAAATTTATTTTACAGTCTTGGTTCATGGGGTTGTTCAGTTCAGTTCAGTCGCTCAGTCGTGTCCGACTCTTTGCGACCCCATAAATCGCAGCACGCCAGGCNTGGCTCAGACTAAAGAATTCACCTGTGATGTGGGCAACCTGGGATCGATCTCTGGTTTGGGAAGATCCCCTGGAGGAGGGCATGGCAACCCACTCTAGTATTCTTGCCTGGAGAATCCCCATGGGCAGAGGAGCCTGGCAGGGTACAGTCCATTAAGTCTCAAAGAGTGAGTCACGACTGAGTGACTAAGCATAGCAACACACAGCCTGGACTTAGTGCTTATGCTCCTAACCTCTATGTTATTCAGCCTCCAGTGTTAACACATTTATAAGAAAAATAAGAAAAGAACAAAGATAAGAATAACAGTCACTGAATACTAGTTAAACATATTTTAAAGAATACCAAAATAAAACACATACACTAAAACAAACAGGAAAAGTATTCTATTTTCCTCACAGAGTATTTGGGGACTATGAAAGAACTATGATATCAGAATGAAATAAACTGCTATAATTATCACTAAATTTCCTGAAACTAATGTTTCTAACAAAACTTATGTCCCCAGGGAAAAAAGAAAATGAGAAAAAAAAACAAAGCAAAACAAAAAAAATTCAAAACATAACAGAAGCAAACGTGAAATCAACTCAGGATTTTGCAACATAATTTAGGAGCCAAGACAGCCTCTCTCTATTTCCTTCCCACATACTAGGTTAAACAAAGCCTGGAAACTACATACTTACTAATAAAAAGTACTGGATCAAAATTAAGAAGTTTGTTTTTCAAATCTGTATCTATTTATAATGATCTAGTTAGCAAATAAAAACTCTTATAAAATACTTTTGCTCATCAATTCACAAAATTTACATGGTCGGGGGAAAAGAGAAGAAACACACAAAAAAAGTGGATATAAAAGGACAGGTAGATATAAAAGAATAATATAAAAGAAGGCTTCACTAATTTAAAAACAACTCTCTAAAATAATAACACAAGAGAAAGGAAAATATAAAAAGAAAAGCAGGAAGAAAGATTATGGAAAAAACTTCTACCCAATACCTTTCTCCCCCCCTTCAAATGACCATAACCCATTATGGGTATTGTTTTTTTCTCTTTCTGTGAATGTCTCCATTAATTTCAGTCAATATGGCTCCTAATTATGTCACATTAGCTGGTACAACTGTCCCTCTGTATCAGTAGGTGATGGTTCCAGGAACCCATCAGATGCCAAAATCCAAACATACTCAAGTAAGTCCCTTACATACTTAAGTCCCTTACATAAAATGACATAATATCTGCATATAAGTTAAGTACATCCTCCCACACACTTGACATCATCTGTAGATTACTTATAAAACCTAACACGATATAAATACTATATAAATAGCTGACTTAGTGCAGTGAATTCAAGTTTTGACTTCTAGAACTTTCTAGAATTTTTTTTTCCTAAATATTTTGGATCCATGGTAAGTTCAATCTGAGGATGCAGACCCACCACTCCAAGACGGAGTGCCAATTATATTATTCTCTTACAGACACTGAATGCTTTGGGGGACAGGAAGCTTAGCTTCTTTAACCTTCTATATTTTTTTCAAAATTTTAATCTGAGGGAGTGCTCTGCATAGTGCTAAACTGATGGCTAGAACTTAAAAGCTTAAACATTCAAAAATTTCCCCAATTTTAGAAATATTTTTGTTTGATTTGTTTGTGAACTACAGGTTCCTTAAAGGAATCAAATAAACATTTCTACTATAAATTGAGATTGAAGTTTCTGAGACTGTGAAAAACTGACTCAGGCTTAGGAATGCTTTGAAGACCTTTGGGAATACTAACTTCAAGTGGCAAAACAGTTCCAGACCTCACTGAGGTTTTCACAAATAAAATTTCAGATGTCTCTTTAAGATCTTTTTATGAATAAGGTTAACATATTTCCTACTACATACTTTGAATACATTTAAGCTCTGTAACATACATAATTAAAAATCACACAGTTTAGAAGCCAGTGTTCCTGGGCTTAAATTTCAAGCACCTGTATTAATACCTCCCTTATAAAAAGTTATCACATAACCCAAGTTGGAAGACCAAAAATTCAACACATTTTGCAATATCATCATTCTTCCTTCTCACCTGCTAAAAAAAAATTACCATTTAGAACTTTTTCTCAAATGATGGCATTATAATACACTACACTATGAAGCATACTACAAGGAATCTGCTTCTAATAATAAAGTCACAAACAATGCAAATTATTTCCTTAAAATAACCAATAATAATGAAGACTGGTGCAACAATATGGTAAATAACACACCAAAAACCTCTCCAATTGCAGAGACACAGAAATGCTGGATAAAAATAAATACAAGCTCAAAACAGGAGAGGGGAGAAGGAATGGAAATGAAGAAAAGAGAGTAAGTAGGAAAGGAGGAAGTGGGATGTTGGAAAAGGGCTGAGGAGAGAGGAAGACGGTAAGAATGTGGAATGATGAAAGGCAGGAAGGGGTTGAAGGGGAAATATGGAGGGAAGGAGATTGGAAGGAAGGATGAAGAGAAGGGAGAAAGGTAAGGGGAAAGAAACACAAAAATACAGTAGTAAGATACAAACAATATGGAGTTAAGCACAAATAAGGAGGAAAGCAGAAGAGAAAAGTAGGAGGAAAAGAGGAGGGGGGTAAAAACTACACAAACAGGCTGGAAAATTATAAATAATACATTATCAAGTTCTAAAAAGAGGCAGATATATGAGAAGTGAGAAGAAACTGAGAAAACGGAGGAAGAAAAGAAAGGACAAAAGAAAGAAACAAATACTTGGAAGAGAGCCTGGTGCTCTTACTCAGAACGTTCTAACACAGAAGAACAACAAGATGAAAATGTCATCAAGAGATGAGAGAAGACCGAAGAGGAGGAGCATGTGTGCTTGTTTTCTCCTGCAAGGGCACCAAAACCGCAACCAGCTGTTGAACAGCCGTGGGCAGGAGGGCGCCAGAGCCCACCAAAAAGATACTCCACATCCAAAGACAAAGAGGCCTGTAGCGAGACGGCAGAGCAGCCCAATCACGATAGAAGGAAATCCAATAACCACAGAGTGGGTGATCCACAAACTGGAGAACAGTAATGACAAAGAAGTTCTCCCACCATTGCAAAGGTTCTGGACCTCACCCCAGGTTTCCCAGCCTGGGGGTCTGATAAAGGGACTGGGAATTCCCAGGCAATCGGACCTTGCGGGCCAGCGGGATTTGATTACAGGACTTCCAGGGGCCTGGGGAAGAGGGAGACTCCAGTCTTGAAGAGCACAAACAAAATTTTGCACGTACCAAGACCGAGAGGAAAGGAGCAGTGACCCCACAGGACACTGAACCAAAATTACCTGCTAGTGTTGGAGGGCTGCCTGTGGAGGCATGGGATGGCATGGGGACAGGGGCACTGGCAGGATCAGGCCAGTAAGGGCTCCCTTAGTGTAAATGCTCTTGGAGTTCACTATTAACCCTACCATAGACCCTAAGTTTGGGTCAGTTCAGTTGCTCAGTCATGTCCAGCTCTTTGCCACCCCATGGACTGCAGTAGAGTGCCTGAAGAACTATAGACAGAAGTTCGTGACTTTACACAGGAGGCAGTGATCAAGACCATCCTCAACGAAATGCAAAAAGCAAAATGGTTGTCTGAGGAGGCCTTACAAATAGCTGAGAAAAGAAGAGACGCTAAAGGCAAAGGAGAAAAGGAAAGATATACCCCTTTGAAGGCAGAATTCCAAAGAACAGCAAGGAGAGATAAGAAAGGCTTCCTCAATGATCAATGCAAAGAAATAGAGGAAAACAACAAAATGGAAAAAAACTAGAGATCTCATCAAGAAAATTAGAGATACCAAAGGAACATTTCATGCAAAGATGGGCTCAGTAAAGGACAGAAATGGTATGGAGCTAACAGAAGCAGAAGATATTAAGAAGAGGTGGCAAGAAGACACAGAAGAACTGTACAAAAAAGATCTTCATGACCCAGATAACCATGATGGTGAGATCACTCACCTAGAGCCAGACATTCTGGAATGTGAAGTCAAGTGGGCCTTCGGAAATATCACTATGAACAAAGCTACTGGAGGTGATGGAATTCCAGTTGAGCTATTTCAAATCCTGAAAGATGATGCTGTGAAAGTGCTACACTCAATATGCCAGCAAATTTGGAAAACTCAGCAGTGGCCACAGAACTGGGAAAGGTCGGTTTTCATTCTAATCCCAAAGAAAGGCAATGCCAAAGAATGCTCAAACTACCGCACAATTGCACTCATCTCACATGCTAATAAAGTAATGCTCAAAATTCTCCAAGCCAGGCTTCAGCAATACCTGAACCGTGAAATTCCTGATGTTCAAGCTGGTTTTAGAAAAGACAGAGGAACCAGAGATCAAATTGCCAACATCCGCTGGATCATGGAAAAAGCAAGAGAGTTCCAGGAAAACATCTACTTCTGCTTTATTGACCATGCCAAAGCCTTTGACAGTGTGGATGACAACAAACTGTGGAAAATTCATAAAGAGAAATATCAGATCACCAGTTAGAATATCAGCAACAGTTAGAACTGGACATGGAACAAGAGACTGGTTCCAAATTGGGAAAGGAGTACATCAGGGCTGTGTATTGTCCCCCTGCTGATATAACTTATATGCAGAATACATCATGAGAAATGCTGGATTGGATGAAGCACAAGCTGGAATCAAGATTGCCGGGAGAAATATCAATAACCTCAGATATGCAGATGCCACCACCCTGATGGCAGAATACGAAGAGGAACCAAAAAGCCTCTTGATGAACGTGAAAAGAGGAGAGTGAAAAATCTGGCTTAAAACTCAACATTCAGAAAACTAAGATCATGGCATCTGGTCCCATCACTTCAGAGCACATAGATGAGGAAACACCAGAAACAGTGACAGACTATTTTTTGGGCTCCAAACTCACTGCAGATGGTGACTGCAGCCATGAAACTAAAAGACGCTTACTCCTTGGAAGGAAAGTTATGACCAACCTAGACAGCTTATTAAAAAGCAGAGACATTACTTTACCATCAAAGGTCTATCTAGTCAAGGGTAGGATTTTTCCAGTAGTCATGTATGGATGTGAGAGTTGGACTATAAAGAAAGCTGAGTGCTGAAGAATTGATGCTTTTGAACTGTGGTGTTGGAGAAGACTCTTGAGAGTCCCTTGGACAGCAAGGAGATCCAACCGGTCCATCCTAAAGGAAATCAGTCCTGAATATTCACTGGAAGGACTGATGCTGAAGCTGAAATTCCAATACTTTGGCCACCTAATGCAAAGAACTGAGTGATTTGAAAAGACCCTGATACTGGGAAAGGTAGAAGGCAGGAGGAGAAGGGGACGACAGAGGATGAGATGCTTGGATGGCATCACTGACTTGATGCACATGAGTTTGAGTAAACTCCAGGAGTTGGCGATGGAGAGGGAAGCCTCGTGTGCTGCAGTCCATGGGGTTGCAAAAAGTCAAACACGACTGAGTGACTGAACTGAATGTATTTTGACAAAAAGCTCTATTTACCAGAAGATCTTAATTTCAATTCTGCGTGAAGAGTTATAAAAAGCAAAAACCAACAGCTATTTAAGGAAAAACAAAGTCACTTAAAGTGTGGTAGATTTTGGAGAGGGTGGGATGTATAGGAGAAAGTGACATGGTAACACACATTACCATACCTAAAACAGAGAGCCAATGGGAATTTGCCGAATGACTCCGGGAACTCAAACCTGGACTCTAACAACCTAGAGGGGTGGGATGTAGAGGGAGGTTCAAGAGGGAGAGGACATATGTATACCTATGGCTGATTCATGCTGATGTTTGGTAGAAACCAACAGAATACTGTAGAGCAATTATCCTTTGATTAAAAATAGATAAATTTTTTTAAAGTATGGTAGATTTTAACACATCTGTCTCATATTTAGCAAAGGTAAGGCTAGTAACTATGCATAAGACTTGAACAACACAATTAGCACTTTACCCTTAAAACTCTGAATTCAATACAGTATAAATCTTTTCATGTAAAAGTGAACTAGTAAGGACACAAACTAAGGAGAAAAAGAATCAAGAAAAACAGCACATACCATGCTCTCTGGGTTTTTCTGGTGGCTCAGAGGTAAAGATTCTGCCTGCAATGTAGGAGACCTGGATTCAATTCCTAGATCAGGAAGATGCCCTGGAGAAGGGAATGGCAACCCATTCGTCTTCTTGCCTGGAGAATCCCATGGACAGAGGAGCCTAGTGGGGTACCGTTCATGGGGTTGCAGAGAGTCAGACACAACTGATTAACAAGTGCTCTCTGATGAAAATTAAATAATATTTAGAATTAATAACTAAAGTTAACCCCCCATATAAAAGGAGGAAAGTGCTGGAGAGTACCTAATTCCCACAAGCCAGACTAGGAAAACTCACAATTGATGCAGCAATTAGCCCTAGAATGAACACTACTCCAGAGCCACCTAACATATCATAAAAGCAAGATGCAAACAGATCAAACTGTTTTCAAGATCATCTGAACAGAGCTCAATTTTATAGGTATACAGTTTGTCTGGTATTTAACTGAAGACTACCAGGCATGCAGAGAAGCAGGAAAACCTAAATCATAATGAAGAAAATCATTATCAAATCAGATTTAAACCAGATTTTAACACAGATGTTAGGCAGGCAGAAAAGGACATGAAGACAGTTATTCTAACTATATTCCGCATATCCAAAAAGTTGAGGATGGAAGCTGTATAAAAAGAACTCTTCGAATTGAGCTTCTAGGTATCAACCAAAATTACAATGTCTAAGGTGAAATGTTAAGAGATGTGTATATATAGGTACTATAAACACTGGGCTGCCCCATGTATTTCAGTGGTAAAGAATTGTCACCTGTCAATGCAGCAGATGCGGGTTCGATCTCTGGGTTGGGAAGATTCCCTGGAGAAGGAAATAGCAACTCACTCCAGTATTCTTACTTAAGAAATCCCATGGATTGAGAAGTCTGGTGGGCTACAGTCCATGGGGTCGTAAAAGAGTCAGACATGACTTAGTGACTAAACAAGTACTATAAACATTAAAGCAACTACGAAAATAAAAACGTATGGGTAATAAGCCAAAAAAAAGAATACAAAAATCACAAAAATACTTGATTAATCCAAACAAAGGCAGAAAAAGAGAAACAATAATCAAAGGGGGTAAGTAGAAGATAAAGAGCAGGTGACAGACTCTACATAATCACATTAAATAAAAATGATGCTCTCAAAATGATAAAGACTATCAGGTGGATAAAAAGCAAAACTACACTACTCACAAGAAATATAAAGTGTACACTTAAAATATATGCAGTTTACTGTATGTTGTTATACCTAACATACATTTTAAACAGCTCAATAAAGCTGTTTTTAAAAATCTAATTTAATATATATTCAACACTATGTTCATTAGTTTCATTCCAGTATGCTTTTTGAAGTGAGAGTGGGTGAAATGGAACTTCAAAAATAAAGTTTCTGGAATCACTCTAGGAAAAGCATTGATCTACAGAGTACTTCCTCAACACTTAAACCTATGCTCCTCTGTGTCCACAGAAGTTTTTGCACATGTGAATACATTCTTGCACTGGCAAGCAGATTCTTTACTACCAGCACCTGGAAGCTCCCCATGAATGCATTCTTAAGAAAAAAACCCCAAAGCTCAGAAAACACAGGAATTTACAAATTTACAAAGGAATTTAAAGCAATATAAACAAAACCAAAAAATGACTTTTTTCTTAATGCTTTCAAAAATAGTCTACTGTCCCAACATTTTAACTAGAAAATCATTTTAACTAGAAAAAAATAACTCAGAAAATAATTACTAAAATCTATTATTATATAATAAATTAATATTAACAGAAATGAAAATGGCAAACTCACTCTTGTATTTAACAATGTAGCAAGGAGGCAAGTCAATCTCTCTCTTGATAACTGTCCTGAATGTTTTAATTCATCAAAACAAAAGCTAGGAACCTATCTCCTGTATAAATACTTAAAGATGTTTGTTTTTTTCATCTTTCAAATACTTATTATTCGTTAGTCCTTTACCAAGAAAAGCAAGCAGATACAAATCATACTAAAAACATGCTAAAATTTCAAAACAAGCAAAATCGCTTAAGATATGTAGCTCATCTATTTACCATACTGATGTTTCAAAATAACTGCAGAAAAGCTCCTGATATGATAGAAAGATAAAAACGTATAGAACTGAAAGAACAAAAAGCACTGAAGGAAGTATTAATAAGTGATCGTAATCTGAAAGCATATTAAAAAGCAGAGACATATATTTGCCAACAAAGGTTCATCTAGTCAAAGCTATGGTTTTTCCAGTAGTCATGTATGGATGTGAGAGCTGGACTATAAAGGAAGCTGAGTGCTGAAGAATTGATGCTTTTGTACTGTGGTGTTGGAGAAGACTCTTCAGCATTCCTTGGACTGCAAGGGGATCCAACCAGTCCATCCTAAAGGAAATTGGTCCTGAATATTCACTGGAAGGACTGATGCTAAAGCTGAAACTTCAATACTTTGGCCACCTGATGTGAAGAACTGGAAAAGACCCTGTTAGGAAAGATTGAAGGCGGGAGAAGGGGATGACAGAGGATGAGATGATTGGATGGCATCACCGACTCAATGGACATGAGTTTGAGTAAGCTCCAGGAGTTGGTAATGGACAGGGAAGCCTGGCGTGCTGCAGTCCAAGGGGTTGCAAAGAGTCGGACACAACTGAGCGACTGAACTGATGATCTGAAAATATTTATAAGCCCTTTAAGATTAAAATCTATAAAGTAAAATAAAATTTTTTGTCTTGCCTTCAACGATTCCACACAGGCACAGAGGAAATGAGGAGATACAGTGAAAACGAGAACCTAATAAACAAAGATATAGTGTCCTATTTAAGAACAAGTCAATTCTGTTTTATCAAACATACAAGCTAAGTATGGCAACATAAAGATAAGGAAAGGCAAACAAGTTGTAATCACTTACGCTTACTTAATAGTTTATATCTGCATAGATAGCACTTTTACAGTTACACAAACATGATCTTACTCATTCTCCACAAATATATTTTTGAAATTCTCCACACAAAGCTATTCAACAATTCCAAACCAGCTCTTCTGAGCCCTCAATCAACACCACCATATTAGCCACACTTGAGGTGGTAAGCCAAAACATAAACTTGTGGCCAATTTTAACTGAATTCATTCTGAAGAACAGTATTTTAAAAGAATTATTTGAAAGCTACACAGTCCAGCAAGGGATGAGACGGGAACTCTGAAGTTTAGGACAGGCAGGCACTGCAAATTACCAAGAATTCAGAGGATTTAGTGCAGTTGCATGCATACTACCTTTAAGTATCTCCTGACACTGGCTGATTATAGCCTATTCAGTTCATCAGAATACCTAAATTTTAACTAATTAAATTCATTTGTGATACCAAACCACTCTAACACACAGTGTAAAGAGTTAAGTACCATTCAAACATTAGTATAAACTGGTACCAACTGGTTTCCTCATAACACAGCAAAGGAGCAAAAGAATTCTCATACAGTACGAAGATGGGGAAGAAAGTAGGTAATATCATTTACTGACACCCACCATTCTCTAAAGACTGAGCTAGATACTTTAGTTTCATTAATTCTCATGGAGATAGGGACCTATCAATTTTATTTTACCGCTTCACTTTATTAAAAAGTTAAAAATAAACTCAAAACCAAGCTTCAAAGAGACCAAGACACTAGATCAAACAGCAATTAACAGAACCAAACTGAACTAAGAATAAAGTATGCCTTACTCTATGCTACCTCCCAACACACATAAACGGTTGTGACATTAAAGTTTAGGGCTGATACAAGTCAATGCTGAAGGAAGAGGATACAGAAAAACTATTATGATAATGTTAGCAACGAACTGTCATTTTCCATGTTCACTATGAACTTTTCTTTCTGTATACTCTCTCTTTAAATTGTGGTGTCTTCCAGGAACATGTCCTTCTCCTCCATCTGATACAACCTGAACTCTATCTACATAAAAATACTTCCCTAATTCCTGGGCTTTGGTGGCCNAGACAGAGGAACCAGAGATCAAATTGCCAACATCCGCTGGATCATGGAAAAAGCAAGAGAGTTCCAGGAAAACATCTACTTCTGCTTTATTGACCATGCCAAAGCCTTTGACAGTGTGGATGACAACAAACTGTGGAAAATTCATAAAGAGAAATATCAGATCACCAGTTAGAATATCAGCAACAGTTAGAACTGGACATGGAACAAGAGACTGGTTCCAAATTGGGAAAGGAGTACATCAGGGCTGTGTATTGTCCCCCTGCTGATATAACTTATATGCAGAATACATCATGAGAAATGCTGGATTGGATGAAGCACAAGCTGGAATCAAGATTGCTGGGAGAAATATCAATAACCTCAGATATGCAGATGCCACCACCCTGATGGCAGAATACGAAGAGGAACCAAAAAGCCTCTTGATGAACGTGAAAAGAGGAGAGTGAAAAATCTGGCTTAAAACTCAACATTCAGAAAACTAAGATCATGGCATCTGGTCCCATCACTTCAGAGCACATAGATGAGGAAACACCAGAAACAGTGACAGACTATTTTTTGGGCTCCAAACTCACTGCAGATGGTGACTGCAGCCATGAAACTAAAAGACGCTTACTCCTTGGAAGGAAAGTTATGACCAACCTAGACAGCTTATTAAAAAGCAGAGACATTACTTTACCATCAAAGGTCTATCTAGTCAAGGGTAGGATTTTTCCAGTAGTCATGTATGGATGTGAGAGTTGGACTATAAAGAAAGCTGAGTGCTGAAGAATTGATGCTTTTGAACTGTGGTGTTGGAGAAGACTCTTGAGAGTCCCTTGGACAGCAAGGAGATCCAACCGGTCCATCCTAAAGGAAATCAGTCCTGAATATTCACTGGAAGGACTGATGCTGAAGCTGAAATTCCAATACTTTGGCCACCTAATGCAAAGAACTGAGTGATTTGAAAAGACCCTGATACTGGGAAAGGTAGAAGGCAGGAGGAGAAGGGGACGACAGAGGATGAGATGCTTGGATGGCATCACTGACTTGATGCACATGAGTTTGAGTAAACTCCAGGAGTTGGCGATGGAGAGGGAAGCCTCGTGTGCTGCAGTCCATGGGGTTGCAAAAAGTCAAACACGACTGAGTGACTGAACTGAATGTATTTTGACAAAAAGCTCTATTTACCAGAAGATCTTAATTTCAATTCTGCGTGAAGAGTTATAAAAAGCAAAAACCAACAGCTATTTAAGGAAAAACAAAGTCACTTAAAGTGTGGTAGATTTTGGAGAGGGTGGGATGTATAGGAGAAAGTGACATGGTAACACACATTACCATACCTAAAACAGAGAGCCAATGGGAATTTGCCGAATGACTCCGGGAACTCAAACCTGGACTCTAACAACCTAGAGGGGTGGGATGTAGAGGGAGGTTCAAGAGGGAGAGGACATATGTATACCTATGGCTGATTCATGCTGATGTTTGGTAGAAACCAACAGAATACTGTAGAGCAATTATCCTTTGATTAAAAATAGATAAATTTTTTTAAAGTATGGTAGATTTTAACACATCTGTCTCATATTTAGCAAAGGTAAGGCTAGTAACTATGCATAAGACTTGAACAACACAATTAGCACTTTACCCTTAAAACTCTGAATTCAATACAGTATAAATCTTTTCATGTAAAAGTGAACTAGTAAGGACACAAACTAAGGAGAAAAAGAATCAAGAAAAACAGCACATACCATGCTCTCTGGGTTTTTCTGGTGGCTCAGAGGTAAAGATTCTGCCTGCAATGTAGGAGACCTGGATTCAATTCCTAGATCAGGAAGATGCCCTGGAGAAGGGAATGGCAACCCATTCGTCTTCTTGCCTGGAGAATCCCATGGACAGAGGAGCCTAGTGGGGTACCGTTCATGGGGTTGCAGAGAGTCAGACACAACTGATTAACAAGTGCTCTCTGATGAAAATTAAATAATATTTAGAATTAATAACTAAAGTTAACCCCCCATATAAAAGGAGGAAAGTGCTGGAGAGTACCTAATTCCCACAAGCCAGACTAGGAAAACTCACAATTGATGCAGCAATTAGCCCTAGAATGAACACTACTCCAGAGCCACCTAACATATCATAAAAGCAAGATGCAAACAGATCAAACTGTTTTCAAGATCATCTGAACAGAGCTCAATTTTATAGGTATACAATTTGTCTGGTATTTAACTGAAGACTACCAGGCATGCAGAGAAGCAGGAAAACCTAAATCATAATGAAGAAAATCATTATCAAATCAGATTTAAACCAGATTTTAACACAGATGTTAGGCAGGCAGAAAAGGACATGAAGACAGTTATTCTAACTATATTCCGCATATCCAAAAAGTTGAGGATGGAAGCTGTATAAAAAGAACTCTTTGAATTGAGCTTCTAGGTATCAACCAAAATTACAATGTCTAAGGTGAAATGTTAAGAGATGTGTATATATAGGTACTATAAACACTGGGCTGCCCCATGTATTTCAGTGGTAAAGAATTGTCACCTGTCAATGCAGCAGATGCGGGTTCGATCTCTGGGTTGGGAAGATTCCCTGGAGAAGGAAATAGCAACTCACTCCAGTATTCTTACTTAAGAAATCCCATGGATTGAGAAGTCTGGTGGGCTACAGTCCATGGGGTCGTAAAAGAGTCAGACATGACTTAGTGACTAAACAAGTACTATAAACATTAAAGCAACTACGAAAATAAAAACGTATGGGTAATAAGCCAAAAAAAAGAATACAAAAATCACAAAAATACTTGATTAATCCAAACAAAGGCAGAAAAAGAGAAACAATAATCAAAGGGGGTAAGTAGAAGATAAAGAGCAGGTGACAGACTCTACATAATCACATTAAATAAAAATGATGCTCTCAAAATGATAAAGACTATCAGGTGGATAAAAAGCAAAACTACACTACTCACAAGAAATATAAAGTGTACACTTAAAATATATGCAGTTTACTGTATGTTGTTATACCTAACATACATTTTAAACAGCTCAATAAAGCTGTTTTTAAAAATCTAATTTAATATATATTCAACACTATGTTCATTAGTTTCATTCCAGTATGCTTTTTGAAGTGAGAGTGGGTGAAATGGAACTTCAAAAATAAAGTTTCTGGAATCACTCTAGGAAAAGCATTGATCTACAGAGTACTTCCTCAACACTTAAACCTATGCTCCTCTGTGTCCACAGAAGTTTTTGCACATGTGAATACATTCTTGCACTGGCAAGCAGATTCTTTACTACCAGCACCTGGAAGCTCCCCATGAATGCATTCTTAAGAAAAAAACCCCAAAGCTCAGAAAACACAGGAATTTACAAATTTACAAAGGAATTTAAAGCAATATAAACAAAACCAAAAAATGACTTTTTTCTTAATGCTTTCAAAAATAGTCTACTGTCCCAACATTTTAACTAGAAAATCATTTTAACTAGAAAAAAATAACTCAGAAAATAATTACTAAAATCTATTATTATATAATAAATTAATATTAACAGAAATGAAAATGGCAAACTCACTCTTGTATTTAACAATGTAGCAAGGAGGCAAGTCAATCTCTCTCTTGATAACTGTCCTGAATGTTTTAATTCATCAAAACAAAAGCTAGGAACCTATCTCCTGTATAAATACTTAAAGATGTTTGTTTTTTTCATCTTTCAAATACTTATTATTCGTTAGTCCTTTACCAAGAAAAGCAAGCAGATACAAATCATACTAAAAACATGCTAAAATTTCAAAACAAGCAAAATCGCTTAAGATATGTAGCTCATCTATTTACCATACTGATGTTTCAAAATAACTGCAGAAAAGCTCCTGATATGATAGAAAGATAAAAACGTATAGAACTGAAAGAACAAAAAGCACTGAAGGAAGTATTAATAAGTGATCGTAATCTGAAAGCATATTAAAAAGCAGAGACATATATTTGCCAACAAAGGTTCATCTAGTCAAAGCTATGGTTTTTCCAGTAGTCATGTATGGATGTGAGAGCTGGACTATAAAGGAAGCTGAGTGCTGAAGAATTGATGCTTTTGTACTGTGGTGTTGGAGAAGACTCTTCAGCATTCCTTGGACTGCAAGGGGATCCAACCAGTCCATCCTAAAGGAAATTGGTCCTGAATATTCACTGGAAGGACTGATGCTAAAGCTGAAACTTCAATACTTTGGCCACCTGATGTGAAGAACTGGAAAAGACCCTGTTAGGAAAGATTGAAGGCGGGAGAAGGGGATGACAGAGGATGAGATGATTGGATGGCATCACCGACTCAATGGACATGAGTTTGAGTAAGCTCCAGGAGTTGGTAATGGACAGGGAAGCCTGGCGTGCTGCAGTCCAAGGGGTTGCAAAGAGTCGGACACAACTGAGCGACTGAACTGATGATCTGAAAATATTTATAAGCCCTTTAAGATTAAAATCTATAAAGTAAAATAAAATTTTTTGTCTTGCCTTCAACGATTCCACACAGGCACAGAGGAAATGAGGAGATACAGTGAAAACGAGAACCTAATAAACAAAGATATAGTGTCCTATTTAAGAACAAGTCAATTCTGTTTTATCAAACATACAAGCTAAGTATGGCAACATAAAGATAAGGAAAGGCAAACAAGTTGTAATCACTTACGCTTACTTAATAGTTTATATCTGCATAGATAGCACTTTTACAGTTACACAAACATGATCTTACTCATTCTCCACAAATATATTTTTGAAATTCTCCACACAAAGCTATTCAACAATTCCAAACCAGCTCTTCTGAGCCCTCAATCAACACCACCATATTAGCCACACTTGAGGTGGTAAGCCAAAACATAAACTTGTGGCCAATTTTAACTGAATTCATTCTGAAGAACAGTATTTTTAAAGAATTATTTGAAAGCTACACAGTCCAGCAAGGGATGAGACGGGAACTCTGAAGTTTAGGACAGGCAGGCACTGCAAATTACCAAGAATTCAGAGGATTTAGTGCAGTTGCATGCATACTACCTTTAAGTATCTCCTGACACTGGCTGATTATAGCCTATTCAGTTCATCAGAATACCTAAATTTTAACTAATTAAATTCATTTGTGATACCAAACCACTCTAACACACAGTGTAAAGAGTTAAGTACCATTCAAACATTAGTATAAACTGGTACCAACTGGTTTCCTCATAACACAGCAAAGGAGCAAAAGAATTCTCATACAGTACGAAGATGGGGAAGAAAGTAGGTAATATCATTTACTGACACCCACCATTCTCTAAAGACTGAGCTAGATACTTTAGTTTCATTAATTCTCATGGAGATAGGGACCTATCAATTTTATTTTACCTCTTCACTTTATTAAAAAGTTAAAAATAAACTCAAAACCAAGCTTCAAAGAGACCAAGACACTAGATCAAACAGCAATTAACAGAACCAAACTGAACTAAGAATAAAGTATGCCTTACTCTATGCTACCTCCCAACACACATAAACGGTTGTGACATTAAAGTTTAGGGCTGATACAAGTCAATGCTGAAGGAAGAGGATACAGAAAAACTATTATGATAATGTTAGCAACGAACTGTCATTTTCCATGTTCACTATGAACTTTTCTTTCTGTATACTCTCTCTTTAAATTGTGGTGTCTTCCAGGAACATGTCCTTCTCCTCCATCTGATACAACCTGAACTCTATCTACATAAAAATACTTCCCTAATTCCTGGGCTTTGGTGGCCGTAAAGAAATCAGGAGATGTGGGTTCCATTCCTTGGTTTGGGAGGATCCCCCAGAGGAGGGCTTGTAAACCCACTCCAGTATTCTTGCTGGGAAAATCCCATTGACAGAGGAGTCTGGTGGGTTACGGCCCATGGGGTCACAGAGTGGACTGAAGCAACCGACCAGCACCAATCCACAGCTACTATTTATTTCATGCTTTTTTCTGAAATTCGGGCTTACGTTACCTATCCACTTACATCTTCTACAGGTGTTTCAAACTCAACTTGGCCCAAAATGAATCTACCATCTTTCCCCTCATCTTCTTCAAGTTCTTTATTATTAACATTCCCTTACTACATTGTTAATATTATCTAAATCTTAAACCTGACATTCAACTTAGATTCATCCCCCTCTCTTCAGCTCCCTTTACTCCAAACCACCCCCCTGCCACTACTCAACGAAGCACTCATTTTTCACCCTAAACAGTTCTGCAATGCATTTCTTTCTCTCGATGCCTGCTGTCATTTGATACTTCATGATCTCTTGTCTAAATTTTATTAGTAGCCTCCTTACCTATTCTCACAATATTCTAAGCCCACTTTTTATCCATTCTCCATACACTGCTACCAGAATAATTTACCCAAACCTAAGTTCAACTACCTGTATCACTCATCTACTTAAATACTTACAGGGCTTCCCACTGTAAACAGAATAATGCCCAGGTTCCCTCACATGATGTACAAGTCCTATTTTTCCTTCCTAACTTCTACTATCTTGTCCACTACCCACTTCACAGTAAGACACTAAATGAATCATGGTACATACATGCAAGTGAATAGACAGTCACTAAAAATATTCATAAAAGAATATTTTAATAAAACTAAGAAACATTAAGTATTTATAACTTAAAAAGCAGGTTATAATATCAGCAAGTTAGCATAATAAAGAACTCTGAAAATCTCCATTAAAAACAATTAAGCAAAAGTAAATACTAAAACCTAACTTTTTTGGAAACCTAGAAATTAATCAAAGGTTTGCAACAAAGACATTTATTCATCAAAAATGGATGAATCTCAATAAAAACAGTAAGCTTTGTGGCATTTTAAACTTATTGTGTTCCCACCCTCCATCCTCATCTCCACGGCAGCCTTAAAACCAACAGCCCACGAACACAGTGACAAGCAGCAGCCTATCAGTCACTGGAAGAGTCAGAACAGAATCAGAGATCTTTCAATGCTTTACTCAGAAACATCATTATTTGACTCATCTATCTGCTCCTTCGAAAACTGAACTCACAAAGCTTGTCTTTATTTAACTTAATTTAGAACTCACCCAGTGCAACAGTTTTTCTCTTGGAGTCATTTGTGAAAAACAATCACTGGCAATTATTTAACACCAAAGCTGCCTGAGGCAGCAATCACTGATGAGGCAAACAACTAAACAAAAAAAAAAAAAAAATTAAAAAAGGAAAAGCCGGAGGATGTGCTATCCATAGGGAACTTTGAAGAATACCAACACATTGAAGGGAGTATCGATGGCCCTGTGCATGAGCTACAAGCGTATCAAGGAAAGACTGGAAAAATATTTAAACTTTCACCTCTGGCTGATCTGGAGACTGCACAAGAAGGCTAAAAAAGTACTGTAAACTGTTTCCTGAATACTGATAGTATGTCCCCAAAACATACACAGAGCCCTGTGCTGAAGACTAGGAGATTTACAGACTCCAAGCTTGTAAATAAGTATTCATCCAATTATTAGCTGACCACTAGGCTGAACGAGTGAAGAATCCAGTGGTCATAAATAGAAGAAAACAGACTGCACATAGTTCAGGAAAGTCATTAAAGAATCACACAGCAACAATAACAAACAGAAGAAATGACAAATCATGGGAGAGAGGGAGAAACTGGTTTCCAGGGTTGCTGTGCTATTAAAATGTTAACTTATCAACAAAAATTATAGGACACAAAGATACAACAAAGTGCACTCCATGTAAAAGAGAAGTCAATAGAAACTGTCCCTGAAAAAGCACAAACATTAGATACAAGTGTGAGAGTATCAAACACTAAGTTTTAAATATGTTCCAAAAAATTAAAAAAAAACATGTCTAAAGAACTAAAGGCAAGTGTGAGGATGGTATCCCACCAAGTGAGAGAATGTTATAGTAAGGTGGCTTCCCTAATGACTCAGTTGGTAAGGAACCTGCTTGCAATGCAGGAGACCTGGGTTTGATCCCCGGGGTGGGAAGATGCCTTGGAGAAGGGAACAGCAACCCACTCCAGTATTCTGGCCTGGAGAATTACATGGACAGAGAAGCCTAGCAGGCTACAGTCCAAGAGGTCCCAAAGAGTCGGACGCGACCGAGCAACTTTCACTTCTTTATGTTTAAA
Organism: Oreotragus oreotragus; assembly: GCA_006410675.1. NCBI lineage: Eukaryota > Metazoa > Chordata > Mammalia > Artiodactyla > Bovidae > Oreotragus > Oreotragus oreotragus. The sequence goes on from SJYX01024633.1 coordinate 204,984, forward strand.
AAAAAAAAGTTTAAAACTACAATAAACAAAATGATAAGCTCACTAAAAGCTTAACAGCACATATGAAATGGCAAAATTAAAAATCAGCAGGGCTTCTCTGGCGGCTCAGTGATAAAGAATCTGCCTGCCGATGACTCGGGTTCGATCCCTGATGGGGGAAGATCCCACATGCTGTTGAGCAACTAAGCCTGTGTCCCTTAACTATTGAGCCTGTGCTCTAGCCCACATCCCACAACCACTGAAGTCCGTGCACCCCAGAGTCTGCTCCACGAGAGAAGCCACCACAACATGGCAATCCACGCACCACAACCAGAGGAGCTCCCACTTGCTGCAGCTAGAGAAAAGCCCATGCAGCAGTGAAGAACCAGCACCGTAGAAAATAAAAGAATTTTTTTCAACAAAATAAAATACAAATAAGCAAACTCAAAGGATAGGTTAGTTGAAATTATCCAGTCTGACAAACAGAACTTAAAAATAATGAATAAAAATAAACAGAACCTCAAACATTTCTGGGTCACCATCAAATGCAATAATACATATATATCAGGAGAATCGAAAGGAGAGAAAAGAAACACAAGAATTTCGACACATAATGGCTGAAAACTTTCCAAATTTGATGAAAAACACTTCTCCATATTTTTAAGGAACTCATCGGGGCTTCCCTGGTAGCTCAGTGGTAAAGAATCCACCTGCCAGTGCAGGAGATGTAGGTTCAAGCCCTGGCTTGGGAGGATCCCCTAGAGAAGGAAATGGCAACCCACTCAGACCCATATCTAAGCACCTCATAACAAAACTGTCCAAAGTCAACAACAAAAAGAATCTTGAGAATATGAAGAGAGAAACAACACATCAGTTAACAAGCAGGGAGGCCAGAAGTCACTGAGATGACACAGTCGAAAAGCGTAAAGAATACACCTGGCAATCAAGAATTCTATATCCAGCAAAACTGTCCTTCAAAAATTAAGGCAAAATTAAGGCATCCTCAAGTACACCAAAACTGAATTTGTTGTTAGCAAGTTAATCCATCAGGATGAAATGAAAAGATTCTAGACAGTAAACTGAATTTGCTGGAAAAAATACTTGGGACCTGTAAGTGAAAAAATAATAAACCAAACACATGGCATCCAGCTAAAACAATGCATAGAGTTAAATTCAGAGCTTTAATAAACACCTCAATACAGATCTGAACATCAATAACCTAATGTTCTACTCTACAAAACTAGAAAACAAAGAGCAAAAGCATGAGGAAGAAAGGAAATAATAAATATTAGAATGGATATAAGTAAATCAGAGACAAGAAAAACAATACTAAGAAATCAAGGAACCAAAATTAGTTCTTTGAAAAGATTACAAAATTGACAAATCTTTGTCTAGGCTATTCGAGATAAAAAGAGATATGATTCAAATTACCAATCTGGACTGGAAAAGAAAACATTACTGCCAATCTTAAAGTAATAGAAAACATATTAAGAAATACTAGGAGCAACTGTATGTTAGCAAATTAGGTGATCTACATGTAAAGAAAGCTAAGCGCCAAAGAACTGATGCTTTTGAACTATGGTGTTGAAGAAGACTCGAGAGTCCCTTGGACTGCAAGGAGATCCAAACCAGTCCATCCTAAAGGAAATCAGTCCTGAATACTCATTGGAAGGACTGATGCTAAAGCTGAAACTCCAATACTTTGTCCACCTGATGCGAAGAACTGACTCATTGGAAAAGACCCTGATGCTAGGAAAGATTGAAGACAGGCAAAGGGGATGACAGAAGATGAGCTAGCTGGAGGGCATCACCGACTTGATGGACATGAGTTTGAACAAGCTCCAGGAGTTGGCAATGGACAGGGAAGCCTGGCGTGCTTCAGTCCATGGGGTTGCAAAGAGTCAGACATGACTGAATGACTGAACTGACATATAATGGACAAATTCAAAGAAAAGACATAAAAGAAACTACCAAAACTGCCTCAAGAAGAAACAGAAGATCTGAACAGATCCATAAAAAGACTGACTTAATAAAAAAGGAAAGTGACCTCAAAGAAAAGATCAAGCCCAAATGGCTTCATAGGTGAATTCTAAGAATAGAAACAACACTTTCAAACTAAATCAATGAGGCCAGTATTATCTTCACTCCAAAATCAAAGACATTACAAAAAACCTGCAGACTGATAATCCTTATGAATAAAGACACAAAAATCCTCAACAGACTACTAGAAAACTGAATATGACAACATATAAAAAGAATTACACATCATAACCTAGTGGGATTTATCTCAGAATGCAACGTCAGTTCAACAAACAAAAATCAATCAATGCAATACACCATATTAGTAAAAGGATCAAAACCCACATGACAGTCTCAACAGACATGGAAAAAGCACTTGACAACAGCCAACATTCTTTAATGATAAAGACACTCAGAAAGTTAGGAATAAAAAAAATATATATCTCCTCAGGGCTTCCCTGGTGGTTCAGTGGTAAATAATCTGCCTGCCAATGCAGGTGACACGGGTTCAATCCTTGGTCTGGGAAGATCCCACACGCCATGGAGCAACTAAGCGTGTGTGCCACAATTATTGAGCCTGGGCACTGCAACAACTGAGACCACACACGGCAACTACCAAAGCCTGAGAGTCCTACAGTCCATGCGTGGCAGTGAAAAGCCACTGCAATGAGAAGCTCATGCACTGCAACGAAGAGGAGCTCCTGGGCTCACTGCCACGAAAGAAAAGCCTGCACCACAACAAAGACCCAACACAGGCAAAAATTTTTAAAAATTGAATTATATATAATAAAAGTAACATCCTCAATCTGATAAAGGGTATCTATGAAAATCCCATACCTAACTTCATAATGACTGGTAAAAGACCTGAAGTTTTACCCCTAAAAACATAAACAAGACAAGGATGTCTGCTTTTACCACTTTTATTCAACACTGTACTGCAAGTTTTTGCCAAAGAAATTAGACATTAAATAAAAATCACATATATACTGTAAAGTGAGAAGCATTACATCTCTATTCACAAGACATAATTTTGTATATATATATGTTAAAAAAATCAGACTGAAAAACTATTTTCGTTAAATCTTGAAACCTGTTCTCGATCTAGTCCTGTACCTCCAAAATAGAAAAGTTTCTCAATTCATATCCCTAAATTCAAAGGCATTCTTTTGAATACTGAAAATAATTAAACATATACACATTTTAAAGTACTAGTAAGGGAAAGTAAATACTATTACACTAGGAAAAGAAGGCATACTTTAAAACAGAGGGTGAAAACAACAACAAAATAAAACAGGACAAAAACAGAATGAGTCAGAATGTGAAAAGTTAATTTTAAGCACTGTGTAGACCATGCTTCTCAAATTATATATAGGGACAGCTGCTTTTTGTTTTGGGGGGACTTTGTTCATTTGTTTTTAAATTCCAATTCAAAACAGACTAATGGTTTACAATAAATTGCTAGAAAATACGGTGAAAAGCACCTATCCTCTATTCAATGGTCTATACTCTACATTCAACAAGGCAAGTCCTCAATCACACAGTTGGATATCACAGCATTATCACTCTGAGATGAGCTTCTCAACACCTCAACTTCTGCACTTAACACGTTACAGACTTGTAAATAAATGGCTGAAAACCCAGCACCAGTCTGTAGGCTACATTTCGAGTAGCAGTAGTATTGACTGGGGAGAATGATGCAGAGTTCTGGTGTATAGGGTGAGCATCCTTAATACTGGTACTTGAAATGACGAATCTGTTCCTGCAATGAATTTGGGAAACTTGCCTTTAAATTTTAATTTCTAGGGTGAGTCCTGATATCTTTATTTTTTTAAAAGCTTGAAAGACCACTGCCCTTAACATTCCTGCATTTATAGCTGTGCTCTTCTTTTACATCTACTAAAATTTCAATCCTCTTTCAAGGTACACTTCAAATGACCCAGCTTCATGAAGCTTTCTTCAAGGCATCTTGTTTATATATGATCCCTCTGAGACTACAAGATCCATCCTCACTATTGCAGGGGGCCGAGGTTCAATCCCTGGTCAGGCAACTAGATAAGACCCAGTGCAGCCAAATAAATACAATATAATATATATGATCCTTTTGCCTGTTATACTCTTGTTTCATATTTGACATGATTCTCTTACTATACCATCAAGTCCCTTACTCTTTTGCAGTTGCCCCAAACCTAGCAAAGCACCATATTATATCAGCTATTAAACGGTTGCTCAGAACTATTATTTTCAGATTTTTAAAGAAATGGAGGCAGAAATTAATCATTATTTTTCTTAAAGACAATTTAAAAGAAATGGCATGATTATAAGCAGCAGCGTATGGTAACAACCAACTTGCCTTCAAAAAGTTCTACGGACAACTGATGGAAGAAAAGATGACTGGGTACTCTGAAGCTACTGATTTTAAAAAATTTAAACACTGACAAATATTTGGTAACACAAACACACCTCTTACTAGCTATTGCACCTCAGTTTGGGGTGGTAAAGCAAAGAATAATGTTGCTAAGTGATGCAACTTAAAAGATTTGTGTTATTCAAAATAAAACATGAACAATGAATTTCACTTCCTTTCATTTATTCAACTCTTTGTTTTACCAAAATATAATTTTTAAGTTCCTCTCTACCCATTTTTAATAAGTTAGAAACTGAAAATACAGAATTAAGACCATCATCAAGTATATTCAGAGGTTTGTACTCAATTTATTTTTTAAAAACAAAATTCTGCTGACTTTAAATAGATCATTAATATCTGATTCAACTTTAGCACCTGTAAGATTCCAATTAAAATTCAAATGTTTTAAATTTTTCCATAAACTCTGTGCTTCAAATGCATTTTCATATAATACCTGAAATTATGTTAATTTTATAGACAGCCAAAGCATCTATAAATTGTTAAGCAAATAATATAGCTGAGATCAGAACCCAGATATTCTGACTGTACACACTATATACTCGTTACTAGTTATTTAATACTCAGATTTCCTTGGAGATCAATTACTATCTGCCATACTGGTTTGTGAAAGGAATTAAGTCAGGTAACACACATGAAATGTTTGGTCCAGCACCTGTCACATGCAAGTGTTCAAAAATATTAACTCTTATTTCTATACATGATAGATGCTTCTATAAACAATTCCATTCTTTAAAAATTTCCAAAAGATAGAGAAGAGATAGACCTACATCTAAAATGTACTTTGTGTTCAAAGGTCAAACTATTTGTTAAGTAATTTTAGAATGCTAACAATTTCTGAGAATGCTAATGTTCATCTAAAGGAGCATATCTGAATTCTAAAATCAATCCCCAAATAATATTTAGACTAGTTCAATTTTTTCATTATTCTAAATAACACTGCAGTGTTTAGACATACTCATCCACTTAGTTCCTCAGGCAAAAAAATACTAAGAAACCAAAGTATTGGTTTCAAAGCATATACACGTGTACATTTAAAATTCTCACATTTAATGAAGCCCTCTAATTTACACTTGGCCAGCAATGTATGAGAAAATCTCCTTCCATTATGTCTTGACAATGCCCTTTACAATTTTCTCCCAATTTTATACATTTTTTAACAGTTCATAAATTAAGGAAATTAACTCCTTTAAATATGTTGCAAATGCTTCTTAGCTGTTTGTCTTTTAATTATGTTAATGACAGATTTTACCATTAAAAATTTTAAGTGTTTTATAAAGGCAAATTTATCCAACATTTCTATGGCAATTTCTAACTTTAAGTTTTAAGAGCTGTCTTCTCTATCCCAATGTTGGAAATGAATGTATTTAATTTGCCTTCCTTTTTATACTGAAGAATCTAAGTAATGTAGAACATACTCTGCTAAAAGATATAAGGTAGTGATCTATATATGCTTTTTATCCAAATGAACATTCTTTCTTCCTAATCTTTATCTAAACCACCATTTAATGAAGTGGTCACATGAGTTCCTTCTGCAGCAAAGAGAAGCCATCCCTTTTAACATTCTTTTTAAATACACCTATTCCTGACCATAAAAGATGTGCCAATTTTTCTCAGAGAAAAATATAAAATTTTCTTGTATGAAGTTTAAGCAAAGCCTAATTAAATAAATGGAGACTCCTTGAGATAGGAAGAATATAGCTGACCCTTGAAAAAGACAGGTTTGAACAGTGCAAGTCCATTTACACATGAATTTTTTTCAAAAGTAAATACTACAGCACTACACAATCCATAGTTGAATCTGCAGACAGAGAAGCAGGAATGTGGAAGATCAACTATAAGTCACATGTTGATCTTCAACTGTGAAGAGGGTTGGTGCCCTAAACCTCTATGCTGTCTTAGGGTCAACTGTAGACATACCACAGATGTCAATCTCCTTTAAATTAAACATATGGATTTAAGGCCATCCAATTTTTAAAATCCTAACAATATTTACAAAATTAAATTGATTTTCAAATTCATACAGAGAAGCAAAACAACAAAACACTAAAAGATTTATATCGGTATACTGTGGCTGCTGTGACAAATTAAGAGCCACAAACTCAGTATTCTGTTTCATCCTCTCCTCCGTGTCTATCTACAAGTCAGTTTATTCTGTTAGGTATGTTGATATATACTTCAAACATGACATGTTGTGCTCACTGATTCATAAGTTTTTTGAAAATCAGATGTTATGTAAGGGTCATGAGTTCTTTCAATAATGGTGAAGCTTATACGATAACCTCTGCCATAATGCCATAAGCATTCATTTAACATCCTATTTTTTTTGCTTTTATTTTTCTGTTTCACATGGGACAAATTTTAGATTTTGAGCCAATTTTTTGCACAGGTAGTTAATTAACCCAAGAGGGGTTCTTTCTGATACTGACTTTAATGGTTTTTTCTATCATTCTTCTTCAAAAGGAAGTTGTTCAAAAAAGAGCAGCTTTGCTCTCCTCGTACCTAATACATTTATTCATGAACTACGTTTTACTGAGCACCTAATTCATGCTGGGCATTATGCTAAAGTTAGGGATACAAAGCTTAAAAGACACACTTCTACTCTCAGGAAGGTTGTAAGATAGAGGCATGCAAATAAGTAATTACATGGTTAAAATAACCAAGTTACTAGAAGTAAACAGGAAAAGTTCCTGTACCTACAGGATGACAAGAAGGCTTCAGCAAAGCTCTACAGGTTTCCCACTATTCTTAAGGAAGAGGTTTTACGGCTTAAGGCTTTCAAGTATAAGCATAATTCTTATCCCCTGCTTTTCTTGGAATACAGTTGCCATCTTACACTGTTTAGGTGTCTTCTTGATAGCATCTGGTCTATTTCATCACACCATTGGGCATCCCAGAAGTCTTATTACCACTAATATTCATGGAGTACTACTTTCACATACAGCATACGTAATTCAAAACTGGTTTGTAAGTAATAGTGATATTTTCTAAAAATGGATTAATGCATGCATCCAAACCATATTAGGTTTTCAACTTAGAGTTCATACGAAGTCTACTTCCTTTCTATAGTAACTGTTCCTCCAAACTGTAGTTTTGAAATCCAATAGGTGGGATTATCATTTTGTTGCTGATGCTTTTTCCTTTCTTCGGTTCTCCTTCTTTCCTCCCTCTTACTCTTTCTTAGTAAGAGGTTAAAAGAAATGGGCTATTGATTATGGTAAATACCATTAGCAAAAGCATAGGCATCACAGAAAGTGATTTCTCATTCAATATTAATGAAATGTAAAACACCAGAGAGGGGTAACAAGAAGTTGAAGAAACTGAGACTAAGATAAAAATTTCTTTTTCTACCACATTGTCAAAGTTTTATGTCTTAGGGAAAGATGGTGATGTCACTTATACGAACTATAAAAAAAAATTATAGACATTTGTAGACATTTGATCTTGTCTGTTAGAACAGATCTAACAAACATACTAATTGACTCTTTTGCTATTTTCTCCAAAATCTATTTCTACTACATGACCTTTCTAAAAGAGACATTAGATAATATATGAACGTACATATATACACAAATTGTGATTCAACTCAGAACAAAAAGTTTTAACTGAAAAAAAAAAAGTATGCTTTCTTTTCTAAGACATTGTAAACTTATAACTCAACATGTTTCTCTTTTCACTTTGGCTGCCAGGAAATCTAAGAATCAAGTTCAATGCCTTATAGCTATAACCAGCTCATCTCTGGTACCTGATAATGTTACCTTTAAGTAATGGCTATTCAGCTGTTTATCACTAATTGTTCTAGTCTACATTTTATTCAGTCCTATAAGCCATACAAAATTCTTTGGATGGAATAAAATCTTTAATAAGAGACGTGTTAATGCAAAAATACAAAAAAAAATTGGTATATTATGGAACAGTTTGGTTTACTAAGCAAATTAATCAGTAACATTGTTTATGTAAATAATCTGCTCAGTATATCACTTCTTCATAAATACACAAAGATAAAACATTTCAAGTAAGAGTCAAACTAAAGAATATAAAGAGTTTATACAAATTAAAGAATAATAAAAAGTCTGATGACATGTATATAGGATTACTTACTAACTTTGCATATCAAATCCTAAAAACATTCAAATATCAACTTAAGTTTATTTTTATAGGCAGTTTACAGTTCACAGTGACTCCTATACATTTTCAGATTTCCAGGCATATCTGTTCCAAGTTAATCTATACAGCCTTCAAGTTATTTACTTAATGAACATAAGCAATACTTGTTTCTGTCTTTATATATTACTTTTTATATCTAATGAACACTAGTTTCTCATTTTCCTAAGATATTTTAATCCAACTTTCTTTTTGAAAACATTGATATATTCAGATTAGAGAACAATTAAATATTTTTCAAGATATAATCAATAGTCAACTGATCATAAATTTCTTCTCTAAATATAAAAATGTTAAAAAGTAGGGGCCAAGTTGCATGGCTAGGAATCCAATTTTTAGTCTCATTCATTTAGGAGAACTTATTATCAGCATCTGATGTCCAATGTTTTGAAAACTGTTTATGCTTCAGGGGTTTTTCTGTTCTTTGGTTTGTATGTTTCAAGCAGGTACGGACATCAGATAGGGAAAGTCATTCCTGACAGATGGCAAACAAATGAAGTATACCTTTGACAGTTCCAGTTTACTGACTTAAGAGTTTACAGGCCATGGTAATAGGAAAGGGAATCTAGGCAGAGTCAGTGGAAACTGAGTTGAGAAAATGAGCTAACAGTCCAAGGAAACCAAGGTAATCAAAGTCCACAGGACGAAAGTACCAAGGGCGAAAGAGCCACACCTAGGAAGACCCTAGAAGACTGGAGAAGGTCTCCTTTCAGTCTGAGCATAAATACGTGCAAGGAAACTCGCCAAGACAGGAAAAAGAACTATGTGAGGGAATATGAGAAAACAGTGCCAGAGGCTCACATAAACTGGGGAACAGTGCCTGTTCCCAAGAGCTGGGCTACGAAAAAATCCCTCATACCTGTGCGGCACTGAATGGAATATTCAAGAAGGTTCTGTCTCATAATACATAATTACCCTTAGACAGAACCACTCAACAAACTCTAAAGGCAAGACTTGAAATAATCAAACTGTGTTCAAGTAATTTAACAGCATCTCAGTAAAAAGCACAAGAATTTACAGAAATATAAAAATACCCTGAGGCTAAGAAGGTAAAATTCACAATGAGACATCCAAAGATAACTCAGCATTTAAAGAAGCAGGAAAAACAATCCAGGATGAGAATAACCAACTGACAGAAACTGACCCAGAATAGAGATGTTAGAATGAGCAGAAAATATTACAGAGGGTATTTTACTTGTATTCTATATGTTCAAGAGGCTAAGAAAATATACAGACAATATAATTTTATATGTACATACAGACACACATACACAAAGAACTAGGTAAAACTACAATATCTTGAGATGAAAAATAAACCAGTGGGATGGCAGACTAATATAGCAAAAGGAAAGACTCGTGAATTTGAAGAGTAGCTATAGGAACTACCCAAGATAAAACACAGAAAAAAGAATCTAAAAAAATGGAAAGAATATCAGTTCTTTTTCAAACGCTATAAGATCTTCCAATATAATATTTCCTAATGGATGAGTCTGATATTAATACCTTTTTATATGCCAATAAGTAAAACAAAAAAATAAAAGAAGGGAGGGGAGAAATAACTGGGAAAAAATGGCCCAAAAGTTTACCAACTTATGAAAATGCTAAACCTACAAATCTACGCATCTCGATGATTCTATGGCAAGAAATATTGAGAAAAGTACACCACTGCACATCATAATCAAATTGTTCAAAACAAGTGATGAAGAGAAAATCTTAACACATTATTGAGCATTGGTCAGAGATGTATTAATGCCACAGGCATTAGTTTCAGCAAAAATTCCATGCTCAATAATGTGTTAAAAGTAGCCAGAAACCCTGGTGGGCTGCCGTCTATGGGGTCACACAGAGTCGGACACGACTGAAGTGACTTAGCAGCAGCAGCAGCAGACTTCTTATCAGAAACAATGCAAGCAAAAAGACAGTGGAGCAAAATCTTTATTTAAAGGACTAAGGAGAAAAGCCATCAATCTAGAATTCTAACTGCAGCAAAACATCTTTCAAATAAGAAAGCAAAATATAGATTTTGACATTAAAAAAGTAAAGAATCCATCACCAGCAGAGCATCATTACACAAGAACTGTTAAAGGAAATCCAACAAAAACAAAATGATACTGGATGGATAGAAATATCTCTGCAAAAAAATGAAGAGCACTGAAAATGGCACTACATGGGTAAATATATATCTTTTTCTTCACTTAGAAGTCCGTAAAAGAAAACTGCTTGTTTAGACAAAATGTGTAAGTAAATGTATCATCAAAAAAGTATAAACTCTGGGAAGACAAATGAAAGTAAACTCTTGTAAAGTTCTTATACAAGAAGTGGTACAGTATATTTACTTAAAGAGTAAATAGCTTCTGGCAAGTTGAAAATATTTATTATAAATCTTAAATCAACCAGTAAAATATTAAAAGATTACAGCTAATTAAGACAATAAAAGAAAAATGTAAAAAAATCATACATTTATTCAACTAATACAAAAAAAGGGCAAAAAAAGAGAATTATGAAAAGATAGATGGCGGCTTCCTGGTGGCTCAGACGCTAAAGCGTCTGTCTACGATGTGGGAGACTTGGGTTCGATCTCTGGGTCGGGAAGATTCCCTGGAGAAGGAAACGGCAACCCACTCCAGTACTCTTGCCTAGAAAATCCCATGGACAGAGGAGCTTGGTGCAGTCTACTGTCCATGGGGTCACAAAGAGTCGGGCATGACTGAGCGACTTCACTTTCACTTTTCCTGAAAAGCCAAATAGAAAAAAGCAAGATAACAGACACAAATTTAAATCAAACTCAAATCAATAATGACTTTAATTGTACATCATCCAGTTCTAAATGATAAGTTATTGGTCTGAATCTGAACAGAACAATTAAGAGTAAGAAGAGTAAATCACTAATGAAAAGTATCCCAACAAAGAAATATTCAGAACCAGACGGCTTCAATGGTGAATTCTACCGAACACTATCATTTGCTATAGCAAAGGCAGACTTTGAGGGCATTATGCTAAGTGAAATGACAGAGAAAGAAACACTGTATGATCTCATTTACACGTGAAATCTAATAAACCAAACTCAAACAAAAAGATAAGAATGATGGTCGAGGCAGTGAGTATGAGGGGAAAATGGGTGAAGAGGGTGAGAAGGCATAAATTTTTAGTTATAAATAAGTTCTGAGAATGTAAGGTACAGCACAGTGACAAAGGAAAAAAAAAAAGTCATCCAAATATCTTAACTAAAAGGCTAAGATTACATTATATTAAAAATTAAGATTCAAACATATATGCTGGCTCCAAAAAAATCTTTATATAAATGTAACAAATAGATTAAAACCAGAAAAATATATATCTTAGTAATGCTAGTCAATTAAAGCAGAAGTCTATATCACCAGAGCAAAGGTGATATAGCAGAAGTCTATATCACCAGAGCAAAGGTTATTACCACAGATAAAGATCATTTCATAAGGCAAAAGAAGTCAATTTGTAAAGAGGAGATAATAATCCCAAATGTTTAGAAACCTAGTAACAGAGCTTCAAAATACATTAAGCAAAATCTGATAGAACTCAAAAAGAAATAGACAACCCCCCAATTACAGTCAGAAATTTCATATCCCCACGTTCAATAATTCATAAAACAAGGAGAAAGAAATTCATCAAGGATATAGGAGACTTGAACAATACTATCAAACAACTTGTCCTAACACTTTTCAAACACTCAACCCAACAACAGCAGAACATATACTGTTTTCAAGTGAATATGAAACATTCATCAAGTTAAAACATATTCCAGGCTATCAAACTTCAATAAATTTTGAGGAATTCAAGTCACAAAACATGTTTTCTGACAATAATGAAATTAAAGCAGTCATAAAGATATCAGGATACTCCGCCAATATTTGAAGCTAAAGAACTCACAGGTTAATAATCCATAGATCAAAGAAGAAACCAAAAGAGAAATTAGAATGCATTTTGGACCTAGATGAAAATGAAAATATAAAATACCATAATTTGCAGGACACTGTTTAGAGAAAATTTCTAACAACACATGCATACATTATAATGAAAAAAGGTCTCAAATTAATAACCTGTTTACACTTAAAGAAACTAGAATGAAGTAACAAACTGGTTCTTTTAGAAGATTAGTAAAAGTGATAAGCATCCAGCCAGACTAATTAGGAAAAAAAGATAAATTATCAATATTAGGAATGAGATATGACATCATCACGATTCTGTAGGTATCAAAGAACAACAGGAAGCACTATGAACAACTCTATAAATCTGACCACTTCATAGGAAATAAGGGAATTCCTTGAAAGACACAAACTTGTTTCAAGAAGAAACATATAACCCAAACAGCCCTCTACCTATTAAAGTAGTTAAAAACCTTCCCTCCAAGAAAACTGCGTATCTAGGTGGTTTCATTGGTGAAGTCTACCAAATGTTCACACACACACAAAAAAGATACAAACTTTCTATGAACAATTTCCAGAAAACTAAAGAAAAAGGATGTTTCTCAGTTAATACTATAAGGCTAACATGATGTTTAAAAAAAGGCAAAAACACTACAAGAAAAGTAATATCCCCCATAAACATAACTACAAAATTACAAACATTCTAGCATATAAAATCCAACGTTGTATGAAAATGACAAGATGTCACAATTAACTTAGGCTTATAGAGGACTGCAGAGTTGATCCAACATTTGAAAATCCATACTGGAATTTATCATATTAACAGAATGAGGGACTTCCTTGGTGGTCCATGGGTTACTTAAGACTTTGCCTCCCAGTGTAGGGGGTGTGGGCTCAATCCCTAGTCCAGGAGTTAAGACCCCACATGCCTCAAGACCAAAAAAAAAAAATAGAACATAAACAACAGAAGCAATACTGTAACAAATTCAATAGAGACTTTAAAAAAAAGTTAACAACAAAATATTTTAAAAACAAAATTTAAAAAATTAAAAAACCTGTTAACCTCAACAGAGAACGAAAAAAGCATTTGACGTATCTAGTATCCATTCTTGATGAAAACTCTCAGCAAACTGAAAAAGTAAGACTTTCTCAACATGACAAAGAACATTTATTCAAAAGCCTACAATGAACATTATATGGTTAGTTTAAAAACTGATCACCTTACCCTTAGGATCAATAAAAAGACAAGGATATCCACACCACTTCTATTCTACACTGTACTAGAAATTCCAGTAAGTGCAATAAAACAAGAAAAAGATACAAAGGCATCCAGATTAATACATGACAAAGAACATTTATTCAAAAGCCTACAATGAACATTATATGGTTAGTTTAAAAACTGGTCACCTTACCCTTAGGATCAATAAAAAGACAAGGATATCCACACCACTTCTATTCTACACTGTACTAGAAATTCCAGTAAGTGCAATAAAACAAGAAAAAGATACAAAGGCATCCAGATTAAAAAGAAGACTTAAAGGCCCTATTAATGAGCTCATGTATGTGAAAGATTCAATTAAATCTGTAAAATACTAATAGAACAAATGAATTCAGCACAGTTTCAGGATATAAGCTCAGTATATAAAAATCAACTGTATTTTACTGACAATCAGAATAGTCATGAAGATACAATTTATAGGATATAAAAAGTACAAAATATTTAGGGATAACTGACAAAAGATGCATTTAAGACCTGTAGATTAAAAAATACAAAACACTGCTAGGGAAATTAAAGGAGGTCTATATAAAATGAAGAAACATACCTTCTTCATGAATCAGATAAATTATTACTGTCAATGTTTCCCAAACTGACCTACAGATTCATCAAAATCTCATTCCCAGCAAAATTTTTTATTTATTCATTTATTTATTTTAGAAATTGACAAGCTAATCTTATGGAAAGTTAAAAGACAAGGCATAGCTCCCTTCTCCCACAGCAAAAAAAAAACAAACCTTTGGAAAGGAAGAAAAAAGTTGGAGGGTGTACACCATCTAATTTCAAGATTTACTATCAAGTTATAATAATAACAACAATAAAAAGCACTGTGGTATAGGCAGCAACAGAGATAAACAGATCATCAGAACAAAACGGTCCCCAAATAGTTCTATACATATAGAGACAACTGAATTTTGGAAAAAGTACACAGGCAATTCAGCAGAGAAAGGAAAGTCTTTTTCAACAAATGGTACTAGAACACTTGGAGATCCATATGCAAAAAAAAAAATCCTTCCATATCTCAAACTATATTCACAGCTAACTCAAGATGGATCACAGACATAGATCCTAAAATGATAAAACTCTAGAAGAAAGCATAGGAGAAAATTTTTATGATCTTGGACTTAGGCAAAGGTTTCAGATACAAACCATATAAGAAAAAGTTGATATATGAACTTAATCAAAATTAAGAATTCCTAATCCTTCAAATAAAATGTTAAGCGAATTAAAAGATAATATTAAAAAATCACTCTGCAAATCATGTATTTGATAAAGTACTTATATACAGAATACAGGGTTCCCGGGGGTGTTAGTGGTGGTAAAGAACCCGCCTGCCAATTCAGGAGACATAAAAAACGCAGGTTCGATTCCTGGGTGGGGAAGATCCCCTGGAGGAGGGCACAGGAACCCATTCCAGTATTCTTGCCTGGAGAATCCCATGGACAAAGGAGCCTGGTGGGCAACGGTCCATAGGACTGCAGAGAGTCAGATGTGACTGAAGTGACTTAGCACACATACAGAGTATATTCAGAATCTTCAAAACTGAGGAAGAATGCAAACAGTTCAATTTAAAAACAGGAAAGATCTGAACTTGATTTCATCAAAGAAGTCATATACAACGGCAAATAAGCACGTGAAGTTCACTGTTATCAGATATCAGGGAAATAGTAACTTGCCAAAGCCTGTGACTGTGTGGATCACAATAAACTGTGGAAAATTCTGAAAGAGATGGGAATACCAGACNGAAAGTGATGTTCAAAATTCCCCAAGCCAAGCTTCAACAGTACATGAACCAAGAAATTCCAGATGTTCAAGCTGGTTTTAGAAAAGGCAGAGGAACCAGATATCAAAACTGCCAACATCTGCTGGATCATAGAAAAGCAAGAGAGTTCCAGAAAAACATCTACTACTGCTTCATTTATTATGTTAAAGCCTTTGACTGTATGGATCACAACAAACTGCGGAAAATTCTTCAAGAGATAGGAATACCAGAGCAGCTGACCTGCCTCCTGAGAAATTTGTATGCAGGTCAAGAAGCAACCATTAGAACTGGACGTGGACCACTGGACTGGTTCCAAATTGAGAAGGGAGAATGTCAAGGCTGTATATTGTCACCCTGTTTATTTAACTTATATGCAGAATATATCATGTGAAATGCTGGGCTGGATGAAGCACAAGCTGGAATCAAGATAGCTGGGAGAAATGTCAATAACCTCAGATATGCAGATGATACTACTCTCATGGCAGAAAGCAAAGTGGAACTGAAGAGCCTCTTGATGAAAGTGAAAGAAGAGAGTGAAAAAGTTGGCTTAAAACTCAACATTCAGAAAATTAAGATCATGGCATCTGGTCCCATCACTTCATGGCAAATGGATGGGGAAACAATGGAAATAGTGACAGACTTTATTTTCTTGAGCTCCAAAATCACTGCAGATGGTGACTGCAGCCATGATATTAAAAAACGCTTGCTCATTGGAAGGAGAGCTATGATCAACCTAGACAGCGTATTAAAAAGCAGAGCTATCATTTTGCCGACAAAGGTCTTATCTAGTCAAAGCTATGGTTTTTTTCCAGTAGTCATGTATGGATGTGAGAGTTGGACCATAGGAAGGCTGAGCGTTGAAGAATTGATGCTTTTGAACTGTGATATTGGAGAAGACTCTTGAGAGTCCCTTGGACTGCAAGGAGATCCAACCAGTCCATTCTGAAGGAGATCAGTCCTGAATATTCATTGGAAGGACTGATGCTGAAGCTGAAAGTCCAATACTTTGGCCACCTGATGTGAAGAACTGACTTATTGGAAAAGACCCTGATGCTGGGAAAGACTGAAGGCAGGAGGAGAGGGGACGACAGAGAGTGAGATGGTTGGATGGCATCATGGGTCGATGGACATGAGTTTGAGCAAGCTCCTGGAGTTGGTGGTGGACAGGAAGGCCTGGCATGCTCCAGACCAAGGGGTCACAAAGAGTCGCACATGACTGAGTGACTGAACTGAAGTGACCCAAGGTCAGTGGGGAATGAGATAGTTTGGCTCTGATAGTTTGAATGCAGCTAAAGTTGGTTTTGCCATTGAGCTATGATGCTCACCCTCTGATGGTCACTGATGAGGTCAAGGTTTGGCTCCTTTGAGCCTCGACAGTTGTATGATGGTATAACCCTACAGAGGAGAGGGAGTGCTATGCACAACTTGGAATATAAGGCTTTCTGAGGATTTTAAGAAGCCGTCTTAAGATCATAATCCTCCATTTACCCAATTCTAACATTTTTCTTGCACTTACCACTGGATATAATCATGGAGGAAAGTGGACCAAGACATCAAATCTAGAGATCTGACAAGGAGAGGAAGGGGTTCTTGGTGTTTAGCATGGTCTGATTTCCAAATTCAGCCTTGATTTCACAGCACCCACACCACCCTCAGCATCTTCTACACACCTGAGCTGCAGTTCAGTGCCTGCACGTCAGAGACTTTCATCCTTGTGTTGATCTGGGTCTCGAATTTGAAACCAGAGCTTGTTTTTTGTTTCCCACAGCATGTTAATACGTACGAAGCATCTTTAGCTGCCAGCAGCCCTGCACACCCACACCGCCCTCAGCATCTTCTACACACCTGAGCTGCAGTTCAGTGCCTGCACGTCAGAGACTTTCATCCTTGTGTTGATCTGGGTCTCGAATTTGAAACCAGAGCTTGTTTTTTGTTTCCCACAGCATGTTAATACGTACGAAGCATCTTTAGCTGCCAGCAGCCCTGCAAGCTTCCTGCTGAATCTCAGTGTCAGCTGCTCTGGAGATACCCGCCTTCTTCTGGTACCCCTACCCACGGCCCCAAAACACTCACAGCACCCAGACCATTTATATAATACTATCTCAACCACTCTCGGATATAGGGGTGGTTGCACTCTCATAAGGCAGAAATGGAGCAAAACTTAACCGCACAAAAAATAAAAGAGACAGATGCACATAATAGTTTTAATAGTTACAATGAATGTGCTAGAATTGGAAGTGGGAAAAGAATACTCAACTGATACCTGGTATTTGAACTTGCTTCGGTCACACTGCTCAGCAGTTGTGGGACTTCATAGTCGACGAGTGTCTGGAGCTGACCATCGCCGACACCGTCACGGTACACAATTATCCGTGCTGGCAAACCGTGGTTATGCCTATACCACCTGTTCAGTGCCCCTGCAGGATTTGATGTTAGTAAGAAAAGGATGACTTGTCCGATGCCAACAAAGAATAACGTTCCCATATATTTCAATGTTTAAATAGCTTGCTATTTCAGACCACAGTGAGATAGGGTAATACCTATTTGGGGTTGCTTTTGCAATAACATAAAATTGGATAACTTTCTGGAACATTGCTGCATTTCTGCTATTTAAGGAATCATAATGGCTTCTGTGGCATAATATATACTCAAACTCAGCATATCTCTTTAGTAAAATTTTAATATCTAAGCAATAAATTAAAATTTAATTTATTCCATAGACATATAAATTCCCCCAAGCCAAATTAATTCTCATTTAGTTTCTTTCAATCTTTAAATCCTCTCAACAAGGAAAGCCTAGATAATACTATGTAATTTTCTTCTCTAATGAGCATAAATATGAAAACATAAGGAAAAGACTTGGCTGATCCTGTAAAAAACATCTCTTCACACAGACTCACCCATAAGTCTTGCTGACAATATGAACTCTGAAAAATTTCCACACACTTTAAGAAACTGCCTAAAGAGAGAGACTCCTATCCAACAGAAACTTTTCATAACTACTGCTTAAAAAATGACCAGGTTTTGAAGTGAAGGGAAAGTAATATGATAAAATATTTCTTTCCCTGCATATATGGCCCCATTGTATTAGGAGAGTTTATGGTCCTGCAGATTAATTTTAGTTTGATAGAAGATGACCATATGTATAAGTCCACTACCAGTACATATCACCAAATGCACCTTTTTGGGAAACGAGTATTTACAACCCCTCAGAGTTTATAGTTTTGATGGTGCAGATTGGGGGCGGGGAGAGTTGTACAGGTCACATTGCTAGGCAGGGGCCAAGCCAGTTTCGGACCTGGGTTGGAAAAGATATGGGAACCCCAGACCCCTCTTTCCACTGCACTCCTCTGTGAGGAGGGCACCCTCCCCATCTGCTGTCTTCCCCATTTTCTCCTCTGATGCCACACCTGACCTGCCAGCACCCCCACGCCAGTCCCCCAGGCTTCTCTCCTGTTTCTTGACCTAGTCTGTCACGATCCTTATTGCTCCGGCTAAGTTTCTTTTGGCCTCCAAACTGCTCGCCAGAGCCACCAGCAGCTACAAACTTTTCTTTCCTCCTGGCTTTCAGTTTTTCACACAGAGACAGAAACGTAAATTCCACAGAGCCTATCTGTCAGCCTGAGTCAGGCCACAGCTTTGGGGTCTCCAACTAGGTGCCAACTGACTCAGGGAGACTTAAGCAGTCTGTTTCCACCTGTCTGATCTGCTAGAAACTTATGGACTTTGGGTCTGAAGGAGCAATCCTTGGAGCCCACCCAACTGCTATGAGTTTAGTACCGATCATGAACACTTTTAAGCAGTCTGCAACATCAGCTGTTGTTCTCTGAAGGATACAGCGGGAAAACCACCTAAAGTAAGCAAAGAACCAAAGTAAAGTTCACCTTTGAAAGTTATGCTATCAACATGCATCAGTATTCAGTTAAGAAGCAGACATTATAGCTAAATCAATGTTCATAACTTTGTATACACTATATGATCACTATTATATTAAAATGCTCTCCCTCACCCCCCTCCCACTCAATAAAATTTACTGATACTAGAAACTAAAGCACAGTGCTAGCATCAGATGTCTCTGGGTTCAAGTCTTGGCTGGTAAATTCACCAACTGTGTGACTTTATTATGTGAACCTAAGCTTCAGTTTCCTCATTTGTGCCAAGGAAATTTACAAAATAGTAATGTAGTTAATGGGCTCCCCAGGTAGCTCAGTGGTAAAGAATCTACCTGCCAGTGCTGGAGCCACAGAAAACTTGGGTTCAATCCCTGAATCAGAAGATACCCTGGAGGAGGAAATGGCAGCCCACTCCAGTACTCCTACCTGGACCATCCCATGAACAGAGGAGCCTGGCGGGGTTGCATGGCTCCCTATGGGGTTCCATGGGATTGCAAAGAGTCAGATGCAACTGAAGTGACTTAGTATGCAAAGTAGTTAGTATCTCATAGGGTTGTTGTAAAAATTAAATAAAATACCCAAAGTACTTGGTTCGGCACTTGGTACACAATAGTGAAGTCGCTCAGCCGTGTCCGACTCTTTGCGACCCCATGGACTGGGGCCTACCAGGCTCCTCCCTCCATGGGATTCTCTAGGCAAGAGTACTGGAAGCACTGATTAATACAGGCCACTACATTATTAAGGAAATGTATTAGTTTAGCAGTAGACCTTCTACTTTCAAATTATTCAAAGATTCTCAAGGATAAACTTCTATAGGTAAGCTTTGGGGAATTGAAATCTTAACATGATTAACTTAATCTAGACTTCAGAAGCAAGTTTTCTTGCTAAAATTATTAATTAAAAGCACTTATAACATGAAGATAATGACTTAGTGATACATAATATCTCCATTTCTCTAGTTCTCTAAAAATGTGCAATAATTATGATGCAATTAGAAATGTTGCTAAGAAGCCAGAAGTCCCTTAGGTGTTTGATTAAGGAAGTGACACTCAGAACAGGGATCTCATACAACCTGGAATGAAGTTGAAGGCATGCAAACTGTTGCTTTGTCTGTTTCTCACAATCCCAAATATATACCTGATCACAAATTTAATGGAGTAAATCAAAGAGCATAATTCTAGGAAGAAAACCTGTTGCAAACAACCTCAAAACACATTGTTTAGTTATAAATACTGAAACAGTTCTAAGAACTACNATTTACAAAATAGTAATGTAGTTAATGGGCTCCCCAGGTAGCTCAGTGGTAAAGAATCTACCTGCCAGTGCTGGAGCCACAGAAAACTTGGGTTCAATCCCTGAATCAGAAGATACCCTGGAGGAGGAAATGGCAACCCACTCCAGTACTCCTACCTGGACCATCCCATGAACAGAGGAGCCTGGCGGGGTTGCATGGCTCCCTATGGGGTTCCATGGGATTGCAAAGAGTCAGATGCAACTGAAGTGACTTAGTATGCAAAGTAGTTAGTATCTCATAGGGTTGTTGTAAAAATTAAATAAAATACCCAAAGTACTTGGTTCGGCACTTGGTACACAATAGTGAAGTCGCTCAGCCGTGTCCGACTCTTTGCGACCCCATGGACTGGGGCCTACCAGGCTCCTCCCTCCATGGGATTCTCTAGGCAAGAGTACTGGAAGCACTGATTAATACAGGCCACTACATTATTAAGGAAATGTATTAGTTTAGCAGTAGACCTTCTACTTTCAAATTATTCAAAGATTCTCAAGGATAAACTTCTATAGGTAAGCTTTGGGGAACTGAAATCTTAACATGATTAACTTAATCTAGACTTCAGAAGCAAGTTTTCTTGCTAAAATTATTAATTAAAAGCACTTATAACATGAAGATAATGACTTAGTGATACATAATATCTCCATTTCTCTAGTTCTCTAAAAATGTGCAATAATTATGATGCAATTAGAAATGTTGCTAAGAAGCCAGAAGTCCCTTAGGTGTTTGATTAAGGAAGTGACACTCAGAACAGGGATCTCATACAACCTGGAATGAAGTTGAAGGCATGCAAACTGTTGCTTTGTCTATTTCTCACAATCCCAAATATATACCTGATCACAAATTTAATGGAGTAAATCAAAGAGCATAATTCTAGGAAGAAAACCTGTTGCAAACAACCTCAAAACACATTGTTTAGTTATAAATACTGAAACAGTTCTAAGAACTACAATTTAATATGTACTATGAGTCAATGTTTAATGTGTTATCCCTCATCCTGCCTATGTTTGCTTTTTTCTAAAGATGATGTATTTTATTTCTTATTTATTTATTTATTTTTAGCTGTCTGTCTCAGCATATGGGATCTTAGTCCCCCAACAAGGGATCAAACCCGTGTCCCCTATAGTGAAAGAGCAGAGTCTCAACCACTGGACCACCAGGGAAGTCCACTGCCTATGTTTTTAAAAGCTGTGTAAATAAACAACCACCATATCAAGTTTCTGTGACTATTAAAAGTATTAACAAGCATGTCTTGGACATTTACACAGAAGAGGCAAGTTGTAGATCAGGATATATATCCAGGCAACCTGATTCTCAACTGCTTGACATCATGAATGTAAACTTTCTAGTAGAGAGCATGTAAGAAATAGCCTGTCCTAATGTACATATAAAAATAGTTTTTTATTGAAGCTAAATTTTACTCCAATATTACCCATCACATTTATATATGTGAATAACATTTGTGACCACAAGTGTTCACATTTTAAAAATGAGTGAAAAATACAAACTATCCCTTGCTGTATAGCCTTTAGTTAAATCAAACTAAACTTTAGTAAAAGTCCAAACAGTTGAAGACTACGTTAGGGTAATTTTAAAAGTACCTGGTGATTCTGGGGTTAATACTGGCCACAAATCCAACCACCATCGTTCCCTGGCTGAATGCATCTTTACAGACATTGATACCAACCACCATCAGGGACTTTAACTGTAAAATTAGATTTTTCATGATTTAATGGAAGGAGGTATTATTTTCCCAAGCAATGACTTAATATGCAATTTTTAAAAGACTCTCCGTGGCTGTGAAATTATTTAAATTAAACTCTGCCAGGGAGATCAAGGTCCAGATGAGGCAGATTATTAAACCAGAAACCAGAGAAACTTAAAGACAGAGGGAAGAATATAGTACATACTTTGATTAAGAGACACACTGTAATCCAAAATGGCCACCAACCACTGCTGGGGTAGGCAAGGGCCATCGATAGCTTAAGGGTTCCGGTAAAGCGGTCGGTCCATCGTTTACCCCTTGCCTCAGAGCTGAAGGAATCTGAAGGGAAATTCCATTCCCCATTCTTTAGGTCTCCCAGGAATCCTCACTTGTCTGCATGCCTCCAGGAGGAGCACCTGAGGGTAACCTCGTATACCCTGATTAAGGGAACAGGCAATGGGCTCTCATTCCTGTCTCCTCACTTCCTTCCACAGTGCCCATAGTTCAGGAAAGAGAATAGCATTTTTTTTTTCAGTTCCCAACACAAACTGGAGGTTTACATCACAGGCACTGTTATTTCCTTAAGCTCCTGAAGTGTGGGGGGAGAGGTGTTCCATCTAGGGTGCAAGGGTCCTCTGCAAGGCAGTGCCCTGCTAAAAGAAGGGAAAGGCAGGGGCCATAGAACCCAGATTTTAAATGATGGCTCCAAGTCAAGTTCCTCCAAGTCGATGCCAGACTAGATTCTCTTTCGTGAAATAGTCTGCTACCAGCTTGACTAACGCGCCACGGGAACAGGGGCCACAACTCACCCTCCAGACCTTCCCAGTGGCTGGTGTATAATGGAACCCAGAGCAGACAAACACATAAACAGCAAATTGACCCAATAAAAAACAGTGTAAATGTTTCCAGAATCACATGAAATATCAAAGTAGATTCACTTTTTAAAATTCATAACTGATTGGTGACTAAAAGGAAAAGGGAGGCAGTTCCTCACCGGGATCTCCACCGCCCAGAGCTCACCCCCGAGTTTACAGATCATTTGCATGGCAATCTTGGTGGCGACATTCAGCATCATCCCCTGCTTATTCAGCGTCTGAGCACGCACACACTGGCTGGGGACAGGGCAGTCGGAGCTCAAATATTTTTTAATGGAATCATAGTAGCTTGTCTGAGTAGAAGGCAGAATACACATCACCTAAAAACCAAGAAGACAGCAGCAATATCAAAACGAAGAAAGTCAGTTTACTTATGTTGAGAGGATGCTTTAAAAAACAATGGGTTTCCAAAACATCTTTCGCCCTTACACTCCCAAGAAGCAACCAGCACACCTACAATTCTCCTCTTAAATGGTCTTTAAAGAGAAGACAATGAATCTAAGCCTTCTGAAATGCCTTCTCATCAGCCATCTGCTCTGTAAAGCCCCCCTCCAATCCTGCCACCTCCTGGGGCTCTTCCTCTCTGTTTCTCTCCTGATTGGAGTTGGTCAGTTTCCTCAAATTCCCTTCCAACCTAGCTTTTTTTTTTTTTTCCAGTTACCTCTCTTCTTTGCAGTGACCCTTCCCTGTGGCTCTCCAGCTCCCCACTCCCCACTCCCCAACTGCATCCACAGACAAGCAAAGTGGAGAATTCGCTTAAATTGTAGTCTTTTTCCCATTAGGCACTGGACATCCGCAATTAAAGAAAAAACAACAGTTTTTGTCTTTGTTTGTTTACTCGGACTTGAATGTAGGGTATGACAAGAGGGAAAATAAGGAGAAAGAAGCTTCAGGTGCCCTGGTAAATTCCAGTCTTCTCTGTTACTGCCTACACTTACCATCAGGTATTTCCCTCACAGAAGGGCCTCTCCTGGCCTAACTCCATCTCCTTTCTATCTTTTATTCTCTACTTCCAACCACCCCCATTCCCCAAATTATAGAAAAGACAGGCACTGTCATAATCAACAGAAAACAAATACAGTGACTGTTTTCACCTATAGAATTGCTCCAGATCACAACATCAAAAGCTAAAATTATTTACACTTAATCATATAAAGCATAAGAAAATATTTTTAAAGTATCAGAAAAATTATCTTAGGGGCCTTCCTGACTTGCATCCTGGGAATTTGGGGCTAAGCTAGGAGTGGTCCAATGGGAACCAGGACCATAAGAAGGTGAGAGCAAGTGAGACTGGTTACACACCAGGGATGAGAAGTAAGCAAGTATGTGGAGAATAATAAGGGCCATGCTTTTCACTCTCAGAGATAAGCAGTACAGATATGGAAAGGGAGAACCATCTTCTGTGGCACTGGGTTACAACTGGGGACCTGAACACATGTTTCATATTTAAAATTTGATAAAATATTTTAATATATATACAGATACATACAATAATAAAATAGATGATCTTGTCCAAAAGGAGTCAGGGCTCATTGGAGAAATATACAATTCCAGAGTTGGGCAGAAAAACTTAAATTAACCTGGAGTATCTCACTGTGCCAGACAGTAAGGAAGCGTTCCAAGAAAGATAAGAAAACATCAAAAAGACAGAAGCCATACTGAATGGAGTTCCTACTGGCAAAACCAAAGACAAATTGGACATAGGGCCTCAAAGACTCAGACACGACTGAGCGCATGCACATCGGCTGTAGGAATGGATTCAGGCAAGAATTATCAATGGATTCTAACACTAGTGGGTGAAGTTTGATGAGGAACGGGATATTTACATAGTCTCAAAGTATCTCCCCACCAAAAAAAATCCTAATTACCAAAAAGTGTAACTTTATAAAGAAGAAGCTTGACAGACACCACCCTAGTAATGGAGTACCCCCTGGTAAGAACACAGAATCATTTCTGTGATATTGCTGGCCAAAGTGCATAAACTTAATTTAATGATCAAGAAACGGTAGACAAACCCGAAGTGAGAGACACTGTATAAAATAACTGGTCTGTTATGCTCTTAAAACTGGAAGGTCACCCAAGTCAGTGGAAACTATGCAACTGTCACAAACTGAAGGAGAGATTAAAGAGAAAAGGCAACTAAATGCAATATATTAGATCTATTCAGTAGGGAAAACATTCTCAGGACAAATGGAGAAATGGGAATGGTGTTGGTAGGTTAGCTGGTTATACTGCTCCCTGATTCTGATGGTTGTTCTGTGGTTCCGTAGGAGAGTGACCCTGTTTGTAGGAAATGTGCATAACCGCATTAAAAGGGTAATGTGCATCATGCCTGTAACTTACTCTCAACTGTTCAGGAAAAAATAAATAAATACGATAGGAAGGGAGGAAGGGAAAGAGGGAGGGAGAAAGGGAGGAGAGGAAATGACAAGAAAATGATAGTAAACATAATCAAACGCCAATAATCGGCGAATCTGAGTGAATGGTATATTAGAGTTCTTTGTACTATTCTTGCAACTTTTCTGTAAGTTCAATTTTACATTTTAAAGTGAAAAATAAATGCTCTCAGAGTGAGAATTTTCTTGGTTTAATAACATCCTTATGGGCAAATTTTTGTGGAAAGAAAGAGATAGCTAACCAAACTGCTTTGTGTGAGACATGAGTAGCAAGGCTGGCAGCTGGGATGAATAAGGCAGGGGAGTGAGACAGCAGCTGGGGCGGAGAGGCGCTGCAGTGCAGTGAGAGGCTGAGCGAGCATCTCCAAGACTCGGGGAGCGGAGAGAGATCCTTACGAAAATATAAGTCAGTTTTAACTTGTCTGGAATGGCGGTCTGTGATGCAGTCGTGCCTTGGCCCCAAACTCTCAGCAAAGTCAGCTACACAACATACACATACACATACCACACACACACTCACTACACACACACCCCACACCACATACACACACTCACCACACACACACTCACTACACACACACACCACACCACATACACACACTCACCACATACACACATACACACTCACCACAGACACAGATACAGACACTCATCACACACTACACACACACACCACACCTACACACACATACCCCACACAACCACACACACACACACATGCACACCTTACACACACACCAAACACACAGATTCACCACACATACACCACACACATGCATTCACCACACACACACATACACACACTCACTACACACACACACTAACTACACACACACACCACACCACACACACATACTCACCACACTCACACACACCACACACACATGCACTCACTATACACACACCACACACACATATATACACACACTAACTATACACACACACTCATGACACACACACATACACACATCACACACACATGCACACACTACACACATACCCACACATACATATACACACACCACACACATGCACTCACTACAAACACACCACACACATATACACACACTACACACACAAACTATACACACACACCATACCACACAAACACACTCACGACACACATACACACACTCACCACACACACTCACCACACACACATGCACACACTACACACTACACACACACCACACACACATGCACTCACTACACACACCACACACACACACATATACACACACTACACACACACCATACCACACACACACACGACACACATACACACACTCACCACACACACTCACCACACAGACATGCACACACTACACACACACCACACCACACACACACATATACACTCACTACACACAGACACTACACACACACCACACACACACACACATATACACTCACTACACACAGACACTAACTACACACACACATCACACACACACACATATACACTCACTACACACAGACACTAACTACACACACACCACATCACACACACACATGCTCATGACACACACACACACACTACACACACATCCTATACATATACACACACCATACACACACATGCACTCACTATACACACACACATGCACTCACTACACACACACACATGCACACACCACACACATGCATTCACTACACACACACACACCACACCACACATACACACACTCACCACACACAACATGCACTCACACACACACGATACTTTGGGAAATGAAGCAATTGTGGGTATCCCTCAGGGTGTTATAAAGAAGAAGGAAAGGGTACCCATGAAGGGGCACAAGACTTCAGGGGAAGAGGAACATGGGACCATAGGCAACATGGAAAACTTACACCTTCCAAGAACCCCCTGAAACACGAGAAGAAAACTGGGTGCCTCCACACTTATGGGATAAGATGAGAGTCGATTTATCTTAAACCTTAAGTAAAAGATGACCCCACCAACAAGCTGAAAATATGCAGTTATCCAATAAGCTGACAAAGGGGTGGGCACTCAGCCATGTCCAAATCTTTTTGGTTCCCATGGACTGTAGCCCACCAGGCTTCTCTGTCCATGGGATTCTCCAGGCAAGAATACTGGAGTGGGTTGCCATTCTCTTCTCCAGGGGATCATCCCAACCCAGGGATCAAACCCACATCTCTTGTGTCTCCTGAAGTCGCAGGCAGATTCTTTACCACTAGCGCCACCTGGGTTAAAAATTAATATTAGAAATGTGAAAGGAAAATAAACTATCTGGTTAAAATATCAAGATTAATACTTTACTGGGTGTTTGGGGAAATGCACAGCAATTTGAAAATATGAGGGAGAATATGTTCTAATTCCTTCTTTTAAGACTGTTAGATATGAAGAAAAATAAAAATTATACCTCAAAACACAAAAAACTATCCTATACTTACCAACTGAACCTCATGTTTAACATACTTCTGTATAGCATGAATAAATGCAGCTGGATTTTCTTGTACTTTTATGCTACATAAAAAGATTAATTTTGAAAATGTATAAATTTTAGTAGCACATAATCATATAGCCTTAAAAATAATAGCAGTCGATTTTTATAACAGACTATAATTTGAGGGAAAAAAATCATTAAACTGAAACCTTTTGTGTCTAAAATTGCTTCTACCAAACAAGATATGCCAGAAACATTTAACTACTACTTTTATTAACATAAAAAACAGATTAGTGAAAACTAAAATTTTCTCCATTGTATAGAGTCCCCACAGATTCTATCTAAACAACAATTTTGTTGTTCAAAATGGAATTGAAGGCATACTTTTGAAACTACAAGTCTCATTATCAAACGTTTGAAACAGAGTTCAAGTTAAACTGGGACTAAAAATTCTATAATCTGAATCTCCATGGAAACTCTAAAATAAAAATCATCAGATTAATGAGATCAAGATATCCAGTTAATCTGTATGATTCAAACTAAAAGATTTTTTTTTCCTTAGTGGCACCTTGCATGGAGCCTGGAATATCTAGCCTTAATTAATCAGTGGACAAGTACTTATCAATTATCTGTTCTGTGGCTACAGTATATTAAGGGCCAGAAGTTACAGAAAATGATTCCATTCAGAGGAATTCATAGATCTATTTTCTTGACGTGGGTTCAACCTCTCATATGTATGCACGGTTGGAACGGTCCCAATGCCCAGGGGCCTTTTAAAGCTTGCCCACCAGGTGGCAGGACCACTATCTGCCTCACGCTGGTTACAAAATGCTGTTTCAGACGGGAGAAACTACGCATATAAATCTAATAAGTAAATAGATACGTCACAGGAGAGGAAAAAGGATGGAATAAAATATGAGCTTTCAAATAAAACAGGCCAAGAACAGAACAAGAGCACAGACTTGTTGGAATCCAGGTGAAAAAAGAGCCTGTGATGCCAGTCCAGGTCTGAGACTGTAGCTTCTTTCTTTAAGCTTTTCCTGTCTTCTTACCTCATGGGTTGAGAGAAATTAGAGCAGGCGAAACTCAAACCAGGCGATTTGTTAACAGATTTGATAAGAAGAGAATTCTAGACAACAGTGTAAAATGAGACTTCGGGAACAGCTATGGTTTACAACAATTCTTGCACTGATGATGTAATTAATTAGTAAGCATGTATTTAAAGAATAACTCCCCACCCTGACAACTAGGACATTTGCACCTCCACTACAACAAAGAGAAAGAAGTACCTGTTGTTCTTTTTTTAAGCAATGAAGTAAGGCATGACCAACTTTGTGGATTTTCTAAATTAAAACAGTATTCAGCTTTGAGTGTGACTGTATATGAATGGACCCCTTACTAAATTGAAAGCGTCATATTTATCTCATCCCATGCAAATAGCATAGCATTTACTATGTAGCAGTAGATACTCAATGAATGTTCAAAGGCTAAATGAATGACCCGGTTCTATCAGCAAACTATCTAGATGACTAATCTTATGCCACAGGAACAGAAGAAAACTTGTTTCAGATCTATTTTTACATTAAATTTTAAATCATAAAATCTATCAAATAAGTCAGGAAATGCAACTTTTGTTAATACCCCAACTGCTGTTAAGTTTTATAAACAAGTGATATGGAGGAATTAAGAAAAAAGCTGAGAAGGCAATATATGGATTTATTAAGAATTCATATCTCAACTAGTACTGGAAAGACATTGAGGTAACGAGACTACTACCTAGGAAGAATTATGAAAATAAAGTTGTACAAAGACCAACATAAAATACATCTTAACTGGATAAAATTTTAATCATTGCCAACTCTATGTATAAATATTTTCTTGGGACTCTATAGTAGGAAATTTTACTGACATAAAGAAACATTTGTAGCTTTTTCAGCCATTAACTCCTATTACCTTTCTAATCAAACCATATTAACATATGAAAAAAATGAGGAGAATTTTCAGCATCTTCTCACATTTTGGGGCAATCCACATTAAATCCCATGGGACTTCCAACTCTTCTCAAGCAGTTCAGAAAGTTCTCTGTGACACTTTCAGCTCTGTTACTACATATAACCAGCCATTTAGTCAAAGACTGCGCAATTAAAACCTTGCAAGTTCGTATATCCTTGGACCAGTCAGCTGCAGATGCAGGTTGACACTGAGAAAAATAACAGAGAATAATTAAATAAAAAAGACAATATGGAGATATTTCATATTTGTCATAACAGNAGACTGCGCAATTAAAACCTTGCAAGTTCGTATATCCTTGGACCAGTCAGCTGCAGATGCAGGTTGACACTGAGAAAAATAACAGAGAATAATTAAATAAAAAAGACAATATGGAGATATTTCATATTTGTCATAACAGAACAATTCAGTACAGTTTGCTACTCACAGACTTAAAACACGCATATAAGGACTTCATATCTGAACACAACACACATTTCTTGGGAGTGGAGGCAACTGAATGACATCCCAGGTCAACCCTTCCTTGCCTGTAGATCTTTGGCAAGTCCCTTCACCTCATGGGCTCTGCCATGGCAAAGACAAGTGTCTGGTTCAAATCTCTAGGTTCCTAGGAATTCTCTAGTGGTCCAGTGGTTAGGATTCCAAGCTTTCACTGTGGAGGACACAGGTTCAGTCCTTGGTGGGGGAAGTAAGACCCCAAAAGCTGCACAGTGTGACCAAGAGAAAAAAAAACAACCCAAAAGCAAACCCCACACAAATCTCTAGGTTCCCTTCCAGCTCTAAAAGCCTAAGATCTTTACTACAAAGGCTCATGTGAGTGACTGTCCAGTTTGGTCTCTTTGCTTTAGGCATCTAGAAGTCCTAAGTGGGAAATGCTGATGACTGACCTTCCAGGTCACCATACTGAGACGAACAGACCCTACAATTAAGACTACACATTAAACTAGGAGTAGCTATATCCAGAAGCAAAGATGAAGCCGTGACACAGGCTCCTATCTTATTCTTGGCTGGTTCCCCAGGTGACCAGGAAAAACAAGCTCCCGACATTGAAGAGGGCAGACTTCAGACTAGTCCCCAGCCTTCTGAAATCAAATCAAAACAAAAACGACAAAATGATCTCTGTTCATTTCCAAGGCAAACCATTCAATATCACAGTAATCCAAGTCTACACTCCTATCAGCAATGCTAAAGAAGCTAAAGTCAAATGGTTCTCTGAAGACCTACAAAACCTTTTAGGACTAACACCAAAAAAAGATGTCCTCGTCATTATAGGGGACTGGAATGCAAATGTAGGGAGTCAAGAGCTACCTGGAGTAACAGGCAAATTTGGCCTTGGAGTACAAAATGAATCACAGCAAAGGTTAATGGAGTTTTGCCAAGAGAATGCACTGGTCATAACAAACACCCTCTTCCACCAACACAAGAGAAGACTCTACACATGGACATGAGCAGATGGTCAATACCGAAATAAGACTGATTATATTCTTTGCAGCCAAAGATGGAGAGGCTCTATACAGTCAGGAAAAACAAGACCAGGAGTTGACTCTGGCTCAGATCATCAACTCCTTATTGACAAATTCAGACTTAAATTGAAGAAAGTAGGGAAAAACACTAGACCATTCAGGTATGACCTAAATCAAATCCCTTACGATTACAGAGTGGAAGTGAGAAACAGATTCAAGGAATTAGATCTGATAGAGTGCCTGAAGAACTATGGATGAAGGTTCATGACACTGTGCAAGAGGCAGTGATCAAGACAATTCCCAAGAAAAAGAAATGCCAAAAGGCAAATGGTTGTCTGACGAGGGCTTACAAATAGCTGAGCAAAGAAGAGAAGCGAACGGCAAAGCAGAAGATATACTCATTTGAATGCAGAGTTCCAAAGAACAGCAAGGATAGATAATAAAGCCTTCCTCAGTGATCAGTGCAAAGAAATAGAGGGAAACAATAGAATGGGAAAGACTAGAGATCTCTTCAAGAAAATTAGAGATGGCAAGGGAACATTTCATGCAAAGATGAGCACAATAAAGGACAGAAATGGTATGGATCTAACAATAGCAGAAGATATTAAGAGGTGGCTAGAATACACAGAAGAACTATACAAAACAGATCTTTATGACCCAGATAACCATGATGGTGTGATCACCCACCTAGAGCTAGACATCCTGAAATGTGAAGTCAAGTGGGCTTTAGGAAGCATCACTACAAACAAAGCTAGTGGAGGTGACAGAATTCCAGCTGAGTTATTTCAAATCCTGAAAGATGATGCTATGAAAGTGCTGCACTCAATATGCCAGCAAATCTGGAAAACTCAGCAGTGGCCACAGGACTGGAAAAGTTTTTCATTCCAATCCCAAAGAAAGGCAATGCCAAAAAATGGTCAAACTACCTACCACATGACTGCACTCATCTCACACGCTAGCAAAGTAATGCTCAAGATTCTCTAAGCCAGGCTTCAACAGTATGTGAACCATGGACTTCCAGATGTTCAACCTGGTTTTAGAAAAGGCAGAGGAACCAGAGATCAAATTGCCAACATCTGCTGGATCATTGAAAAAGCAAGAGTTCCAGAAAAACATCTATTTCTGCTTTATGGCCTATGCCAAAGCCTTTGACTGTGTGGATCACAATAAACTGTGGAAAATTCTGAAAGAGATGGAAATACCAGACCACCATACCTGCCTCCTGAGAAATCTGTATGCAGGTCAGGAAGCAACAGTTAGAACTGGACATGAAACAACAGACTGGTTCCAAACTGGGAAAGGAGAACGTCAAGGCTGTATATTGTCATCTTGCTTATTTAACTTATACGCAGAGTACATTATGTGAAATGCCAGGATGGATGAAGCACAAGCTGGAATCAAGATTGCTGGGAGAAATATCAATAACCTCAGATATGCAGATGATACCACTCTCATGACAGAAAGTGAAGTGGAACTGAAGAGCCTCTTGATGAAAGTGAAAGAGGAGAGTGAAAAAGTTGGCTTAAAGCTCAATATTCAGTAAATTAAGATCATGGCATCTGGTCCCATCACTTCATGGCAAATAGATGGGGAAACAGTGGAAACAGTGGCAGACTTTATTTTTCTGAGCTCCAAAATCACTGCAGATGCTGTCTCTTATACACATCTAGATGTGTATAAGAGACAGGTATAATCCTATTATAAAAACCACACTTTAAAAAAAAAAAAGAGGGGAGAGGGAACTTCCCTGGTGGTCCAGTGGTTAAGACTCCACGCTTCCAGTGCAGGTGGACATGGATTCCACCCCTCGTTAAGAACTAAGATCTCATATGCCTGTCAGTGTCAACAAAAAGTAAAGTAAAAAAAATAAATAAAACCACACACATTCACACGTATATACATGCGCTCACCTAGCAGAGCAGTAGCATCGCTTACCTCTCTTTGGAGATCTGGGGATAACGGATTGCTTCCATTTTTTGCTTTTCTACTTTTCTCCACTGTGTAAATTTTGGGGCAGAATGCATATATTCCTTGTGTGTGCCTCACACATTTGTATATATTTTCCCTTTTTAAAAAAGCGATAAAGGGAAAATACCATCATCCACCAAGTACACGCAAGACATGAAATTGGATGTTGAATGTCGGACAAAAATGAGACGTGGCAATAAATGCCGTCATTGCAATTTTACTTAATTGAGTGTTTACTACGTGCCCAGCACTGTTCTAACCACTTTGCACACAGGATCTCCTTTGATCCTAAAGCAGCTCTTTGAAGCAGGAGCTAGTATTCTTCCCTCTCTGCAGGGAAGAAATGAAAGTTAACTCAGAGTTAAGCCATTCCGCTGAAGTCCCCTGCATGGACCTCAGCCCGCGGGGCCAGGTGTGAACGAACTCAGGAGCCTCCAGTCTGAACACAGTGTCTCGGCACCGTGTGGCAGGGAAAGAAGCGGAGAACAGGGGGCACGGATGGGGGACGGGAGCTGAGATGCAGGAGACGAAGGTGTGAGGCTGGGGCCGTGCTGAGCCAGGAGGGGTCTCGTGCTTGCAGACAGATGGAGGGAGGGAAGCCCAGAGGAGGAGGAGCTGGTTTGGTTTTGGCTGGGAGGCCTCTATTGCTGCGCGCAGGCTTTTCTCTAGTCCTGGCGAGTGGGGCTCATCTCCAGTTTCCGAGCCCGGGCTTCTCCTTGTGGTGGCTTCTCTTGTTGCGGCTCACAGGCTCTAGAGCTCAGGCCCAGGAATTGTGGACACAAGTCTAGTTGCCCTGAGGCATGTGGGATCTCCCTGGACCAGGAATTGAACCCTCGTTGCCTGCATTGGCAAACGGATCCTTAACCCCTGGCCCACCAGGGAGGTCCGAGAAGCAGCTTTTAAGCTCTGCAAAACGTTTCGATGAAGCTGGGGTGGGGGTGATTTTGATTGTTTATCCAGAGGTGCCTTTGACAACTATGCTTTGATAGTCTTCAGTTTTTATGGCATATTTCCATTTTTCTNTATGAAAGTGCTGCACTCAATATGCCAGCAAATCTGGAAAACTCAGCAGTGGCCACAGGACTGGAAAAGTTTTTCATTCCAATCCCAAAGAAAGGCAATGCCAAAAAATGGTCAAACTACCTACCACATGACTGCACTCATCTCACACGCTAGCAAAGTAATGCTCAAGATTCTCTAAGCCAGGCTTCAACAGTATGTGAACCATGGACTTCCAGATGTTCAACCTGGTTTTAGAAAAGGCAGAGGAACCAGAGATCAAATTGCCAACATCTGCTGGATCATTGAAAAAGCAAGAGTTCCAGAAAAACATCTATTTCTGCTTTATGGCCTATGCCAAAGCCTTTGACTGTGTGGATCACAATAAACTGTGGAAAATTCTGAAAGAGATGGAAATACCAGACCACCATACCTGCCTCCTGAGAAATCTGTATGCAGGTCAGGAAGCAACAGTTAGAACTGGACATGAAACAACAGACTGGTTCCAAACTGGGAAAGGAGAACGTCAAGGCTGTATATTGTCATCTTGCTTATTTAACTTATACGCAGAGTACATTATGTGAAATGCCAGGATGGATGAAGCACAAGCTGGAATCAAGATTGCTGGGAGAAATATCAATAATCTCTGATATGCAGATGATACCACTCTCATGACAGAAAGTGAAGTGGAACTGAAGAGCCTCTTGATGAAAGTGAAAGAGGAGAGTGAAAAAGTTGGCTTAAAGCTCAATATTCAGTAAATTAAGATCATGGCATCTGGTCCCATCACTTCATGGCAAATAGATGGGGAAACAGTGGAAACAGTGACAGACTTTATTTTGGGGAGCTCCAAAACCACTGCAGATGGTGATTGCAGCCATGAAATTAAAAGACACTTGCTCCTTGGAAGAAAAGCTATGACCAACCTAGACAGCATATTAAAAAGCAGAGACATTACTTTGCCAACAAAGGTCCATCTAGTCAAAGCTGTGGTTTTTCCAGTAGTCATGTATGGATGTGAGAGTTGGACCATAAAGAAAGCTGAGCGCCGAAGAATTAATGCTTTTGAACTGTGGTGTTGGAGAAGACTCTTGAGAGTCCCTTGGACTGCAAGGAGATCCAACCAGTCTATCCTAAAGGAAATCAGTCCTGAATATTCATTGGAAAGACTGACGCTGAAGCTGAAACTCCAGTACTTTGGCCACCTGATGTGAAGAACTGACTCAGTGTAAAAGACCCTGATGCTGGGAAAGATGGAAGGCGGGAGGAGAAGGTGATGACAGAGGATGAGATGGTTGGATGGCATCACTGATTCGATGGACATGAGTCTGAACAAGCTCCGGGAATTGGTGATGGACAGGGAAGACTGGTGTGCTCTAGTCCATGGGGTCACAAAGAGTCAGACAAGGCTGAGTGACTGAACTGAATTGAACTATACTGTCCATGGAATTCTCCAGGCCAGAATACTGGAATGGGTAGCCTTTCCCTTCTCCCAGGGATCTTCCCAACCCAGGGATCAAACCCAGGTCTCCTGCATTTCACGTGCATTCTTTACCAGCTGAGCCACAAGGGAAGACCAAGAATACTGGAGTGGGTAGTCTATCCCTTCTCCAGGGGATCTTTGTGACCCAGGAATTGAACCGGGGTCTCCTGCATTGCAGGCAGATTCTTTACCAACTGAGCTATCAGGGAAGCCCCAGTTTCTTAAATCCAGTTTTAAAAAAGCAGGATCAGCTGAGAAGTCGCTGACACAGACAGTTCTAACCTACCCAATATCACCTCTAGGGGGCGGGTTCTTCACTTTAGTGCCCCTTCTATGAAGGGGGGATTCCCAGGTGATGCTAGTGGTAAAGGATCCACCTGCCAATGCAAGAGACGGAAGAGAGGCGGGTTCGATCCCTGGAGTAGGAGGATCTCTGGAGCAGGAAATGGAAGCCCCCTCCAATATTGTTGCCTGGGAAATCCCATGGGCAGAGGAGCCAGGGAGGCTAAGTCCATGGGGCTGCAAAGAGTTGGACATGACTGAGCATGCAGTACTCTTATGGAGATCTGATTTTGGGCCAAAATATGCAAACAAAACTCTAACAAGTATGATTACCTACAGATGATGAAACAGACCATTTAAAATATTTCACATCCCACTTTACGTGTAGAACTAAAACTGAGCTTCTTTCTACTGACTCCTGACCAAGATCTTAATGGGGGTGTACATTTTAGGACTTGACAATGTTTTGTGCTTAAAGTAGTTTTTCCTTAGCTTCTCCAACAAGGATTTTGGTTATTTGAATAGATTATCAAAAAGAAATAATGAAAAAAAAAAGAAACCCCATCCTGTCAAAAAAAAAAAAAATTTCACTGCTCAATCATTAATTAAGAACACCTTTAAAAATGAAATGAAAAGTAACTTGCTTTAAAAATGGGCAAAACAGAGGGGCAAAGTAGAGAATGTACAATTTTTGCATAAAATTGGTTCATTTTTTTTTCTCCAGTGGAAACCCCAGAGAGGCAATGATTTGTCTCTCCAGGTTTCTGAATGCCTCTCTGCCTAACTGCTATGGCTAGGTGAGCCCTGGGAGAATTTCTTCATGTTTATGCCAACTGAGCAGCATTCTATTTTGGGGAAGAAAAAGAACTCTGGTATCAGGAAACAGAGTCTACTGGAATTAACCTCCACCAGTTAAAACAACGTTTTCAGGTACCACAAATTTTTTAAGCAGTATAAGAGTACACCACCACCCAGTAATAGGTTCTATGTTTTGATTGCAATGGCATGAAGCACCATTTTCTAATGCATCTTTTATTTATTTATTTTTGGCTGCACTGGGTCATTGCTGCTGTGTGCGGATGTTCTCTTGTGGTGGCAAGTGGGGTCAACGCTTCATTGCAGTGCAGGGCTTCTCATTGAGGCAGCTTTTCTTGTTGCAGAGAACTGGCTCTTCAGTGCGTGGGCTTCAGTAATTGCAGTATGTGGCCTTAGCTGCTTCACAGCATGGGGAATCTCCCTGGACCAGCGATCGAACCTGGGTCCCCTGCCTTGGCAGGTGGATTCTTAACCAAAGGACAGCCAGGGAAGTCTTCTAATGCATCTGTAAATGTGACACCATATCACACTAACCTAAATCTGCTGGGTACCACTAAATCCTTGTGGCACCTTAAAAAGGAAAACAGAGGGTCCTTGGGTTTAGGACAAAGGGAGGGTGGGGAAATATACTGTGCTAAGTCAGTTCAGTCATGTCCAATGCTTTGCGACCCTATGTACTGTAGCCCGCCAGGTTCTTCTGTCCATGGGATTCTCCAGGCAAAAATACTGGAGGGGGTTTCCATGCCCTCCTCCAGGGGATCTTCCCAACCCAGGGATCAAACCCACATCTCTTAACATCTCCTGCATTGGCAGGTGGGTTCTTTGCTACTAGTACCACCTGGGAAGAGGCCACGGAGAAAGCATATGAACATTATATTATAATCCCACTCTGGCTTATGATCAAACTGACATACATTCAAGAAAATACTTTTAAATGAAAATAAAATCACAGAACTTACTATGTGGTCTTGCATTATTATTTTTTCTGCAGGTGCAATGCGGCCAGTCAGAGACATCTGGCATCCAAAATGCAGCCCCCAGGTCTCCAGCTCAAAACGAGCATCCTTGTTTCTGTTGATAGAGTTGAGTCCTAAGTCATTAAAAATGCTTACTATCGAAAAATTGTAATCATTAGAGATAAAATTATGTTAATTATTCAGAAACTGATTTTTTTAGGGTTCCTGACTTCTATTTCTAGTCACCATTTTTTCTTTGCTCCAAGGCATTATAGGAGGACTGCACCCATGGGGAACTCCAACGGATGGAGAGGCTCCCAGTGTGGCCCTCTGGTAAACAAAATGGGCCCTTGAGCCAAGCAGTGTCTACATGTGTACTCTCACTTCAGTCATGTACGACGCTTTGTGACTATTGACTATAGCCTGCCAGGCTCCTCTGTCCATAGGAATCTCCAGGCAAGAATACTGGGTTGCCATGCCCTCCTCCAGGGGATCTTCCCGACCCAGGGATTGAACCTGAGTCTCCTGCATCTCCTGCACTGCAGGTGGATTCTTTACTACTGACTCACTGAAGAGGCCCCTGAGCCAAATAGGTCAGGCTTCAAATACAAATTCTGACACTGAATAACATGGACCTTGAGCAAACTCTGAAATCTTTTAAAGCCATGGTTTCCTGATTGACAAAATGTAGGACTAACCTAGCTATTTCATAGGGGTAATGAAAAGGTTAAATATGGCAATACACAGACAGTGCCACCACATTGCCTGGCACATGCTAGGTGCTCAGTATAGGTGAGATATTATTCTTGATAACAAACATCAATAAAGAGATTTTGTGGAGCATCTGGATGTGGAGATGTCCCCATACCTCTGGAAGTCATCTGCAAGCCTGGCCAGGTGCTGCTGCCTTACCAAAGGATCTAGACGAGTTTCTTTAGCCACAGCCTTCATCAGCTGGAAATCAGAGGTCGCCTGGCCAGGCATCCCTAGACATTGTGAATGAAAACAAAGTGAAAAATGAACGGTCCTTAATGTAATCCAGCCCATCTTAGGCACAGAGTAATTAAACTCTGAACTCAAACTGAATGAGATTCACCATCTGACAGCAATGCAAGCCACCTTTTCATTTAAAATGTTTTCTAGCAGTCACATTTAAAAAGAGCCAGAAGGAAACAGATGCAATTATTCACACAGTATATACTATTTTACTCAGTATATCCAAAATATTATCATTTCAACACAGAACCAATATAAAAAGTGAGTTAATGAGATAGCTTCTCTTTTGCTTCACACTACATCTTAGACGTCTAGTCTTTATTTTTACACTTAGGGTACTGCTCCATCCAATCCCTCAGTCGCCCTAGTCACGCATCAAGCGCTCAGCAACCGGTGTGGCTAGAGACCACCAAGAGGACTATGCAGATGTGAAATGCCAGAGGATCTCTAAGAGCGTTCATCCCTCTCTGCAATGAGGGTATCCTTATTAACTTCTCTAATTGCAGAATAAACACATGCACATCAGACTCATTCGAGCACCATAAGGGTAAAATGTACAAAGTCCTCCCATCTTAGTCTCACCCTGGTAAGCAGATGAACACGATTAAAAGAATCTTAGATAGCCTTTTTTTTTTTTTATTATTCTAGTGTAGAGTGAAGACTACCTTCTGGAGCTCATGCAAAAAGAAAATAAAGAGTATTTTGGCACCTCTCAAAGAACACACCTGAAGAAAGTTAAATCACACGATTTCCTAGCCTGCATGCGTGCTAAGTCACTTTAGTCATGTTCAACTCTTTGCGACCCCAGGGACCGAAGCCCTCCCGGCTCCTCTGTCCATGGGACTCTCCAAGCATGAATACTGGAGTGGGCTGCTATGCCCTCCTCCAGGGGATCTTCCTGATCCAGGGACTGAACTTGGGTGTCTTACATCTGCACTGGCAACACCTAGCCTAGTGAAGTTCAAAAACAGGGGGAAAATAGCTTGGTTTTAGGAAAACATCTGGCAACCAATTTAACGTCAGAGTAACAAATGGAATACACGAGATAAAGGAAATAGATAACCTTCACGGTGTTGCCCAATTTCCAAAGGGCACTCTACCCTCCCACTTCCTCTGTGATCAAACAGATTACCTAAGAGTCATCCTCCCTGGGTTAAATTAGAGCTCTGGCACTCATCTAATTTAAGGAGGTTTCGCCCACTGCAAAGTGTCACAAGAACTTGAGAGAGAATAAAATACAAACATTACCCGTTAGAAAGCAGAGCTCGGGAATCAGGTGGGCCATCTGAGCCTCAGCGTTGTCATTTTTCTTGTTTTTCAACAGACTAACAAGAACTGGCTGGTTCAGGTCAGATAAGGTAATATCATACTGCTACAGAATGCAAGATTAATGAGGGAAAAGTTAATATGGAAACACTATACAATGAGCATCCTTGCTCGTAAGCAACAAATGAACAGATAAGAAAATCTTTTCAATCGAAGGGAAAAAAAAGTCCCCACGGTAACTTACTCATTTCTACTCCCTTCCTGGGACCTATCTCTTACATCTCAGGGCCAGCTACGTGGTTTATTACCTCTAATAATTCAATACCATTTTTTCCCCAGTCATTTTCTTGCTCTCTTCTGAGTTTCATCCAGAGTCGTAAGCTGGATGAAATCCATAGTACCATGACTCCAGGTGCAGCACTGCCGCTGGAGCCTGAGGCCAACTGACCCATGTGCAACTAACTGGCTCTGGCACCTGTGTGCACTGTGAAAATAACATCACAAGTCGGAGGCAACGGTCATACTGAGTCAACCTCAGATTTCCCCATAGAGCACCACTGTCCTTACTTTCCAAGACAGTATGATGTTACAGGGAAGCAGCTTTGAACTCTGACAAGTGTAAATCTGGTCCACAGATAGTCTATCTACTTGGACCATGACACTGAGGAAGGGGCTTACCTTTCCTCCTCTATAAAATGAGGAGAACAAGAGCCCAGACATGTCCCATGTAAACCACTAGCTCGGTGTCTGGTTTATAATAAGTCCTTGGCAATCATTAGCTCCTTCTCCACCCCCTTTCCCTTCATAAACTTGAATTTCAACATTCTCACCTTGCCATGAGTTCATTTACCTTCCAAAGGCAAAGTTTCCATTAACACCAGGATAGCTTACTCAACACTGATGACAGAACAATTGGAATTATAGTTCACAAAATGCCTGGGGACCACGTGATGCTGACATCAATAATTATAATGCAGGAAGCCAGCAGTGAGGGCTTCTCTCTTCAATAAAGACTTTAAGTCATTAAAATAAAAAGCAATTGAGGAAACAGCAATTTAAAGTGGTGATTACAACAATGCTATGGCTGAAAAGCTTGGAGAAGCATTGGTAGAAAGAGTTTTTATACATGACTTTATTAATTCACATCTTGTGCTTGCTATATTCCAGGGACTGAAGGGAATACAAATAAAAAAGAGGCACAGTCCTGCCTTTATACATAACAACGTTATCTACAAAGCAAGGTAGATCAGAAGCACAAATAACACATCTACGCTAAGCACTTATATTTTTCCTCATTTAGTCTTTTTTTTAATGGATGAGTACTGTGTTTTTTTTTAATTAAACTATAATTGATTTGCAAGGTCATGTTGTACAGCAAAGTGATGGAGTTTTAGATAGATATTCTTTCCAGATTCTTTTCCCTTATAGGTTATTTAGTATAGTTTTTTTTTTAATACTAAATATAAAAATATTTAGTATACTTCCATGTGCTATACAGTAGGTCCTTGTTGGATACCTACTACCTATATATTAATAGTAGTAGCGTATATGTTAATCCCAAACTCCTGTTTTATCCCCCACTTCTCCTTTCATAACTGTAAGTTTGTTTTCTATGTTTGTGAGTCTATTTCTTTCTGGTAAATAAGACCCTTTCCTTGCTTACTCTTAACAACAGAGTGTGACTGTTGCATGCTCTGTCGTGTCTGACTCTGCAACTCTATGGACTTCAGCCTGCCAGGCTCCTCTGTCCATGGGATTATCCAGGCAAGAATACCGGAGTGGGCTGCCATGTCCTCTCCAGAGGATCTTCCTGATCCAGGGATCGAACCTGCGACTCCTGCATTGGCAGGCGGAATTTTTTTTTACCACTTAGCCACCTGGGAATCTCTTAACAATGGGACTGTGAGTCAAATACTACTATCATCGTCTTCATTGATGAGGAAACATCATTAGAAATTAAATAACTTCCCAAGGTCCTGTAATGGAAAATTAGCTCAACCAGGATTTATCACTTAAGACTCGGGAGCCTCTGCTTGTTACACCACTCAGGGCTGGGTCCCTCACAAGGAATAGGGAGCAAGGCAGTGAAAACAATTTATGGCTAGTAAATCAAGGAAGGCTTCATGAAGGAGGCAGAATCCAAGATAGCACCTTGAAGAAAATGTAGGAGTATTATAAGTTCTGGGAACAGCTCAAGCAAAACTGGGACATATTCCAGGAAGAGGGTATTCTACTATTTACCTGGAGCATGGTTAAGAATTCTACCCACTATGCTGTGTAATCAGGTGAATTTTACTGTCTCCCATGCCCCAATTTTCTTAGCATTTGGCAATAGTTTTTGTGATAAGATAAAATAGAGAAGTATAAAGGTCAATATCAAGATGTCTTCCAGTAAAATTACAGGCTATAAAATCAATACACAGACATCACCTGCACTCCTATACACTGACAATGAAAAACCAGAAAGAGGCATTAAGGAAACAATCTCATTCACCACTGCAACAGCAACAACAACAAAAATACCCAGGAATAAACCGACCTAAGGAGACAGAAAACCTGCAGAAAACTATAAGACACTGATGAAAGAAACCAAAGGCAACACAAAGGCAACACAAAGATGGAGAGATATACCATGATCTTGGACTGGAAGAATCAATATTGTGCAAATGACCATACAACCCAAAGCAATCTACAGGGTCAGTGCAATCCCTATGAAACTACCAATG
This sequence comes from Oreotragus oreotragus, assembly GCA_006410675.1. NCBI lineage: Eukaryota > Metazoa > Chordata > Mammalia > Artiodactyla > Bovidae > Oreotragus > Oreotragus oreotragus. The sequence goes on from SJYX01024633.1 coordinate 248,035, forward strand.
GCATTTTTCACAGAACTAGAACAAAAATTTTCACAGTTTGTATGGAAACAAAAAAGACCCCAAGGAGCCAAAGTAATCTAGAGAAAGAAAAATGGAACTGGAGGAATCAACCTTTCCGATTTAAGACTATATGCAAAGCTACAGTCATCAAGACAGTACGGTACTGGCACAGAAACAGAAATAGAGACCAATGAAACAAGGTAGAAAGCCGGGAGATAAACCTGTGCACCTATGGGCATCTTATCTTTGACAAAGGAGGCAAGAATATATCATGGAGAAAAGACAGCCTCTTCAATAAATGGTGCTGGGAAAGCTAGAAAGCTAAATGTAAAAGAATGAAACTAATTTCCTAACACCGTATACAAAAATAAACTCAAAATGGATTAAAAACTTAACTGTAAAGCCAGAAAACTCTTGGAGGAAAATATAGGCAGTACACTCTTTGACATACATCACTGCGAGATCCTCTTTGACCCACCTCCTAGAGTAATGAAAATAAAAACAAACAAATAGGACCTAACTAAACTTAAAAACCTTTAAACAGCAAAGAAAACAATAAACAAGCTTAAAAGACAACCCTCAGAATGGGAGAAATAATTGCAAATGACACAACTATCAAAGGAGTAATCTTCAAAATATATAAGCAGCTCATACAGCTCTATATCAAGAAAACGAATGGCCCAATCAAAAGGGAGCAGAAGACCTAACTAGACATTTCTTCAAAGAATACATACAGATGGCAAATAAACACATAAAATGATGCTCAAAATCACTAATTATTAAAGAAATGCAAATCAAAACTACAATGAGGTTATCACCTCACACCAGTCAGAATAGTCATCAAAAAATCTACAAACAAATACTGGCAAAAACCAACACCAAAAAAAAATTAAAACATAAAAAATAATAGAAAAAATTAAAACATTATGGCTGAAGTGTAAAAAAGGATGTCTTCCACTTTAAGAGCAGACGATATAGTAATTTATCATTCCTTTCCTGGGACAAAGAGGAAAGCATTCTAGAAACTGGTGCCATTTTCTTTCATTTTCTCCCTAATTACAATAGATATGCATGGAATCACAACTCATTACAAAGAAAGTGAGTGGGATTTTTATCATGATTCCCTTTTCAGAATGTCACAGGTTTTCAGACACATCAAAGAAAAATGAATTTAACCATGCAGGAAAAATCCCAAATGTTTAACAGACTCTGTGTTTAATAAACACTAATGGAGAACATTTTTTTTGCACAAAATGCTCTGCCAAATGCCCAAAGCTATATGTGTTCTGTAAGGACAACTGAATGAGGTGGACAGGACGAAGAAGAAGAAGGATACAAAATGATTTCCTGAGACGCAGAATTCCCAAGGAGAGACAGGCATGGGAAAGACAATGAATTCAGTTTGAGTTTTGTTCGTTCGAGATGCCTGCAGGATATTCATGCAAATGCAGCCAGAAAATGGAGAGGAGGATATAATTTAGGAAGGAGGGCAAGACAAAAATACTACATGGGAAGCCATCTCAGAATATGAAGAAAAGATCCTCTGCAAAGGGGCCGTGGTGAGTTACAGAATTTCATGTTTTGGGGGAAGTTAAGGGGGAAAATGTTGAAGGAGGCTGAGAAAGAACCACCTGAAACCCGAGGGGGTGGGGAACCACCAGGGACGTGCCGTGGGGCCAAGGAAGAGGAGTTCAGCCCACCAGGAGCAGTCACTAGCATCCAGAGCCACCAAAAGCTCCTTAGAATAAGGTCAGTAGCTGACTTTGACCTTGGAGAGCTAGTTCCATAGCAGCAGAACCGGAGAGCAGATTGCTGAGGCTTCCTGAAGAATGGAAGAGGTACTTGGAGCTAGTTTAGAGGACCTTCTAAAGAAATTAGCTAAGGAGGAAAAGGAAATCATCTCTCTTGAAGGTGTAGAAAGGTCAACACATTTGCTTTCTCTTTTTGTTTGTAAAACAGTGGTGAGATTTTGGAGACAGAAATATGACTGAATATGCAATAAAGAGAAGGTGCCTCTGAAAGGGACTGAAGTTGGACAGTGGGGATGGGGAAATTCTCATCACTGTGAACCCAGCTCCCAGGGTCAGCACGAGATTTCATCAGTAAGTGTTTGAGCATCTACTAGATGCTAGCCCTGGGTGTCTGGAAATCAAGAGCTCAAAGTTGAAGAGGGAGAGTCAGCCATTCATATCCTGCATGTGATAACTGCAAGAAGTTAAGTACAGAGAGGGGACCTGGGGGAGAAAGTCCTAGGGCTCCCTTGACTGCTAGGGGAATTTCCCTGGCAGTCCAGTGGTTAAGACTTCACCTGCCAAAGCAGGGAGTGTAGGTTGGATCCCTGGTCAGGGAGGTAAGATGCCACATGCTTCAGGGCCAAAAACTCAAAACAGAACAGATGCAATAGTGTAACGAATTCAATAAAGACTTTAAAAATGGTCCATATAGAAAAAAGTCTTATTAAAAAAAAGAGTTGACTGCTGAGCTGAGTCTTGAAGGGTGTTCAGTAATTGGCCGATTGTGAATGGTGTCAAGGACGAGGAAGCAGGGTGTGAGAAAATGCACAACAGAGTGATGGACTTGAGGAACTATGAACCGTAAGCACAGTAGAACCTTCCAAGGAAACAGGACGGTATGCGATGCAGCTGAAGAGGCGTGTAGGAGTCAGACCATAGCCCTTCCCCGAGCTAGGCAGGAGGGAGATGAGGCTGAAAGAAGAAACAAGCGCTACCTGCTTGTAGTAATCCACGTAGGTGATCTCAGCGCCGTCCCGCTTCCGGAAGGTGTGTGTGGGCTTCACCGACCAGTCGATGTCATCAATGCGATAGGTTTTATTATTGTATCTGGCAAATATTAGAAATATTTTAAGTTCCTCTCTGAAATCCTACAAGGTAAGTGGCTAGTTCACTACACTTTAATTCAAAGTGTTATCCTCCAGAATTTCAGATGTTATGAAAGATAATAAATCAAGAATAGTCACTTAAGAAAAGCTCTTATCTAAGAGTGTTGATGAACTGTTCTGTTTGAGAAGACCCCCATATCCCAACAAAACCAAAGGAATAATCGCTGGCCCACCATCTGCTTTTCTCACCGAGAAACACTGTCTGTGTGTGTGTGTGTGTGTGTGTGTGTGTGTGTGTGCGTGTGCGCACCCCATGAACTGCAGCCCACCAGGCTCCTCTGTCCATGGGATTTTCCAGGCAAGAATACTGGAGTGGGTTGCCATTTTCTTCTACAAGGGATCTTCTCAACCCAGGAACTGAACTGGCATCCTCTGCATCTCTTACGTTGGCAGGCAGGTTTTTTACCAGCTGAGCTAACTGAGGCATGCCCAGGAGACACTGTAGCTTCAGGTAAATCATACTTAAATGTTCAAAGGCTGAAGTATGGCTCCAAACCTTCCTGTCAGCTTCTGTTTTCAACTCAGAATTTTTGAACTCCCAGCTAGTTTTTCTCATAAAAAAAATCCTAAGGAGGCTGATGAACCATGCCAGTCTGCAGCCTGTCTCATCTTCCATCTAAGGCTGGCCCTGGGCAAAACTGCAAAGCAGGTCAGCTAAGATCTTTCTAAGCTCTTTTTCCCCTTCATCAGGTACCATGTGGCCTGGAACACCTTCTCATGCCAACGCAGCCATGAGACAGAAACCTCCTTGTCACTTTTCTCCTGGGCTCTCAGTACCTTGCAAAGTAAGTAAGTAAGTAAGTAAANGGGCAAAACTGCAAAGCAGGTCAGCTAAGATCTTTCTAAGCTCTTTTTCCCCTTCATCAGGTACCATGTGGCCTGGAACACCTTCTCATGCCAACGCAGCCATGAGACAGAAACCTCCTTGTCACTTTTCTCCTGGGCTCTCAGTACCTTGCAAAGTAAGTAAGTAAGTAAGTAAAGTCACTCAGTCGTGTCCGACTCTTTGTGACCCCGTGGACTGCAGCCCACCAAGCTCCTCAGTCCATGGGATTCTCCAAGCAAGAATACTGGAGTGGGTTGCCATTTCCTTCTCCAGGGGATCTTCCCGACCCAGGGATCGAACCCAGGTCTCCCACATTGGAGGCAGATGCTTTAACCTCTGAGCCACCAGGAAGACTAGTACCTTGCAAGCTGACTTGGAAATAGTGTGGTAAGCTAATTCACGGAGCTCATGACAAGAGGATAAAGGGGCAGTGTGGAATTCAACCAGTGCCACCTCTCCGCTCTACAACCCAGAAAAACAACTTCAAGTGGAAATTACAACCTAGACTAGGAGAAGGCAAGAGGGTCTTCCGTAAAAAGTGTCCATGGACTGGCAGCAGCGTAGAGTGGACTTTTGTTCCTCAGGAAGTCACCTAACTGTCCATGTTTCATCCAGTTCAATAAGCACTGAGGGCAAATTATACACAGACACAGCGAGAGGCTTGAAGGTCCTCAGCCATAAGGACCTCATAACTTTATAGTGAAGATGAGAGGCGGACCTGACGCTCTGTCTTGCTGCTACTGAACCAAAGTTGGGTCGGCTTGCCCAGCACAGTAAGGCCAATCTCCTGACAGCAGGTTGTGGTGAAGGAAAGTGCATCAGACACTGCTACGTGGATACTTCAGAGAGCAGCTAAAGCAGAGGATGTGGGGCAGGGGTGTGCCCGGGAAGGCCCCACAGGGTCCTGCTCAGTTATACCGTGATGTAATAAAATGAAATAAAAAGGCCCTAAAGAGGTGACAATAAGCACTGGGTTTCCGGAGCAGCACAGAGCAGAGAAATGAATAGTTCCAGCTGAGTGGACCTTCGAGTGGACTCTGTGAGAGTAGAAAATTAAAAGGCAGAAATAGAGGCGGGGGACCCAGGCAGAGGGGCTGGAGCAGCAAAGTGCAGACCACTGGAGGTGAGGGGAGGGTATTGGAGGAGGTAAGGAAGGACCAGGAGAGACGGCGGGCACCCAGCACACCCCTCCAGGGAGCCTCAGCTCTAGACAACTGACAGCAGGGAGCAGACTCATCAGATCTGGGCTCCGGCCAGTGCCCACAGCTCTTTCTCTTCCTACGTGGCATACATAATACATTCTCTAGAGGAAAGTCTATTTAAAGGCAGGCTTTTACCTTGTCAGGACAATGAGCCCAATCAGCTGTTTCTCACACGTCTGGGTAAAGCAGGACACGCTACTTTTGCGGCAGAGTTCTGTCATGAACTCCAGAACTGTCTCGTTCCGGAGTATCTTGTAACTCACGTCAGCACTCAACAGGAGTTTGCTTTCAAAATGTGATACAGAAATGGTGAACCCAGGCCAAAGGGACAATCTTCAAAAAAAATAAAATTTTTTTAATAAATAAAATGTTTTTAATAAATATTTTAAATGTTATATCAGGATAACAATAAATGTTTTAAAATGGTGACTTTGTATTCTAATTCTCTCAATTTTATGAAACAATTTTTCTTTAAATCTGATTTCTTTCAGCGGCTAACTTAACACTTCAGCTATTTCCAGCTGGAGTGTCTTTAAACATATGAAGTGAAGTGAAAGCCACTCAGTCATGTCTGACTCTTTGCAACCCCATGTGGAATTCTCCAGGCCAGAATACTTGAGTGGGTAGCTTATCCCTTTTCCAAGGGATCTTTCCAACCCAGGGATCGAACCCAGGCCTCCCGCATTGCAGGCGGATTCTTTACCAGCTGAGACACAAGGGAAGCAAATAAGGGGAAAATTTAAACATGTTTTGTGAACTGCAGTGTGTGTGTGTGTGTGTGTGTGTGTGTGTGTGTGTATGGTGTGGGGTGTGTGTGTTTTGTGAACTGCAGTGTGTGTGTGTATATGGTGTGGGGTGTGTGTATGGTGGTATGTGTGTGTGTGTGTATGGTGTGGGGTGTGTGTGTGTGTGTGTGTATGGTGGTGTGTGTGTGTGTATGGTGTGGGGTGTGTGTGTGTGTATGTGTGTGTGTATGGTGTGGGGTGTGTGTGTGTGCGTGTATGGTGTGGGGTGTGTGTGTGTGTGTATGGTGTGGGGGTGTGTGTGTGTGTGTGTATGGTGTGGGGTGTGTGTGTGTGTGTGTGTATGGTGGTGTGTGTGTGTGTATGGTGTGGGCACACACACAGTGTGTGTGTGTGTGTGTATGGTGTGCTTGTGCTCAGTCATGTCCGACTCTTTGTGACCCCATGGACTGTAGCCCACCAGGCTCCTCTGTCCATGGGATTCTCCAGGCAAGAATACTAGAGTGAGTTGCCGTTTCCTCCCCTAGAGGAACTTCCTGACCTGGGATCCCTGGGTTTGAGCCACACCTGCCTCTCTTTCGTCTCCTACTTCACAGGCAGGTTCTTTACCACTGAGCCACCGGGGAAGCCTGGGCATTGCAGAATGTGTAGCATAGCCCTGGCCCTCTACCCACTAGATGCCAGCAGCAACTCCCATGCTGTGACAACCAAAAATATCTCCAGATATTTTCAAACGTCCCCTGGGGAGCAAAATCGCCCCTGGCTGAGAGCATAGCTGTTAAGACTGAAGTGTTTATGGAGGGATCTGTCCCAGCATGCAAACATCTAGGTTCAAATAAGCACTCTGACTCAATGGTGAAGACAGTGACGAGACTTCACAATGAGACAGAAATAATCTAAGTGATGCCACATATGGACACACAAGAGAAACTGCAGCAGTGGCTACGTCTTTCCACATTTATGCATATCATAGTCTGAAGTCTTGAATAAGAAAAAGTTAAGGGAGCTGGCAAGAAAGAACAATTTTTAAAAAAATCATTTCAGTTGATATTTTTGTGGACTTCATTGACTGTGATACTAATGCAAGAGTACTGGAGTGAACAACCATTCCCTTCTCCAGGGGATATTCCCAACTCGGATCAAACCCCAGTGACCTGCATTGCGGCAGATTCTTCACCACCTGAACCACCAGGGAAGCCCCAGATATCAGCTTCCGGACCAGCATACGTACTAGCACTGAGCGAAGCTGGGATCTGGGGCCTTTTGCTGCAATACTGGCACCTGGACGAACATCTCCTCGAGCAAGAAAATGCCGCGAAACGATCAAGGACTAAAAGTAACTGCATGCGTGCACAGTTGAGGCAAATTATGGACAATAAGATACAAAAATATACCAAAAAGCCAACTGCCTCTTCTGAAGAGCGGGGAGCAAAACCAGGGTCCTGTGCATGCCCACTACACTCCGCACCACCAAAGGGATGGGCAAACCACCTAAGCCAACCCTCTGGCCCGACCTCTGGACATACCCCTACCTTCACCCCACATAAGCAATCAGCTGCTCCCCTCAGTGAGTAAGTGAGCAAGGGAACCTATTACTCGTTCTTGCTCCTCCCTGTTGCAGCAGGGTCCCTGATAAAGCCTTGCCTGAATTTCTTGTCTGGTCTCTGATCAATTTCTGTTGATTAAGGAGACAAAGAATCCTGGTTGGTAACAGCACCAATGCCAGCTCGTCACAACACTGGACCCACGAGAATTTCTAATCCAGGTGGAGATATAAATGACAGGGTGAATGATTAGGTGCTTTATATAGAACAGTCTGACCCACTGAACCAGCACACAGACACCCTGCCCTTTTCCTCCACCTGGCAGAAACCAGACACCCTGCATCCATTTTCTATCTTTTATGTACAGACCTTCCTTGACTGACAATGTTTTATCTTCACAAACCCATCATAAGTTGAAACAGCCTCAGTCGAAAACGCATTTAATACACCCAACCTTTTCTTCAGTAACCTCCTGAACATCAGAGCATCGCCAACCTTGTGTGCTCAGAACACTGACATTAGCCAACAGCTGGACAAAAAATTATCTAACACAAGGCCTGTTTTACAATCACGTGTTGAATATCTTGCGTCATTTACTGAATACTGTTCTAAAAGTGAAAAACAGAATGGTTGTATGAGTTCAGAAGGGTTGTGAGTGTACCAATTATTTACCCTCGTGATGGGGTGGCTGCCTGGGTGCTGTGGCTGTGTCAGCTAACCATCATCACCAGACAGTACCATACTCCATATCGCTAGCCCCAGAAAAGCTCAAAATCCGCAATTCCAACTGTGGTTTCTGTTGACAGTGTATCGCTTTCACACCACTGTAAAGCCGAAATGTCATTAAGTCGAAACATCCTAAGTCAGGGAGCATCTGTATTTCTGGTTGCCTCTGTTTTTGGCTCAACCACATGTTTTGGAAAGCTCAAGACCACCTTCGCTGCAGTCTCTGCTTCCTAGTTTAGGATGAAGATTCTGCAAGTGTTCCTAATGGTTCTATCATTCACTAGGGCAGCTTAGCTGGCTTGGGTATCTGACATCTTTTTACCCAATAATTTCCTACCTACCACCCTGGCTGTGTTAACTTTCTGTCAGCTGAAAACAGAGCCCAAGTTATGAGGTATAACATAACAGAGTTTACTCTGCTCTCATGATTACTTGTCACACACAGGAAGCTCAGTTTCTGAATTCTAGGATGTATGATAATGATCTAGCACACTAATATAAGAAAACAGGCTGCTACCTTTTGACATTCATCATTCTATTAAAAAAAAAACTTGAAAATTAAAAAAAATCTATTACTTTTCTTACCTCGGAGTCTCTCAGAGGAGGCATAATGGTATAATATTGCATCATAAATGATAGTGCTCACATTATAACAATTTCAGAGTAACAGAACACATAAATAAACCTACTTGTGCTGGGGAATTTCCACTGGTTCAGAAGGCTTATAGAAGTTCCGTCCAATTTGGTACATGGATAACTTTTTTAAGATCCTGAAAGTATATATATTTTAAATCTGTGTTAAACATCTGTCTATAACAGTATACTTCCAAGTTTGTACCCATGCTGAAATAAAAACTAGTAGAAAAGCCCAGAACTCTTATTGTTATAATGCTGAAAGGTAAGCTACTGTATATACCATGACAGAACTGAAAATAGTTCTATTCTTCTGGGTTTAACTGCAAAAGGAAGTGGTCCCTTAGCAGATATGACTGACGTTAACGTCCTGGTTGCCGTGGCCGAGGTGAGAAAAGCCATGTTCACAGGATTTTCTGGCCCCGTTCTTATTTTGAAATGAGGAGGCCGTTTCCTTTCTTTTTTCTTTCTTTTTTCTTTCTTTTTGTATAGGTAACTGACAATGTTGTATTGGTTTTAGTGTACAACAAAGTGATTCAGTTATATATGCATATTCTTCTTTGGATACTTTCCCCTTAAAGGTTATTACAAGATATTGAATATAGTTCCCTGTGCTATTCAGTAGGTCCTAGCTGCTTATTTTATATATGGTATTGTGTACATGTTAATCCCGAATTCCTAATTTACCTCTCACTCCCCATCCCCTTGGGTAACCATAAGTTTATTTTCTGTTTGTGAGCCTATTTCTGTTTTGTAAATAAGTTCACTGATATCATTTTTTAAATTCCACATACAAGTGATATCATATGATATCTGTCTTCCTCTGGCTTACTTCAATGAGTAGGATCATCTCTGCTGCTGCCAAGTCACTTCAGTCGTGTCCGACTCTGTGTGACCCCATAGACGGCAGCCCACCAGGCTCCCCCGTCCCTGGGATTCTCCAGGCAAGCATACTGGAGTGGGTTGCCATTTCCTTCTCCAGTGCATGAAAGAGAAAAGTGAAAGTGAAGTCGCTCAGTCTGTCCGACTGTTAGCGACCCCATGGACTGCAGCCCACCAGGCTACTCCGTCCACTGGATTTTCCAGGCAAGAGTACTGCGGTGGGGTGCCATTGCCTTCCCCGAGGATCATCTCTAGGTCCATCCATATTGCTGCAAATGGCAGTATTTCCTTCTTTTTAAGACTGAATAGTATTCCATTGCATACATGTACCACATCTTCTTTATCCATTCATCTGTTGATGGACATTTATAGTGCTTCCAAGTCTTGGCTATTGCAAATAGTGCTGCTATGAACACCGAGGTGCACGTTACCTTTTTGAATTAGACTTCTTACTAGGTATACACCAGAAGTGGGATCGCCGGATCATACAGTAGTCTATTTTTAGTTTTTTAAGGAACCTCCATACTGTTCTCCACAGTATCTGCACCAATTTACATTCCTGAGGAGTTTGTTTCTAATGAGTCTATTCAGGCTCCTCATGGCTACTAAATGACAAGGCTGCCTCTTCAGCAACTAACTCTGGCTGCTTTTGGAACGTGACACATTACTATCGGAAGCTGCCCTGTGCATTGGGCAAACGGAAGAGTTTCAAGTCTGAAAGCAGAGGTTCCAATTGTGTGCTTCTTGGCTACCCAAAGTCATCTGAGCCTCAGTCTCCTTATCTGTAAAATGGGGAGTTTAATCATACCTGCCTCAGGGCAACTGCGTAAAGATCAAGGAAACTCTAGCGCCAGAGAAAGAGCTCTATCACTGCAAAGCACCTTCCAAATGTCAGCTGCCTTAAAATAATCAGGGGGGTACATGCAAAACTGGATTCTGAAGAGTGTTTTTTACAGTGCTGAGCTGAGATCCAGATAAGATCGGAAGACACTTGCCTAGACTCCTGACTAGAATTAGGAATCAATGTATCTATACGTGTGATGGAAATTCCTCTATGTATTCTACTCAGTAAACCCAAACTCCTCTCATCCTGTCCAGAGCAAAGGGCTAAAATCTTAGGTTTTGAACACATCACCCTAGTGATCCACACCAACAGCATGGAAAACAGGGGTTCTCAAGCTTCTGAGCGCCCATCTGGGAAGCTTGGCAAAAAATGTGGACTTTTCTGGCCCCACTCACAAAATTCTGCTCACTAGGTCCAGTGAGGGGCTAGGGAACCTGCATTTTGTCAAGCTGCACCTAACACCCAAGCTGACGCTGGAGCAAGTGATCCTCAGGTCAGTCTGAAGAACACTGAAAAGCTTAGTGACAACCTTCCTCTGTCCCTGGGGACAAGTGGGGAAAGGAAGGGGTCTGAAAGCAGATGGTGATGACTTTTCACACCTAAAACAAATCAGCCAGGAGACAGGCCACTCCTTCAGTTTACTGACCCAGTTTTTAAGTCTGGGGATGGAGGTTAGGAGTGGGTACAGGAAAAAGGCAAAGGCACCTGCTCTGGTCCCCGAGACATCACAACCCTTGAGGCCCTTGTCTCAACACAGATGAAACTGAATAATGACAGAGGTGCCAGTTCAAGGCTGTGATGGGCTGTGGTGAGTGTTACTGCAGTAATACACAGAAGTACACTGAAAACTGCCCTAAAGAGGACATTGCTGCTGGCACACCACCGACAAAATTGCAAATACTTTTAATACCCAGGCTCTACGCGGACAGGCATCATTGGCCTGAATTAAATTCACATTTGAGGCACTTTACTTTTTGAAGATGATATTGAAGACCTGGATGCACACAGGAGAACTTGCCGGCAGCTCTCTCGTCAGAGTGATAGTCATCTTTACAGTCTTGCCTCTTTGGGTTTCGCTTGACAACTCCATGACCTGGAAAAAGAAGTACTTGAAACGAACTCTATAGATTATCCTCCAATGCACAGAATGTGGCTCTGCTAAAGCTGTCAAAACTTCACAGGCTCTACCAAAAACAAAGCTGCAGCTGTTAGTGATGGGAGTGACAATCTAATCATCGGGTTACGTTTGGAAGGTTTTTTTCCTCTGGATTTTGCTAATCCCAGAAAAGCAACACATCTCTCCGCTCTCAGATTTCTTAATTGAGAATCAAAACCAGACTCAGGGTTCAAAGATTCAATCCAAAGAGAATTCAGGAATAGGGTTCTTGACCTTTTGGGGGGAAGGGGAGGTACAGGAAAACAGGTCACAACCTACTTTGAGAGTCTGATGAGTTACAGACATTCTCCCAAGAAAATGTCACGTATCTGAATACCACAACAAGGCACATCATGTACCCATTTATAGGAGTTCATGGATGCCCAAAAACCTACTAATAAAGTGTCCTGCCCATCTCGGGGATTTCCCCATGACTCAGCAGTAAGGAATCTGCCTGCAATGCAGGAGATACAGGAGACGTGTGTTCGATCCCTGGGTCAGGAAGATCCCCTGGAGTAGGAAATGCCAACCCACTCCAGTATTCTTACCTGGAGAACACCGTGGACAGAAGAGCCTGGAAGGCTATGGCCCATGTGGTCACAAAGAGTCAGACATGACTGAGGACGCATGCAAGTTGCACCTTGCCCACCTTGAATTCATGGATTTCAGAAAGAAGCCTCTCAAAAGTTCATTAAAAAAAAAAAAAAAAAAAAAAAGAGGAGCAGAGGAGAAGAAAGCAAAGAATAGGGAACAGACCATAGTGAAAGTAAGTGTGGAAAGAGAGAGAAGAAAACCGTGACAGTTTAGACAGGAAATCTGATTTCATTTTTAAAAGGCCTAGAGAAAGCCCTGGAGTTCTGATAATCTGGAACCACATGCTAACAGTATAGTGAATGCATGAATAGGTCTTTATACCAGGTACCTAACTAAATGTAAAGCTCCTTAGACCAAGCAAGGCTCAGTAAAGATTTTTTTTTTTGGAATAAAAGAATGACTAGATCAGCCAGTAGAATCAATGGTCAAGGATTTTTCAGAAGGGTGAGGAATTAGAAAAGGTCAGTTCATTAGCAGGCATTTATATATTTTCTATAGTGAAAGTGTAGTTTTAACGGCTTTCAGGCTGAACCGAGAATGTAGGGCAGGGATGGAAACAAAGAGAAATGCATCTTTTCACAAGTGATGAGATATTTCACTGAAGTGTTTCTTGCCTCAGGTAAAACTGTACAAAAGTCTGCGACTTCCCTGGTGGTCCCGTGACTAAGAATCTGCCTGTACACGGAAGGACAAGATGATCTTCAATGATAGTAATACCCTTGAAATATGTCATTTAAGTATGAGAGACTATATTAGCATGCTATCAACATCTGGTCATGGGACAAAATACGGAGGAACCAATAAGGACTTAGGATGAATAAAAATGCTTCTAAATTTACAGATCCAGATTTTACATCGTCTTAAATCTACTCATATGGTATAATTTTAAAATTCCATATTCAGATGAAATAAACACTCAGGTAGCTCCTATAAATCCTAGAATTTCATGAACGGATAAAGGCTCCAAGAGTGTTTAGAAAAGCACTTCTTGAGGAAATTCACAAAGGTTCACAGGGCATCTAGAAATTTTCATTTATGCTCTAGCTGTCATCCTATTCAAGATGCTGAACTAAAATGATTACACTTTCCAAGGGACAGAGGCATCAAGTTTTAATTCACTACTCTGCTTTAGTTTTTCATGCAGAAACTGGTTCTTTTTCTGTGTAATAATTTTAATATTGCCTTAGAACAAAGCATATGATAAAAACCTCAATATGGGTATTTTGATTTTAGGACTAAAAATGGGAAGGTGTAAAAAATAGATATGAATCATGCAACTGCCATATCCAAAGGTGATAACCATTCAAAAATATCCTTAAGGTTGACATATGCATGTGTCCTCAGTTGCTTCAGCCATGTCCAACCCATTGCGACGCTATGGACTATAGCCTGTCAGGCTCCTCCGTCCATGGGGTTCTCCAGGCAAGAATACTGGAGTGGGTTGCCATGCCCTCCTCCAGGGGATCTTCCCAACCCAGGATGGAACCGACATCTCTTGCATTGTAGGCAGATTCTTTTTCTGCTGAGCTACCAGGGAAGCCCCAAGATTGACATCAGTTCAGTTCAGTCACTCAGTCTTGTCTCACTCTTTGCGACCCCATGGCCTGCAGCACACAAGGCCTTCCTGTCCATCACCAACTCCCAGAGCTTGCTCAAACTCATGCCCATTGAGCCGGTGATACCATCCAACCATCTCATTCTCTGTTGTCCCTTTCTCCTCCTGCCTTCAACCTTTCCCAGCCTCAGGGTCTTTTCCAATGAGTCAGTTCTTTGCATTAGGTGGCCAAAGTGTTGCAGTTTCAGCTTCAGCATCAGTCCTTCCAATGAATATTCAGGACTGATTTCCTTTAGGTTAGACTGGTTGGATCTCCTTGAAGTCCAAGGGACTCTCAAAAGTCTTCTCCAACACCACAGTTCAAAAGCATAATTCTTCGGAGCTCAGCTTTCTTTATAGGGCAAATTTCACACCCATACATGACTACTGGAAATACCACAGCTTTGATTAGATGGACCTTTGTTGGCAAAGTAATGTCTCTGCTTTTTTTTTTTAATTTAAATTTATTTAATTGGAGGCTAATTACTTTATAATATTGTATTGGTTTTGCCATACATCCACCACGGGTATACACATGTTCCCCATCCTGAACCCCCTTCCCATCTCCCTCCCCGTATCATCCCTCTGGGCTATCCCAGTGCACCAGCTCCAGGCATCCTGTATCCTGCATCACACCTGGACTGGTAATTCGTTTCTTGTATGATATTATACATGTTTCAATGTCTCTGCTTTTTAATATGCTGTCTAAGTTGGTGATAACCTTTCTTCCAAGGAGCAAGATTGATATAAGTAACTCCTATTTCATATGATGGAACAAATCATGAAAAATAACAGTTTTAGAATCAGGATTGACGTAAAGTCAATCCTTTGGACAGATGGACAGAATGCACAGGAACAAAAAATAAATAAATTTAAAGGTCTGAGACCACAGGTTAAATGCTGTTTCTTAAACTCTTGCCTATTTTGGGAAAAGTTTAAAAAGGATTCCTCTCTCAAGGACACTTTGTCTTGAAAAAAAATTGTCAAAAAAGCAGTATTTGTATTACAGCTCTTCTTTCTGAAATGCCTGACCAGCAGCTTCTTAATTAGGAAATCAATTGCTGATGAGGTCTTAATTAAGAAGTCTTTTGCTCTCGGGCATGGGAATAGGAAAGAGAAAAGGAATGAGTGACATACTTATTCCAGCTGTCATGAAAATCACTAACCTCTAAAATCTATAAGGGGGAGTATAAATATATGCATATGTGTCTGTTTAAAAAATTAACCATACTATACCTTTTCTTCTAGCTTTTGTGAGAGAAAAAGGATGACACCATCAAATGCTTTTGCTTTGTTGGAGAGTTCCTTGTGACTATAAAGCAGAGCAATTCTCAGCCTTCTAGATTCTATATCCGGACTATATGTGACATGATACTGGTATAGCTGCCAGTCCTGGGGCACGTCTAAATTAAAGAGATTTGTGACCAGTTTCACAGGTATTCCACTGGAACCTGAAGAAAACAAATAAAAAATATTTTTTAATGAAAAAAAAATGCATCATGTTCATATTAATCACAGCATTCAAAAATTTATGTGCATATTCATAATTGCTGCTGGAAAGCAAGGACTTTTGTTCAGTGACATGAAGTAAGCTTGAGTAACCGGCAGCCTGATAACCTTACATGCATGCATGCTAAGTCACTTCAGTCGTGTCTGACTCTTTGGGATCCTCTGGACTGTAGCCCACCAGGCTCCTCTGTCCATGGGATTCTCCAGGCAAGAATACTGGAGTGGGTTGCCATGCCCTCCTCCAGGGCATCTTCCCAACCCAGGGATCGAACCAACATCTCATGTCCCCTGCATCAGCAGGCAGATTCTTAACCACTAGAGTCACTGGAAAGCAGAGCCCTATAAACAAAAGGATCACACTGGCAAAGCAGGCCTCACAAGAACCAAAGAGCAGGAAGTGACCTTGTCTGGGGCGAACAGAAACATCTGAATTCAACTACCCTAGTTGAATTCCAAAGACTGCCTTCCCGCTGATTCTGGGCAACTCAAATCATTCAAGTGAAAATTTTGTAACTGAGCAAGACCCCATGGGGCCTTCCTGGGACAGACCCTTCTTCCATACCGTCTGCTTTCGCTCCTCTCTAAGTACCTAGATAATAGTATCTAGTGCACATTTCCTGAATTGTTTTACAGATGCTAAAACCCCCACCCAATGAAAGAAGTTAGCTACGTGATGACCATGATCATGTAGCTTCTAGACCTACTGGCACCTAAGGATTAATAGGGCTTCCTAGGTGGCTCAGTGGTAAAGAATCCGCCTGCCAACGCAGGGGACATGAGTTTAATCCCTGGGTCACAAAGATCCCCTGCTCCAGAATTCTTGCCTGGGAAAGCCCATGGACAGAGGAGCCTGGCTGGCTATAGTCCATGGGGTTGCAAAGAGTCGGACACTGAGCGACTGGGCATACACACACACCAGGAAGTTTGGGCTTTTTGAGCATAAGCTGTCTTAGACTCCTTGTTCAGTGCCTCATAATAAACACTGCACTTTCCCTAACCGCAACCTGGTGTGTCAGTAGACTACTGCACCTGGGTGAGGGGACCCATTTGGTTTGGTAAGTTTCAGATGCTGCTCTGAAATTATTGGGCTTCCCTGATAGTTAAGTTGGTAAAGAATCTGCCTGCAAGGCAGGAGACCTGGGTTGAGAAGATCCCTTGGAGAAGGGAAAGGTTACGCATTCCAGTATTCTGGCCTGGAGAATTCCATCGACTGTGTAGTCAATGGATCCTTATACAGTGCCTCACAATAAACACTGCAATTTCCTTCACTACAACAGTGTGTCAGTAGATTGACTTTACAGCACGTGGGTGAGGGGACCTGCTTGGTCTGATAACAGCTTCAGATGCTGCTCTGAAATTATGGTGCTCTCAGATTAGAANAATTTAAATTTATTTAATTGGAGGCTAATTACTTTATAATATTGTATTGGTTTTGCCATACATCCACCACGGGTATACACATGTTCCCCATCCTGAACCCCCTTCCCATCTCCCTCCCCGTATCATCCCTCTGGGCCATCCCAGTGCACCAGCTCCAGGCATCCTGTATCCTGCATCACACCTGGACTGGTAATTCGTTTCTTGTATGATATTATACATGTTTCAATGTCTCTGCTTTTTAATATGCTGTCTAAGTTGGTGATAACCTTTCTTCCAAGGAGCAAGATTGATATAAGTAACTCCTATTTCATATGATGGAACAAATCATGAAAAATAACAGTTTTAGAATCAGGATTGACGTAAAGTCAATCCTTTGGACAGATGGACAGAATGCACAGGAACAAAAAATAAATAAATTTAAAGGTCTGAGACCACAGGTTAAATGCTGTTTCTTAAACTCTTGCCTATTTTGGGAAAAGTTTAAAAAGGATTCCTCTCTCAAGGACACTTTGTCTTGAAAAAAAATTGTCAAAAAAGCAGTATTTGTATTACAGCTCTTCTTTCTGAAATGCCTGACCAGCAGCTTCTTAATTAGGAAATCAATTGCTGATGAGGTCTTAATTAAGAAGTCTTTTGCTCTCGGGCATGGGAATAGGAAAGAGAAAAGGAATGAGTGACATACTTATTCCAGCTGTCATGAAAATCACTAACCTCTAAAATCTATAAGGGGGAGTATAAATATATGCATATGTGTCTGTTTAAAAAATTAACCATACTATACCTTTTCTTCTAGCTTTTGTGAGAGAAAAAGGATGACACCATCAAATGCTTTTGCTTTGTTGGAGAGTTCCTTGTGACTATAAAGCAGAGCAATTCTCAGCCTTCTAGATTCTATATCCGGACTATATGTGACATGATACTGGTATAGCTGCCAGTCCTGGGGCACGTCTAAATTAAAGAGATTTGTGACCAGTTTCACAGGTATTCCACTGGAACCTGAAGAAAACAAATAAAAAATATTTTTTAATGAAAAAAAAATGCATCATGTTCATATTAATCACAGCATTCAAAAATTTATGTGCATATTCATAATTGCTGCTGGAAAGCAAGGACTTTTGTTCAGTGACATGAAGTAAGCTTGAGTAACCGGCAGCCTGATAACCTTACATGCATGCATGCTAAGTCACTTCAGTCGTGTCTGACTCTTTGGGATCCTCTGGACTGTAGCCCACCAGGCTCCTCTGTCCATGGGATTCTCCAGGCAAGAATACTGGAGTGGGTTGCCATGCCCTCCTCCAGGGCATCTTCCCAACCCAGGGATCGAACCAACATCTCATGTCCCCTGCATCAGCAGGCAGATTCTTAACCACTAGAGTCACTGGAAAGCAGAGCCCTATAAACAAAAGGATCACACTGGCAAAGCAGGCCTCACAAGAACCAAAGAGCAGGAAGTGACCTTGTCTGGGGCGAAGAGACACATCTGAATTCAACTACCCTAGTTGAATTCCAAAGACTGCCTTCCCGCTGATTCTGGGCAACTCAAATCATTCAAGTGAAAATTTTGTAACTGAGCAAGACCCCATGGGGCCTTCCTGGGACAGACCCTTCTTCCATACCGTCTGCTTTCGCTCCTCTCTAAGTACCTAGATAATAGTATCTAGTGCACATTTCCTGAATTGTTTTACAGATGCTAAAACCCCCACCCAATGAAAGAAGTTAGCTACGTGATGACCATGATCATGTAGCTTCTAGACCTACTGGCACCTAAGGATTAATAGGGCTTCCTAGGTGGCTCAGTGGTAAAGAATCCGCCTGCCAACGCAGGGGACATGAGTTTAATCCCTGGGTCACAAAGATCCCCTGCTCCAGAATTCTTGCCTGGGAAAGCCCATGGACAGAGGAGCCTGGCTGGCTATAGTCCATGGGGTTGCAAAGAGTCGGACACTGAGCGACTGGGCATACACACACACCAGGAAGTTTGGGCTTTTTGAGCATAAGCTGTCTTAGACTCCTTGTTCAGTGCCTCATAATAAACACTGCACTTTCCCTAACCGCAACCTGGTGTGTCAGTAGACTACTGCACCTGGGTGAGGGGACCCATTTGGTTTGGTAAGTTTCAGATGCTGCTCTGAAATTATTGGGCTTCCCTGATAGTTAAGTTGGTAAAGAATCTGCCTGCAAGGCAGGAGACCTGGGTTGAGAAGATCCCTTGGAGAAGGGAAAGGTTACGCATTCCAGTATTCTGGCCTGGAGAATTCCATCGACTGTGTAGTCAATGGATCCTTATACAGTGCCTCACAATAAACACTGCAATTTCCTTCACTACAACAGTGTGTCAGTAGATTGACTTTACAGCACGTGGGTGAGGGGACCTGCTTGGTCTGATAACAGCTTCAGATGCTGCTCTGAAATTATGGTGCTCTCAGATTAGAAAGAAACTCTCCAGTTTTTACCGTGAATATAGCCCCTGCCCCATTCTCTTGGAAATTCAGATAATAAAAAGTTCGCCATATTTCAGAAAATATTGAAACACTACAGTCAGTGGTTAGATGGCTCTGTAAGCCCCAGAGAAGGAGCAGAAGAAGAAATTTCACATCTTCCTTGTGTGAGAACAGACAGGACTCTGGGCTTCTGTTTTCTGCAGGCACAGGAAGGCCATGTGAGCTTCCCGGAACTCCAGGCCCTACAGAACTTTTATTCACCTCCTCCAAATCTAGAGGACAGGGATTTCCCTGGGTCAGTGGCAGATTCCAGGTCCCAGTGCAGGGTACCTGGGTTCCATCCCTGGTCAGGGAACCAGATCCCACACACTCCAACCAAGAGTTTGCAGGCCACACCCAAAGATCCTGAATGCAGCGATGAAGACACCCGGCACAGCCAAATGAATAAATACACATTTTAAAAATTGTTTTAAAAAATTCTACAGGACAAATTCAGAGATGGCCGTGACACAGTGGTCAGTGCCCAGGATGCTGTAAACTCCACCAGGACAGACTCTAGGAGGGTACAAAGGAAGTACTCTCACCTCTCCTCTGAAGGAATTATCCAGTGTTCGCCTTACAGGACAGAATTATCGAACAGTCACTGTTGTGCATTTCTCATGGAGGAAGTGGAAACATGAGCCCTGAGGTCATGAGGATAAAAGAGTATCCTGTGCACCTTAGGAAATATTCCCTCAGTTTTGACGTGTATTGACTGAAAAATAACACACAACTTAAAAGATGAGAATTATGTTTTATTCAGTGGGCAAAACTGAGGGCTTAAGCTTGGGACACAGCATCTCAGATAACTCCTGAGAGTCTGCCTGTAAAGAGGCAAGGGAAGAGCAGGATAGATAGGAGTTTTTGCAACAAAGACCAGGGAGTCGGAAGCTCTAAAGATGATTGCAATTAAAGAAAGCCAGACATCCTGGGTTAATGACTTTAGTACCTTTCTAGGTATGAAAGTGATGGTGTTAGTCACTCAGTCATGTCCAGCTCTTTGCGAACCCTATGGACTATAAGCCACCCCAGCTCCTCTGTCCCTGGAATTCTCCAGGTAAGAATACTGGAGTGGGTTGTTGCCGTTCCCTTTTCCAGGGGATCTTCCCGACCTAGGGATCAAACCTGAGTTGCCTGCATTGCAGATGGATTCTTTACTACATGGGAAGATGCAAAAGTCAGGGTTCACTAAAATCATTCCTCTGCCATGCACCTCAGCTACAGGGGCCAGTATCCTATTCTTTCCCACCCGAGTCTCCTTAGGGTACATTGTTGGAGAGTGGCTGCAGTAACTGAGGGCTTGGCAGTGGGCAGCCCTCATCCTTAATGTAAATTAACAACATCCTTAATTTACTGATACAGTAGGCAATGCTTTTTTTCATTGACATGTGTAAATACCCGGTAGGAACAAGGAATCATTGTGCTATTTTATTCAAAGGAAAGCTTTTTTTTGTCACTGTCCTCCCAAAGGCCATGCCAACATATTTTACCTGCTCCTATTAATGGAAAAAGAGAAGTCATCTACAATGTCCGAGTGGGCAAGCAACCCTTTGAGATCACTTAACCAAGTGTGTTCAAACTGTAATCCTGTCTCATTAGTGCTCCAGTTATGAAAATAAGTGAGGTGAACCATCACGTTTCATAGAAAGACTAGGATACAGTAGAATGGATCCAAGAGCCCTGCCACTGGAAGGGCAACACTGCCTCATGAAACTTTGTTTCAATTGTGTTTGTATAGTGCGTGTATGATGGAAAAGGATTTATCTACTTATGTTTCTTGCATGGTTTGAAAGAGTTTGAAAAAGACTAATCTGCAGGCTTTCTGCAACACCGAGTCTTAACTTTTGGAGGGAATTACAAAGTCTTTTGAGGATCCTATGAAAACAGTAGGGCTACTTTTCCAAAAATACACATAAAATTTTAGGTTGCAATTTCAAGGGTAAGCCTAGAATCATCGTAAAGAATTCCCCAAACAGGCTACACTTTTCTTTTTAGAGCTTAAGTCCAGAAAGGTTATTTTTCCCCATATAAGAAAAAGTTGAGAAAGGGACAAAGCATCTTTGCAGGCCCCTACCTCAGAGGTAAGGAGAAAATGTTTTCAATGTATGAAATGTAGTTTTACAGAAAATGTTATTCTTCCTATTAATAAAAGAGAGAATTAAGGCTAAAACAACGAGTGTCTGGATAATGTTTTTGTTTGTTTGGTTTGGATTTTTTGCCTTTCTTTTTCTATATTTTTAACTGATTGATGACTGCTTTCCAATATTGGTTTGATTTCTGTCATACATCAACATGAATTAACTGTAGGTATACATATGTCCCCTCCCTCCTAAACCTTCCTGCCACCCTTAGATAATGTTTTAAATATAGCAGATGTTCAATACCTATCTTTGAAGTCAAGATATGAATTTATTTTAGATCTGGAAATTAAAATTCCTTTGGCAAGATTTGGTAATATTAAAAATAAAGAAAGGTAAGTAACATGAAGAGTGAGTACCTGTTTTGCAGTCCTTCACATGGGCCAGTTTCTCTCTGGTACAGACAGACAAATCCATGATGTCCCGTCTGACTTTCCCACCTCTTTCCTTGAAGGTACATCCAGAATCACTAGAAGATATACCACCTGCATCTAAAATATGAAGAAAACACCATAATATCTCATATTTCATGCTAGTGATATTGCTTACAACTATTATATAAAGAGTGCATCTAGAACCAAAACTCAGATTTTTGTGGCTTTTAATAAAACTGACCCATATTGCTGAAAACAGTGGGGAATGTACAGAAGTCTGTGGCTTGAAAATTGAAAATCGTGAAGGAAGCACGGTATGTTTTCTTAAAAATAACAGACCTTGGGTTAGTCCCACCTCATATAACATATGGGGCTGCTCTGATTCTCCTCTTGATTAAGGAGGAGGCTCTCTCTCCCTACATTCTGCTCCACGCCCACTGATGGAGGGTTGGTCTCCCTCCTGTAGCTCTTGTGTAACACCTGAAGAATTACAAATTAAGACTGTCCACATCAACTTCTGCACAGACTGAGGCAGAAAGTCTCCCAACTTTTTCAACCACAGGAAGAGGAGTGCCCAGAAGCTGTCATCAGTTTTTATGCTAGATCATTCCTCTGAGAATGAAAGTCAGCACTGCACCTTGGGGCATGTCAGTGTTTTAGGATCTAGAAAACATGAAATTGAAATCTATTTCCAGATGAATATTTTCTTTTTTAAACGAGTATAGTGATGCTGATTTTGGATATAACGTTGACACTTTGAAGATAATATGAAAATATAAATTTTACATCACAAAATTATTACTACAAAGTAACATGTCTATTAGTATACAAATCTCTTTCCTTTGATATAGTCATGATATGCAACTACCCCAAATGGCACTACCCACTCACCCAAAACTGCTGTCCATACCCCTTTTCAGTGGAGTCGGAGTCTTCCAGGAAAATAACAATTTATTTCATTTTAAAAAATTTGATTATTCTTGCTAATTATCCTTATAACTTACTGTTCAAATAATGTCTGGTGGTTTCTAAAAATTCAGTCTACTATAGACGCTAGGAAAGACTGAAGGCAGGAGGAGATGGTTGGATGGCATCACCAACTCGATGGACATGAGTCTGAGCAAGCTCCGGGAGCTGGTGATGGACAGGGAAGCCTGGCATGCTGCAGTCCATGGGGTCGCCAAGAGTCGGACACGACTGAGCGACTGAACTGATAGAATGGTAAGTTGCCAGAGTCTGGTGAAACTCGTTCAGTCGTGTCCGACTCTTGGCGACCCCGTGAACTATACAGTCCCTGGAATTCTCCAGGCCAGAATACTGGAATGGGTAGCCTTTCCCTTCTCCAGGGAGTCTTCCCAATCCAGGGATCAAACCCAGGTCTCCTGCATTGCAGGCGGATTCTTTACCAACCGAGCTATCAGGGAAGACCACCAGAGTTTGGGGGGAGGGGCAAATGGAGAAATATTGTTAAATTCGTACAAAGTTTCAGTTTTGCAAGAGCAGAAGGGTTCCAGAGATGGATGATGGCCATGGCTGCACAACAGTGTGAATATTGTTAATGCCACTGGACTGTGCACTTCAACATTGTTAAAACGGTCAATTTTACATTCCACATATTTTACCCCAATTTTTAAAAGTAAAAATATTCAGTCTACCCTCAACGGATGAACGGTTTCCATCACTTGCTAGTCACAAGGATGTGCAACAGATGTGGAAAGAAATTCTCAAAGAAAAGCTGGAATAACACTTTCACGATGGCAACAGGGCTGGAATTACGAGACCATACATCTACATTGTCTAAGTCACTTGGTCTGCAGTACTCTATCACAGCGGCCCTGGGCAACCAGCACATTGGGCAGCCAACTCGCACTGTGTGCTATGGGCTATTTAGAGTAGCATGTCGACAAGTATCTTGAGGTCAAATCTGGATTTGCAGGGAAGAGGGCTACCATCAAATGGTGATGTCTACCACAGGTGGAAAAGGAAGACAGAATGGGAAACAGGCACGCCAGGTTTCTACCATCTCTGCAAGGCAACAGTATTGACATCTGTATGTCATAAAGAATTTTTAAAGATTTTTTTTTCAAATTTATTCAGTAAGAAACAGAAAGAAATCAGAAAAACTGGCTTCCTAATGTCTGGGGGTTCCCAGCTGCCGAACACTATCAGGAAATTCAGTGGCAGACTCTGTGTTTGGAGGTCTCAAAAGAAATGCAACAAACACAAAGGGACGCTTCAAGGAAAGGAAGACAGGATGCTCAAGAAGTGAGTCTGCTGCTCAAAGGCTTGGTCGAGTCACTCCTATTTCATTCAGATGGGATGGAACTGAATGGAACAGACAGAGCTGCACTTACATTTCTGTGGAATCCTGCTTGTTCTCACACAGTCACTGCTAGAGGATGCTTCATTATCAATAAGCACAACAGATGGAGGCTGAAATGAGTAACGATATATGGTCAGAGTTAAGATATTAAGTCATAAACTAAAACCTTATCACGAGATGAGAATGAGAATGGCATCATGTCCTATGTCACTAGAGTACCATGAGCTAGGAAAAGAAAATGTTTGCAGGTAAGATGCTTGAGAGAGGAGAAAAGACTGCCTATTTTATAAAAGAAGATAAAGCAGAGCTACAGTTTTCCCCATTCATTAATCTTTGATTTCAGTGCTAACTGTGAGCCAGAGGTCTTTAGTCCCCAGAGGCAAAGGTGTGAGGCTTGTACCCAAAAGTGAAGTTGCTCAGTCGTGTCCGACTCTTTGGGACCCCACGGACTATAGCCTACCAGGCTCCTCTGTCCATGAGATTTTCCAGGCAGGAATGTTGGAGTGGGTTGCATTTCTTTCTCCAAGAAAGTCATCAAATGGAAGGTGGTACAGGTGGTCACAAGCTTCCTGGTGACAGACGATAAAGAATTTGCCTGCAATGCAGGAGACACAGGTTCCATCCCTGGAGAAGGAACTGGCAACCCACTCCAGTGTTCTTGCCTGGAGAAATCCATGGACAGAGGAGCCTGCTGGGCTATAGTACATGGGATTGCACAGGGCTGGACACAACTGAAGCGACTAACACACACACACAGATGATCAAAGACCTCACACTTCTGTAGTCCTCAGACAGGGACTCCGATGTGAACAAATTTGTAGCAAGAAAATAAACTGAGCCCAGAGGATCTGGGCCACCAGTCTGATGATGACACTCCTGAAAAAAACTGGTCCAAAACTAGTTCACAAAACAGATGAAGAGAACCATTAATATTTTCTCTTCACAGTAATTCTCTGTTGAATTACTTTAAAAAAGTAGTCTACAAAAAAAAAGGGAAAAATCAACAGAAGACCTCTTTATGAAAGTAAAGGCATAATAAGGGCATACTACTCACACAGCACTTCTGGTCTAAGATGTTACTCCAAATACTAAATTTTTGCTAAGTATTGCTCCAAATACTAAGTGTAACATCACTCAGAAATTGCAGATATGCTTCTCAATTCAACCAAGCTGCCTAAGTTTAATAAGGAGCCCTATGCACAGTGGCTGATTCTAAATTTCTTTTTTTTTTAATTATTCTATTATTGTTATTTTTTACTTTGCAATATTGTATTGGTTTTGCCATACATCGACATGAATCCACCATGGGTGTACACGTGTTCCCAATCCTGAACCCCCCTCCCTCTTCCCTCCCCGTACCATCCCTCTGGGTCATCCCAGTGCACCAACCATTTGTGTTTGAAATTACTTATTTTTTATATAAATTAGGGAGATGGGTCATATTAAGTTACATACCAAATAACAGTACCTTTAAAGGTACAATCTTTTTCACCAGGAGACTTGCAAACGAATAAAGTAATTAAAACTCAGAAAACAGAAAAGAGTGATCCACTCGCCTCCCACTTTCAGTCCTTTTCAGCGGTCAAAACATCTACATTAATATCTTACTTGGATAAGCTCCCCAACGGGAAATACATATACATATATATGTGAAACCCTGGAAAGACTCAAAGTTGAAAGAGAAGAGAAGAAAGTCGCTGCTTTCTAGCAGAGAGGGAAAGAGATGTGCAGAGAAAGGCAGTGTCCACGGAGGAGCGTTAGGAGGGAGACAGCTCAGCTGGAGGCCCCCGGGCACACCCCACCTCCGCGGCGCCGGGGCTGCGGGCCATGCCCCGCGCCCTCACGCGGGCGCGGCCGCTCATGTCCCCGCGGAGCCCAGAAGCAGCCAAGTCTCCGTGAAGGCGCTTCTTCACCGGCGTCCCGACCGCACAGCACCGACAGGGGCGGAGAGGGCGGATCTACGCAGAATCGCAGCCGGGGCTCCCGCGTGGGTGGAGCCGGGCGCCCAGAGCGGGCGGGGGGAGCGCGTGGGCCGGAAGGGAAGGGGTGGGAGACTGCAGCCAGACTTTTCTTTGCATCTGCCCCTCCTCAAATTTATCCAGCTTTCTAATTTTTGCCCATCAGATGTGTATATAAGGTTGCATCACACTTTTTTGTCTGTGTTATCTGCTCACTTCTGTTCCTGGCTTCTGGATGTCTTTGAATATTTCATGTCAGTGTTGTTTCTGAGAAGTATCTGATTAGCCTACTGGGGCATTGGGAGAATTCATTTAAAATTAAATTAATAGAAAAAATGTGCAGGAATGCTTAAAAAAAAAGGGGGGGGTAGCCATCTCTTCATCTATGTGATAGATGTGAGGGTTTGTTATTGTTCTGTGAATTGTCTGTTTATATCCTTGGCTGTTTTAAATTGTACTTCTCATGTTTTGTTTTTTTTTTTTTTTTTTATTTGAAAGACTCTTTTTCATAACATAGCAAATACCTACTCTTGATTTGTCACTTGTTAATTTTAACTATGAAGTTCTTTATCTAATCAAGTCTTAATTTCGATGTAGTCAGATCTACTAGTGTTTTATTTTATTGTTTGTGTTTTTCAGGGTTTCTTGAAAGAAAATTTTCCATGCCTTGAATTTACAAGGACTTCATAGGACATTGTGTTTCCCTGGTAGCTCATACGGTACAGGATCTGCCTGCAGTGCAAGAGACCTGGGTTTGACCCCTGGGTTGGGAATATACCCTGGAGAAGGGAATGGCAACGCACTTCACTATTCTTGCCTGGAAAATTCCATGGACAGTCCATGGGGTTGCAAAGAGTCGGACATGACTGGGGGACTAACAAACACTTTCACTTCTTTCACTTTCATATGACATTTATTAATTTTATGTTTTCTAGTCACATAAGCTACCTTGTATCCTTTAAGAATTTATTTCTATTTATACATATAAATATTTATTTATATGACATGCATGATGTGAGGTAGGGATCTAACTTTATCTCATTATGGCAAGCTGTTTACCCCTAACATCATATATTAAATTTATGTAATGGTTTCTGGAGGCACTGTCAAGAAATAGCAAATTCTCCTATGTATCCGGATCTGATTTTGTGTCTTCCATTTCTATTCTACTTATTTACATCTGCTCAGAGAATCAATACTTTACCCCTTTAAAAGAATTTTAATGGCTTTAGCATTTACTTATTTTTATTTTTGGCCACACTGCATGGCATGTGGGATCTTAGTACCCCGAGGAGGGATCAACCTGCAGCCCCTGCAGTGGAAGCACAGAATCTTAACCACCAGACCACTAGGGAAGTCCCAGCACCTTACCTCTTTTAATTATTGTTTCTTTACATTACTCCTAAAATCTGGTGGGGTTAGTCTTTATTCTTTGATTTTTTTTTTTTTGATTCTCTGATTTATTTTTTTGCAAACTATATTCTTCCATATAAGTTTTAAAATAAGTTTGTCAAACTTCTTTAAAATTCCTGATTAACTTCCAGTGGGCATTGTATGGAATATATACATCAGTTTGAGAAGAACTATCACTCTTACAGTGTTATATTTCTTCATTTATTCAAGTGTCTCTTTATATCCTGTAATATAATTTAACTTTTTTCATAAAAGCCTTGTATATTATTTAATTATGGAAACATAGTTATATTAGTAGTTTGAAGCATATCTTTTTTCATTATGTTTTCTAATTGGTTATTATTAATATAGATACAGGATACTGATTTTTGTAAGTTGATATTGTTTATCCGATTTGCTGAACTCCTTAGTTATATAGCTTGTCCTTTGAGTTCATTAAGCTGGCATTTAGATGATCATGTCGTCTATGAATAATAGTAATTTTATCTCATCCCTTCTTATTCTTATTTCTTTTACTTGTCTTATCATGTTGGTCAAGTTTTCCTGTATAGTTTTGAAAGTGACTGTGATAGCTGATGTTGTTTTCTTCCTGACTTTAAGGAGACTGTCTCTGAAATATTTCCATTCTGAGTTTGTCATGAATATCAGGTTTATAATCTTTCACATTTTAAGGAAGCTCCTCTCTAATCTTAATTTTCAAAGATTACTTTAATCATGAATATGTGTAGAACTTTATTAAATACATCCAACCAGTCCATTCTGAAGGAGATCAGCCCTGGGATTTCTTTGGACGGAATGATGCTAAAGCTGAAACTCCAGTACTTTGGCCACCTCATGCGAAGAGTTGACTCATTGGGAAAGACTCTGATGCTGGGAGGGATTGGGGGCAGGAGAAGAAGTGGATGACAGAGGATGAGATGGCTGGATGGTATCACGGACTCGATGGACTTGAGTCTGAGTGAATTCCGGGAGTTGGTGATGGACAGGGAGGCCTGGCGTGCTGCAATTCATGGGGTCGCAAAGAGTCGGACACGACTGAGCGACTGAACTGAACTGAACTGATGGATGTATTGAAAGCTTGTGCAGAGGTTATAGACTGCTTATTGTATAGATGGTTTATTGAAGTTTTTAAATTATATATTTCACATCAGAATATTCTTTTATTAAGTTGTCTTGGGAAGCCATTAGCCCTGAGGGCTGGCAGTGCAAGAGGTATAGTAGCCTTGGACAGAGATGACCAGTCTGGTCTTGGCTTAGTGAAGCCACTGTAATAAATATGTTTCCTTGAAAATGAATGAGTCTGAAAGTTGTGAATGATCATGAACTGCATGTTAAAAAAATAAGGCAGGTGGAGAACAGAATCTGGACAAGGAATCTACTTTTGAAAAATCTGAGCTTTGTTGTGAATATAAAAATAATCTTTAATGTTTTCCAAATTGACCACCTCAAATAAATTTGTATTGATGTGAGAACACTAACAGTGACAAGAGATGCTGAGAACACCACAGACAACTTCAAACAGTCAAATCCTTTCAACTTTCCAAATAGTAACTCATTATGAAATCAGAAATATCAATTATTTCCAATCATTATCTGCATTTTCAACTCCCCACTATAATTATTATAATAACTGACATACAAATTCACACTGTGACCTCCACATATGATTTTTACAGGCACTTGTGTATTCCCTGTAACAGGGAATTCACAGCATGGTTACAAGCACACATGGGTTTTAGAGTCCTAAAGCTTAGGATTTATATATTAACTCCATCAACCCACTAGCTTTCTGTCTCAAGAACATGTACTTAATCTCATTTAGCTTCAGTTTCTTCAGCTGTAAAATGGAGATAAAGGTATGCCAGGATTTCTCAACCCTGGCACCATTCACATTTTGGCCCAGATAACGCATTATTTGG
Organism: Oreotragus oreotragus; assembly: GCA_006410675.1. Classification (NCBI taxonomy): domain Eukaryota; kingdom Metazoa; phylum Chordata; class Mammalia; order Artiodactyla; family Bovidae; genus Oreotragus; species Oreotragus oreotragus. The sequence continues at coordinate 277,172 of SJYX01024633.1, forward strand.
GGGGAGGGAGAGCTGTCCTGTACATTATAAGATATTTAGTAATAATCTTGGCCTCTACTCACTAGACACCAGTATCTCTTGCCATTGTGAGAACCAAAAATGTCCATAGACACTGACAAATGTCTTCTGCAGGGTAAATTGCCCTAGATTAAGAACCACGGAGGGTTCCTTGGTGGACCAGTGGTTATGAATCAACTTGCCAATGCAGGGGACATGGATTTGATTCCTAGTCCAGGAAGATCCGATCTTTCCTGGGTCGGGAAAGTCCCCTGGAGAAGGAAATGGCAATCCAGTCCAGCACTCTTGCCTGGAAAATCCCATGGACGGAGGAGCCTGATAGGCTACAGTCCATGGGGTCGAAAAGAGTCAGACACGACTGAGCGACTTCACTTCATTTCACTTCCAGGAAGATCACATATGCTTCGGGGCAACTTAGCCCACGTGCCACAACTACTGAGCCGCCTCTCTAGAGCTGATGTTCTGGAACAAGAGAAGCTACCAAAGTAAGAATTCTGAGCCCTGCAACCAGAGAGTAGCGCCCACTCATCACAACTAGAGAAAAGCCCATGCATAGCAATGAAGACCCAGAGCACCCCCTGAAAAAAAGACTGCCTTCCAGTGCACACGGTGTGGGTTCAATCCCTGGTCAGAGAACTAAGGTTTCACAGACCTCACAGCTGAAAAATGAAAACCTAAAACAGAAGCATTACTGTAAAAAAATCAGTAAAGACTTTAAAAATGGTCCACATAAAAAAAAAAAAATCTTAAAACACAAAAAAATGAAGACCCACCAAGATATGACTACCTCTCAAGGTTGTTTTGACTGTTCTGAGGATTAAATGAAATAATAATAATGACACAGTGTAGTGTGTGGCAGGTAATAAACACTGAAGTTCCAATACTTTGGCCACCAGATGCAGCGTCAACTCATTGGAAAAGACTCTGATGCTGGGAAAGATTGAAGGCAGGAGGAGAAGGGGACGACAGAGGATGAGATGGTTGGACGGCATCACCGACTTGATGGATAGGAGTTTGAGCAAGCTCCAGGAGATGGTAAAGGACAGGGAAGTCTGGCGTGCTGCAGTCCACGGGGTCACAAAGAGTCAGACACAACTGAGCAACTGAACAACAATAACAAATTGCATAATTAGTTATTATTGATATCAGAGAGTAGGTTCTTGTATCATGGCATGAAGAATTCAAAGAGAAGGAGGTCAAGAAAGCAAAATGAGGGTTTATATAGGTGATATGCTTTTAGGGGAAAGCAGGCAGACTCAGGTGAGTGGCTGTCCTGAGCTTCTTTGGCAGGTTGGGTGTGTGGAATGTAGAAATGAAGATGTAGAATATTCACTGGGGAGGGAAGGTTTTGGGAGTCATATTCCCTGATTTCCATCCCAGCTCCACCTTCCTGAGAGGTGCAGGAATTTTTGTTCTTATTCAGTCTTGATTGGAATTGTCATGGTGTCTAGAGATTCCTGCTCTTCCTTGTCCGCCCAAGGACCCCCACTGACCCCCACTGTTTGCAAGGCATGTGGATTCTTGCCATTTGGCCCACGTCCCCTGTCTCTGCTCATGTCTAGCTAACTGCCTTCTTTGACAATGTTACCATAAGCATGTGTGAGGAACACATTTTACAAAAGTTTACTTAATATAATTTCTGCCACGTTTCATATTTGTGTCGTCTGTTCATGTGCACATACTGGCTCACAATGTTCCTAGTGCTGGACAAGTCTTATCTTGTGCCACTCCTCACATTCTCTTCTATCCTAGGGCTTCTCTGCTACTGCCAGATACCCACAGGAACTCGCTCAGCCATTCCAACAGAGGTGCAAACCTGGAAGGGTGAAGAAGTTCTCATCTCATGTCATACTTGGCCAGTGTGTCATGGGAAATGACGGGTAAATACTCCCTTCTCCATCCATTGGGCAGACTGTTCTGTGGTGCATTCTATGGCTTCACAGAAGGGCCGAGTGGGGTCAAGCATCAAATGTCACGGTGGTGGCACCTGGTAATTCACTCTCATGTGGACTCCATCCTCCCTTGTTTCACTTTTCCTTCTCTCTCTCTACTGTGTCTTGCAATCACTCCCCTAAATAGACTACTTGCATGCAAACCCTTACCTCAGGTTCTATTTTGGACAGAACCTAGTGTCAACTGAAACCAAAAAAGTACAATTTAACAGCTGAGAATTTGTTTTATATAGCCGTCTTTCTGCGGACTTCAGGCCTGGGAGGCAGTCTCTCAGCTCAGAGGGGCTGCTCCTAAGAGAAGAGGTATCAAGAGTCTGTTCAGTTCAGTTCAGTCGCTCAGCTGTTTCTGACTCTTTGTGACCCCATGGACTGCACCACGCCAGGCTTCCCTGTCCATCACCAACTCTCAGAGCTTGCTCAAACTCATGTCTGAGTCGGTGATGCCATCCAACCATCTCATCCTCTGTTGTCCCCTTCTCCTTCCCCTTCAATCTTTCCCAGCATTGGGGTCTTCACATCAGGTAGCCAAAGTATTGGAGTTTCAGCTTCAGCATCAGTCCTTCCAGTGAATATTCAGGACTGATTTCCTTTAGGATTGACTGGTTTGATCTCTTTGCAGTCCAAGGGACTCCCAAGAGTCTTCTCCAATACCACACCTCAAAAGCATCAATTCTTTGGCACTCAGCTTTCTTTATGGTCCGACTCTCACATCCATACATGACTACTAGACAAACCATAGCTTTGACTAGGTGGACCTTTGTCAGCAAAGTAATGTCTCTGCTTTTTAATGTGCTGTCTATGTTAATGGCTTTTCTTCCAAGGAGCAAATATCTTTTAATTTCATGGCTGCAGTCACCATCTGAAGTGATTTTGGAGCCCAAAACAATAAAGTCTCTCACTGTTTCCATTGTTTCTCCATCCGTTTGCCATGAAGTGATGGGACCTGGTGCCATGATCTTAGTCTTTTGAATGTTGAATTTTAAGCCAGCTTTTTCACTCTCCTCTTTCACTTTTATCAAGAGTCTCTTCAGTTCCACTTTGCTTTCTGCCATAAGGGTTGTGTCATCTACATATCTGAGATTATTGGTATTTCTCCCAGCAATCTTGATTCCAGCTTGTGCTTCATCCAGCCCAGCATTTTGCATGATGTACTCTGTATATAAGTTAAATAAGCAGGTTGACAATATAAGACTTGACGTACTCCTTTCCCAGTTTGGAGCCAGTCTGTTGTTCCATATCCAGTTCTAACTGCTGCTTCTTGACCTGCATACAGAATTCTCAGGAGGCAGGTCAAGTGGTCTGGTATTGTTATTTCTTGAAGGATATTCCAGTTTGTTGTGAGCCACATAGACAAAGGCGTTGGTGTAGTCAATAAAGCAAAAGTAGATATTTTTCTGGAACCCTCTTGCTTTATCTATGAGCTTTCTCAAGAGTCTGTGTTCACTGAAACTATTCCTTTGATATGCCCCTTAACTATTCAGGGCCACTATCCTGTTCTTTGGGCCTCACTGGAGGTTAAAACAGTGAAGAATCCACTTGGGATGCAGGAGACCCAGATTCCATCCCTAGGTTGAGAAGATCCCCTGGAGAAGGGAATGGCTATGCACTCTAGTATCCTTGACTGGAAAATCCCTTGGACAGAGGAGCCTGGCAGACTGCATGGGATTGCAAAGAGCTGGACACGACTGAGCAAGGAACACACGTGCTGACTTCATGGCTGTAACATTCTATGTTTACTGATATTTCAGGCAACATTTTTCTCTCTTTTTCTTTTTTTAGGCAACATTTTTCATTCAAATGTTGCCTAGGCTAGCCTCATTCAGAAAGCAAATGTAGTATTTATTCATTTAAAACATGTTTCATGCACACTCTGGACACAACCACTGGTATCTGAATTTTATCCTGCAAGTCAGTTGTGAAGTTTTCCAGCTATTTTTCAGTTTTTCAGTTATTCATTCCAGTAGTTGTAGCTTGAATTTTTTTTTAATTTTTATTTTAAAAAAAATTTTTTTTTTTTTTGTTACTTTACAGTACTCTACTGGTTTTGGCATACATTGACATGAATCCGCCACGGGTGTACACGAACTCCCAAACATGAACCCCCTTCCCTTTTTGAAGTGATTTTTATTGGGAAAACCCTGCAAACAATGACAACCCACTAGTACAGATACGTGGCTGAATACCTCTGAAATTTAGTGTATTAGTGGTGTTGTCTTCTTTGGACCTGATTTCAACACTTTAAAATTAACGGTGGACTAATTTTATTTTATTTTTTTTTCTTTTTTCTTTTTATGTTTTTACTTTACAATACTGTATTCGTTTTGGCCTACATTGACATGAATCCGCCACAGGTGTACATGAGTTCCCAACCCCGAACCCCCCTCCCACCACTCTCCCCACACCATCCCTCTGGGTCATCCCAGTGCACCAGCCCCAAGCATCCTGTATCCTGCATCGAACCTAGACTAGCGATTCGTTTCTTACATGATAGTATACATGTTTTAATGCCTTTCTCCCAAATCATCCCACCCTCTCCCTCTCCCACAGAGTCCAAAAGTCTGTTCTTTACATTTGTGTCTCTTTTGCTGTCTTGCATACAGGGAGGGTTATCATTACCATCTTTCTAAATTCCATATATGTAACACTGGACTAATCTTAAACAGTCTCATTTTTTAACTTCTTATTTTTAAATGTGTTACATTTACAGAAAAGTTGCAAGACTAGCCCAAAGAACATTTCACCAAGATTCACCAGTTAATATTTTGACATATTTGTTTTATTCTTTTCTTTTCGTGTTGAAGCTAAATCTGGCTTCTGTGTCCCAAGGTCGAATTAAATCTTAGAGGCAGAGTTTTAGGTGAAGTTCAGAACTGAAAGAATAGATTTAGTGCTTGGCCAGGCAAAGGGGGTCATGGTGAGCTAATGCCCTCAAAACTGTGAGTCTCCACAACTTGGAGGGGATAGTGAGAAGTTTCACAGTAAAGGCTCAAAGACAGCATGATCAGTTGGTGGACATTCTTCTGATTGATTGGTGGTGAGCTAAGTGGGAATCAGCATCATTAACCTGATTCCAACCAGTCTGGGGTCTGCGGCATACCGTCCTCAGCCATTAATTTTTTCCACCTAGTAGGGATTTCAGTATCTGCAAGATAGCTCAAATGTTCTTGTGTGAGTCCCTTGATGGGGAACAAGGACCTTGTCCCAAGGCTGCAATATTGTTTCACTTGACTTTGTTTCTCCTTTGTCTCACATCCCCTCTTCTTTGCTAATTTACAACTTCTTCTGTCTACCCATTGGAACTCAGGAAAGGTCATGCTGAATGAAGACTATTTCCTGTAATCAAAGAAATGGGGGAATACAGAAAAGCTTTGTGCCCAGGAGCCCCATAGGGCCCTGCTCATTATCAGTATGTGTGTGTGTGTGTGTGTTGTTGACCCATTTACAAAGTAGTTGTAGACATTACACCCTTTGACCCCCTAATATTAGTGTGCGTTTGTTAAGAATAACAATATCTTCCAATTTTCTTGTATAACTACCAATCCAATCCCCAAATGTAACACTGTTGTCCAAGTGTCATCAATAGTTAATTTAGACAATGTTCCCCAAATGTCCTTTAAAACAATTTAAGTGATTGATTTAAGATCTTTTTTCCTTTCTAATATATGTGTTCAATGCCATAAATTTCTCTCCAGCACTGTTTTCACTGCATCCTACAAATTTTGATGAGTTGTATTTTCATTTTTGTTTAGTTCAAAACATTTTTCAATTTCTCTTGAGATTTGTTCCTTTGCCCATGTATTATTTAAAAGTGTGTTGTTTAATCTACATGTATTTGGAGATTTTACAATTACCTTTCTGCTACTGATTTCTTCTTTATTCTCATTGTGGTTGGAGAGCAGACATGGTATGACTTCTATTGTTTTTAATGTGTTAAGTGTGTTTCATGGCCAAGAACGTGGTCCATCTTGGCGAATGTTCCATGCGAGCTTGAAAAGAATGTGTATTTTTCTGTTATTGGATGAAGTAGCCTATAGATGTCAATTATGTCCAGTTGAGTGATAATGCTGTTAAGTTCAGCTATAGCTTTATAATTTTCTCCCTACAGTCTTCCATTTCTGAGAGATGGATGTTGAAGTCTCCCACCATGAAAATGGATTCATTTATTTCTCTTTGCAGTTCTGTCAGTTTTTGCCTCATGTAATTTAATGGTCTGTTGTTAGATGCACACACGTTAAGGATTGTTGTGTCTTCTCTAGAATTGACCCTTTTATCATTATGTAATGTGCTCCTTTGACACCACCCTATGGCAGAAAGTGAAGAGGAACTAAAAAGCCTCTTGATGAAAGTGAAAGAGGAGAGTGAAAAAGTTAGCTTAAAGCTCAACATTCAGAAAACGAAGATCATGGCATCTGGTCCCATCACTTCATGGGAAATACTTGGGGAAACAGTGGAAACAGTGTCAGACTTTATTTTGGGGGGAGGAGCTCCAAAATCACTGCTGATGGTGACTGCAGCCATGAAATTAAAAGACACTTACTTCTTGGAAGGAAAGTTATGACCAACCTAGATAGCATATTCAAAAGCAGAGACATTACTTTGCCAACAAAGGTCTGTCTAGTCAAGGCTATGGTTTTTCCAGTGGTCATGTATGGATGTGAAAGTTGGACTGTGAAGAAAGCTGAGTGCTAAAGAATTGATGCTTTTGAACTGTGGTGTTGGAGAAGACTCTTGAGAGTCCCTTGGACTACAGGAGATCCAACCAGTTCATTCTAAAGGAGATTGGTCCTGGGTGTTCTTTGGAAGGAATGATGCTAAAGCTGAAACTCCAATACTTCGGCCACCTCATGCGAAGAGTTGACTCATTGGGAAAGACTCTGATGCTGGGAGGGATTGGGGGCAGGAGGAAAAGGGGACGACAGAAGATGAGATGGCTGGATGGATGGCATCACCTACTTGATGGACAAGAGTTTGGTAAAACTATAGCTTTGACAAAACAAAACTTTGTCAGCAAAGTAATGGCTCTGCTTTTTAATATGCTGTCTAGGTTGGTCATAACTTTTCTTCCAAGGCAGTCACCATCTGCAGTGATTTTGGAGCCCAGAAAAATTAAGTCTGCCACTGTTTCCACTGTTTCCCCATCTATTTGCCATGAAGTGATGGGACAGGATGCCGAACAAAACTTTGTCAGCAAAGTAATGGCTCTGCTTTTTAATATGCTGTCTAGGTTGGTCATAACTTTTCTTCCAAGGCAGTCACCATCTGCAGTGATTTTGGAGCCCAGAAAAATTAAGTCTGCCACTGTTTCCACTGTTTCCCCATCTATTTGCCATGAAGTAATGGGACAGGATGCCGTGATCTCAGTTTTCTGAATGTTGAGTTTTAAGCCAACTTTTTCACTCTCCTCTTTCACTTTCATCAAGAGGCTTTTTAGCTCCTCTTCACTTTCTGCCATAAGGGTGGTGTCATCTGCATATCTGAGGTTATTGATATTTCTCTCAGCAGTCTTGATTCCAGCTTGTGCTTCATCCAGCCCAGTGTTTCTCATGATGTACTCTGCATATAAGTTAAATAAGCAGGATGATAATATACAGCCTTGACGTTCTCCTTGCCCAGTTTGGAATCAGTCTGTTGTTCCATGTCCAGTTCTAACTGTTTCTTTCTGACCTGCATATAGATATCTCAAGAGCAGGTCAGGTGGTCTGGTGTTCCCATCTCTTTCAGAATTTTCCACAGTTTATTGTGATCCAAACAGTCAAAGGCTTTGGCATAGTCAGTAAAGCAGAAATAGATGTTTTTCTGGAACTCTCTTGGTTTTTCAATGATCCAACAGATGTTGGCAATTTGATCTCTGGTTCCTCTGCCTTTTCTAAAACCAGCTTGAACATCTGGAAGTTCATGGTTCATGTATTGTTGAAGCCTGGCTTGGAGAATTTTGAGTGTTACTTAACTGGTGTGTGAGATGAGTGCAACTGTGCGGTAGTTTGAACATTCTTTAGCATTGCCTTTCTTAGAGATTGGAATGAAAAATGATTTTTTCCAGTCCTGCTGGGTCATATGGTGGTTTTATTCCTAGTTTTTAAAAGAATCTCCATACCGTCTTCCACAGTGGCTGTATCAACTTACATTCCCACCAACAGCACAAAACTGTTCCCTTTTCTCCACACCCTCTCCAGTATTTATTGTTTGTAGACTTTTTGATGAGGGCCATTCTGATCAGTGTGAGGTGACATCTCATTGTGGTTTTGATTTGCATTTCTCTAATAATGAGCGATGTTGAACATCTTTTCATGTGTTTGTAGCCATCTGTATGTCTTCTTTGGAGAAATGTCTGTTTAGGTTTTTTTCCCACTTTTTGATTGGGTCGTTTGTTTTTCTGGTATTGAGTTGTATGAGCTGCTTGTATATTTTGGAAATTAATCCTTTGTCAGTTGTTTCATTTGCTATTATTTTCTCCCATTCTGAGGGTTGTCTTTTCACCTTGCATATAGTTTCCTTTGCTGTGCAAAAGCTTTTAAGTTTAATCAGGTCCCACTTATTTACTTTTGTTTTTAATTTCATTACTCTAGGAAGTGGGTTATAGAGGATCTTGCTTTGATTTATGTCATCGAGTGTTCTGCCTATGTTTTCCTCTAAGAGTTTTATAGTTTCTGGCCTTACATTTATATTTTTAATCCATTTTGAGTTTATGTATGGTGTTAGGAAGTGTTCTAATTTCATTCTTTTACAAGCAGCTGTCCAGTTTTCCCAGCACCATTTATTGAAGAGATTGTCTTTGCCCCATTATATATTCTTGCCTCCTTTGTCAAAAACAAGGTACATGGGTGCATGGGTTTATTTCTGGGTTTTCTATCTTGTTCCATTGATCTATATTACTGGTTTTTGTTTTGTTTTGTTTTGTTTTTGCCGGTACCATACTGTCTTGATGACTGTAGCTTTGTAGTATAATCTGAAGTCAGGGAGACTGATTTTTCCAGCTCTGTTCTTCTTACTCAAGACTGCTTTGGCTATTCAGGGTCTTTTGTGTTTCCATATGAATTGTGGAATTTTTTGTTCTAGTTCTGTGAAAAATGCCATTGGTAATTTGATAGCTGCTACTGCTGCTAAGTCGCTTCAGTCGTGTCCGACTCTGTGCGACCCCATAGACAGAAGCCCATTGGGCTCCGCCATCCCTGGGATTCTCCAGGCAAGAACATTGGAGTGGGTTGCCATTTCCTTCTCCAGTACATGAAAGTGAAAAGTGAAAGTGAAGTTGGTAGCATGGTCATTTTCAAAATGTTGATTCTTCCTACCCAGGAACATGGACTATCTCTCCATCTGTTTATATTGTCTTTGATTTCTTTCATTAGTGTCTTATAATTTTCTGTGTACAGTTCTTTTGTCTCCTTAGGTAGGTTTATTCCTAGATATTTAATTCTTTTTGTTGCAATGGTGAAAGGGATTGATTCCTTAATTTCTCTTTCTGATTTTACATTGTTAGTATATCGAAATGCAAGTGATTTATGTGTATTGATTTTGTATCCTGTAACTTTGCTGAATACACTGATTAGCTCTAGTAATTTTCGGATACTATCTTTAGGGTTTCTATGTCCAGTATCATGTCATCTGCAAACAGTGAGAGCTTTACTGTTTGGCCTCTTTGCCCAGTCTTTCTCTGTAGCTCCGCTCATTCAGGCACTTAGAAGGCTCCTTTGCCTGGGATCTTTCTCTGTTGTTTGGTGCATCAGGCACATAGAGGGGCCCCTCAGCTGGGATCCTACTCTGTAAAGTGCATCAGGCATTTGATGGGCCAGCCTCTCTGCTGTTCAGCTGCTGATGCTGGTGTGTGGGGAGAAAGAGGCTATGGTGATGGCTCCACCCTGTATGTGTGACAGCTGTATCGCCTTGCTTCCACGGCTGCCTGGCTTTCCTCCACTGGCATTTCCCACCACAGTCTCCTTCCTCACAGCCCCTTGATCCGTCTTTTCACAGTCAACAGCAGCCCTTGCCTTGGGTTTCCTCTACAATCCCTAAACTCCAGCTCCTAGCCACTGTGCCTTCCAGGGGACCTGCATCCCTGTCTGGGGTGTGTATGGCTGCAACAAGGACTGTCTGATTCTCATTCCATTTATGCTGCCACAGATCAGCTGTTTCACTCTCAGCCTTAAATGTTTCTCCTCTGACTCAGACAATTGCCCTGATGTGGGGATCAGATCCCTGCTTCAGTTCCCCCACCCACCGAGGGCAGGTCCAGTCCTACCAACACTCCCGTTTCCCACCTTGTTCCTTTGTCCTACTGAGTTTTGCGTGGTTCTATATATTCTTTGCCACTCTCAGCTGGTGTTCTGCATGTATTTCTGTGTCTGAAGGTGTATTCTTGAAGTATCTGTGGAGAGAGATATACTCCACATCCACCTTTTCCTCCACTATCTTGTTCTCCCTTTCTCTCCTTGTTAATTTTTGGAACTCTGCATTCTGATGGGTATATCTTTCCTTTCCTCCTTTGCCTTTAGCGTCTCTTCTTTTCTCAGCTGTTTGTAAGGCCTCTCCAGACAACCATTTTCGTTTTTGCATTTCTTTTTCTTGGGAATGGTCTTGATCACTGTCTCTTGAACAATGTCATGAACCTCCATTCCATAGTTCTTTAAGCACTCTATCGGATCTAATCCCTGGAGTCTATTTGTCATGTCCACTGTGTAATCGCAAAGGATTTGATTAGGTCATACCTGAATGGTCTGGTGGGTTTCCCTAGTTTATGCAATTTAAGTCTGAATTTTGCAATAAAGAGTCCTGAACTGAGCAACAGTCAGCTCCTGGTCATGGTTTTGCTGACTATATAGAGCTTCTCCATCTTTGGCTGCAAAGAGTATAATCAGTCTGATTTCAGTATTGACCATCTGGTGATGTCTGTGTGTAGAGTCTTCTC